>JAHHQI010000123.1:0-126188 GCA_028274465.1 Plantago ovata | reverse complement strand
GAACAGGGAGCCGGATGATGGTGATGAAGACGGAGCGTTGATGACGATGAAGGATGCGTTTTGAGGTTGCTAGTATTCGATCGATGATGATGATTACAGGCGAAGATGATTTTGGATGATGAGATGAATGAGGATGAAAATTCGGGAATGGTGTTGGAGGATTGAGAGGGCGTTTTGGGTGATGGGGTGAAGACGAGAAGGGGGAGATGGTGTTGATCGAATGAAGAGGATGATGGGTTAAAGATGATGAATTGAAGGATGATGATGGTAAAGAGGAGATGAGAGGCAGAACCAACTTCTTCTCTTTTCGGCGTGAATGAGAAGTGGGGAGGAAGTATTTCTTCTTCTGTATTTTCCCTGTGAAGTAACGTGAGGAATGGGATGAGGTGAAGGAGATGATAAGATAGATAAACGTTACCAACAATGAAGAATAAAGTTTGAAACGGAAGAAGTAGGAAACGACAGAGTTACTGCTGCTAACTCTCGGCTGCTGATGGGAAGAAAAAGAAATGAAGAAGGAAATGAGTTTGAATTGGATTTTAGGGTTGGAATTGAATTCATGGGCCAAAACTAATGGGCCGGTAAGCTTGGGGCCTGGGAACCGAAAATTTGCCAGCTGAACTAAGAAACAATTGGGCCTCCAACCCCAATTGCTAGCTGATCCAAAACGTGACCGAACGAATCAATCCTACGCGAACTCTCGAACGACAAACTCGTTTACGCGGGAAAGAGATTAAATAACTACCAAATAAATAATTAAATTTATTCAGGTAATTAAATAATTAAGAAATAAATAAAAAAATAAAAAAAATACGGGCCGTTACAATATGCTTCAGCAGAGGCCATCTCCAGTTTTAGATTTGGTCTATTCCTCCGACTTGAGAGTCTAAGACCTTCATCATTATTATTGCAACTAACTGCAGAGGCCAGGAAATATGTTTCCTTCTGATGTTGGAATCAAAATTGGTGGGTGCTTCTTCTTCATGTTTCATGCTTGTACACCTCACATTAGTGTACCATGTCTCCATTTCTTCGACGACATATGGTAACTCAGTAACAGTTCCTGTGTTAGGAATCTGAAAATTTGTGCAGAAATCAGTCCATCGCAGGATGATTTCCTTCCCTTGAACAATTGTGGAAATCACTTTTTCGGTGACTCCTTGTTCTATCTCCTCAAAGATTATTTGGGCATTATTGTAGAACTCCAAAGTGTCAATCGTACTGACCATTTCAGGTCGAGCAGAGATAAAATGAAGAAGACCCTGTCGATTGATCAAGTTGTAAACTTCCTGATTGTCAGCCTGCATCTTTTCTTAATAATGATGCAGAATATATTTCTCCTTGACAATGGCACCCCATTGCATAGCTTTATCACACTTTTCAGTGTTTAGGCAGTCTATGGGCATGGTTCTATCGCTCAACCTGTTGTTGGCGAGATTGATCTTCATCGGCGCAGTAGCCGGAGTTTTACTTGGGGCGGAGTCAGCGCGTTTTTCAGCGCTACTTTCTTTCTTTGCACTGTTGGTGCTCTTGGTACTCTTCTGGGTTTGTCTCTTGGGATCCATCTCTTTATATAGTGGTAAGATTGTACGGTGAGGGGTAGAGATGTTTTTTCTGTCGGAGGTACAGTACTTCTGAGCAGGCTAGTTTTCTTATGCAAAGAAGGGAAATATGGGAGTTAAAACTTTTGTTTGTAGTTTAACTCCTCTTTTATATAGTAACTCAGATTTGTGAGAAACTCAATGGATTTGAGATCTCAACAAGGGTAAATCAGAGAAACAAAATAGTTAGTGGAGTACCATCACATTAATGCGAGAGCCCCACTAACTAGAACCGTCAGAGCACGCTCGTTTTGCTTTATGAGTATAACCGTTGGATCATCAACTAGCGTTAATCAAGGGCCACGATTGAGTTACATGTCTTGATTATAGCCAAGTTTATCTGTGCCATGATCAATTACGTCACATGGGATTTTATCTTGATTCAAGGGATTTGGTTTTAACCCAAGTAAACTTCAGCAATCTTCACAATTCTGACTTTAGCAATAACCTTTTCAAGTAACAAGCCTAGTGATTGCTGAAAGTTCCCCCTTAAATTAATATCTCTATTTTCTTTAAGCCTTAAAGAGCTTTCTGAATTCCCGTTTCAGCAATCCTTTCGATAGAGAGATATTTTTAATATAAATCCCAGCAAAGCGCTTTAATGCTCTTTTACCGAGTACCCGTCTCAGCAAATAACCCAATAAACACGTGAATACCTGTTTCAGCATTTTGATTGTCTGAATACCCGTTTCAGCAATCTTAGGTTATTAGTAAGTTTCTGAATGCCCTTTTCAGTAACTTTGTCAAGTTTCCTAACAAATGACCAGTTTGTAAGAACTTGAATTTGTTGAATGCCTGTTTCAGCAAACAACCATTTTGCAACCAATTTTTAATAGAGTCAAGTCTTTTTAACTTCAGAAGGACTTTTTCTTATAAAATCAAACTGATTTGCTAAATACCTGTTTCAGTAATCAATTTTAGATTATCCTTCTTATTGAGGTAGTTCCATCAATCCAAGGTTATACCTCAGCATTGAGAACCTATTATCTGGTAGGGGCTTGGTAAAGATGTCAGCAAGTTGATCATCAGTACCTATCTTAATCACCTCAATGTCACCTTTTTCAACATGATCTCTAATAAAATGGTTCCTAATGTCATTGTGCTTTGTCCTAGAATGAAACTTAGGATTTTGCGTAATTGCAATAGCACTAGTATTGTCACAGAAGATTGGTGTTTTCTTTGCAGAAATACCATAATCTCTTAGTTGTTGCTGAATCCATAGGATTTGGGCAGTGCAACAACCTGCGGCAATATATTCAGATTCAGTAGAAGAATTAGCCACACAAGTTTGCTTCTTGTTGAACCAAGATATAAGTCTAGTACCAAGGAATTGACAAGTTCCATAGGTACTTTTCCTATCAAGGGAAGAACCACCATGGTCAGCATCTGAATAACCAACTAATTCTAATCCAGAATCTTTTGGATACCATAGTCCCACGTTCACAGTACCTTTGACATATTTCAGTATTTTGATTGCCTTTTTGTAGTGAGACTCCCTTGGGTCAGATTGGAATCTTGCACATACACAAACAGCATACTGAATGTCTGGCCTACTTGCTGTTAAATACAACAAAGATCCAATGAGCTTTCTATACTTGTGTTCATCAACACATTTATCTTCTTTAGTATAGCCCATTTTGGTACCAACACTTATAGGGATCTTTTCAGGCTTTTCATTATCTTTGATCTTGTACTTTATGAGCATTTCCTTTGCATACTTTGATTGACTAATGAATATTCCATCCTTGAGTTGCTTGACTTGCAATCCTATGAAATAATTCAATTTGCCCATCATACTCATTTCAAACTTGTTTGTCATGAGTTTGGCAAAGTCATCACAAAGTTGCTTGTCTTTGGAACCAAAAATTATGTCATCCACATAAATTTGGACCAAAAGAAGTCTACCATCATGGTTCATGGTAAACAGGGTTTTGTCAACCTCTCCTTTCTTGAAACCATTGTCCAGCAAGAACCTAGCTAAAGTATCATACCATGCTCTTGGTGCTTGCTTAAGACCATATACAGCTTTCTGAAGCTTGTATACCATTTTGGTTTCTGAGGAGATTTCAAAGCCAGGGGGTTGTTCAAGATAGACTTCTTCAGCAAGTTCACCATTTAAGAATGCACTTTTGACATCCATTTGGTAAACTATGAAGTCATTATGAGCAGCAAAAGCTAAGAAAAGCCTAATAGCATCCAATCTTGCAACAGGAGCATAAGACTCATCATAGTCTAGTCCTTCCATCTGACAGTAACCTTGAGCAACCAATCTTGCTTTGTTTCTTGTTACTTCACCAGATTCGCTCAATTTGTTTCTGAACACCCACTTAGTACCAATTGCCTTCTTTCCTTCAGCAAGGGGTACAAGTTTCCAGACTTTGTCCCTTTCAAATTGATCCAGTTCTTCTTGCATTGCTTTAATCCATTCAGAATGCTTCAAAGCTTCATCAATGGTTTTTGGTTCAATTTTTGATACAAAGCAAGAGAACAAAGCTTCCACATTCCCAACCAATGCTTCTTCAGCAAAGTTAGTGTTTGTAGTTGCTTTGGATCTAGTCACGTGGCGTTTGTCAATTTCACCAATCATGTCCTTAGAGGGATGATCTCTAATCCAAACATTTACTCGTTTGCTTTTAGAATCTGGACATGTATGCATTTCAGCATGTGACTCTTCAGCATGTACTTGTTTAGTACTGCTGGCTTGAGGTTGTGCTTCTGCTGGAGTAGGTTCCTCAGCAACTACTTGTTCAGCAGAGCTGTTTTGTGGTAACTCTTCAGCAGAGACACATGGTTGCAATATTTCAGCAACTTCGGGGGCAACTGAGTCCCTAGCTGGAAATTCCTTGTCGTGAATTATATTCATCTTGTCATTATTAGGCATAGGCCGTTCATCGTCAGACTCATCATATAACTCCACAACTTTGGTTTTTCCAGTTTGGTTCTCAGATTTTTCATGTATGATTAATTTCCTCATACTTTCTGAAACTTCTTTCTCAGTAGGAACTCCTTGAGCATTCTCATGAAATACAACATGCACTGATTCTTCAATCTTTTGTGCCTTTTTGTTGTAAACTCTATAAGCTTTGATATTTGAGGAGTAACCAAGAAAGCTTCATCTGCCTTTGGTTGAAATGTTCTAAGGTATTCTCTACCATTGTTAAGAACAAAACACTTACAACCAAACACTCTTAGATGAGTGATATTAGGAGGTCTTCCAACAAATAACTCATAGGGAGTTTTGTTGTATTCCTTGTTTATCAAGCATCTATTCTGAGTGTAGCAAGCTGTATTAATAGCTTCAACCCAATAGGATTCACTTATTTCAGTGTCATCAAGCATTGTCCTAGATGCTTCCTTTAGGGTTCTGTTCTTCCTTTCAGCAACACCATTTTGCTGAGGTGTTCTTACTGAAGATAACTGATGTTGTATGCCTTTTGAAGTGCAATACTCAGTTATGTACTGATTGACAAATTCAGTACCATGGTCTGTTCTGATGACTTTAACCTTGTCATTTTTCATGACTACAAGCTTGTTCAGCAAGTTAGGTATTTCAGTCCTTGTCTCAGATTTGTGTTTGAGGAATACTACCCAAGTGAATCTTGAATAGTCATCCACAACAACTAGACCATACTTCTTACCAGCATAGCTTGTTGATGATGATTCAAACAAGTCCATGAGAGTTGCAAAGGTTTTGTAGTTGACGGTACTGCCTTGTTCTTGAAAGAAGATTTGGTTTGCTTTCCTTGCTGACATGCATTGCAAACACCATCCTTCTTAAAAGTAACCTTAGGTAATCCAACTACAAGTGCCTTTTTAGACAGCTTATTCAGCGTCTTGAAGATTAGATGACTTGTTCGTTTATGCCAAAGCCATGCATTTTCAGCAAGTCCTTCATGTTCAGTAATAAGGCATTTTTCAAAAACTGCTGAAGACCAATCAACGGCGTACAATCCTCCTGATCTTCTAGCAATCATGATTACCTTCCTTGTTTCATGATCAATCAATTTGCATTCATTAGATTCAATTTTGATGAAGTATCTTTTGTCAGAAAATTGACTCATGCTAAACAAGTTGAACTTAAGGTTTTTGACATAAAGAACTCCAGTAATGGTTATGCATCCTAACTTCACATCTCCAAAGCCTTTAGTAGGTGCAGCGCCTCCACCAGCAAATCTTATTGTTGGACCTCCAGACCACCATCTATAGTTTATAAGATTTGTTTTGTCGCCCGTCATGTGCTTCCCGCAGCCACTATCAAAGTGCCAAATAGCATTATTAATCCTCATGGTTGTAGTCTGCACAATCAAGATTAAACAAGTTAATTATCCAAAACTGGATGATTATTAACATGTTCAAATATACGACCGGTGGAAACCCAAGTCTTGACTTTTTCAGTCTTGACTTGTTTCCTACTTGCTGAGGAACTAGATGTCTTAGAACCAAAAGACTTTTGAACATTGCTGGTCAAATCCACTTTCAAAAGTGGTGTCTTGTTTGGTTTCCCCCTTTGCTGAACATACTTTTCAGTAAGTTCTTTTCTTGCAAGGTTTCTTCTAGCCCTAGCATTCAGAGTATTTTCATTACTCTTAGGCTTGGATTTGTTCATCTCCTTGAAGTATCTTTGCTGACTTTGCTTGTACTCATGGTAGAGTTGGTTCCGTTTGTTTTTGTAACCAAGTCCACTTTTTGGAGCACGACGAGCTTCAACAGCCTTACTTGTTTCAGGCTTGTCAGCAAAAACCTTCTGATTACGTTTTTCAGTAATCTTGCCTTTCTTAACAACTTTCTTTTCAGCAATTTGTGTGGCAGGTTGTCTTTCAGCAACCTTTTTCTTTCCAGACTGCTTTTCAGCAATCTGCTTCTTTCCAGATTGCTTTTCAGCAATCTGTTTTCCTTTAGAAATCTTCTTGCTTTGAGTAGCAACAACGGATTCCTTGGTCATAGGCACTTGATTGCTTGTTTCAGCAACCTTAGATTGACCAATTTGATACAGTTCTGGTTGAACACTATCAGTAGCACGAACAAAGACTAAGGGTGATTTGTCTTTATGCAAAAGTATCACCTCTTCACCTTCATCCGTAGCACCTAAACCTTCTTTCTGAGAAGGGTCTCTCAGATAAGAGTTTAGTCCAGTCAGAGTGTTACTTGCTTGAGCATAGGATTTGTAATTGACTTGCATTTTCTTTAGCTCAGTTATCTCAGCAAGTAACTTTAGAATTGAAGAGTGGTATTCTTTCAATTCTGTTGCTTTTTCAGCAACTTGCTCTGAGGCTTCAGCAAGTGACTTCTTGAGATGCAATATTTTAGCATCTTTCCTTTCTGACTCAGTTTTTAGCAAGTTGTACTTTTCAGTAGTTTTCTTAGCTAGATTCTCAGAAAGTTGAAGTTCTTTTGCAACTTGCCTAAAGTACTTTCAAATCTATCAATTTCTCCTTGAAGTTTGTCAAGGTCAATCTCATCCTCACTTTCAGAATCAGAACTAGAGATGTTGGGTCAATTACATTTAGGTGATGTTTTTGCAAAGTAATTACAATTTAATAACACTTAAAATCTTGTTTTCAAAAAGTGACATTTGATATGTTATACCCAAAATAACCTTATATATATATATATATATATATATATATATATATATATATATATATATATATATATATATATATATATATATATATATATATATATATATTAATTAAAATTAATTAAAAGGTAACTGAAATTATGTACCAAATTCTTGTGTACTGTACATACGTTACTTCCAAATCTTCCAAATTAATCTATTCTTTAATTTCAAGATTATAATTAGCTAGGTACCATTATTCCTAATTAGTTTTCAAATTCATTTCACTCGGCTATGCTTCCATTCTCATTGTTCAGTATCTTCCCGTCCGACCAGTCTGCCTCCAATTTCGGATTGGTGAGTTGTTCTTCTGCGAAGTCAGGTACCAATTTCATGCTTAACTCTACCTCGTTTCATAATGTAATCAGGTACACCTTGGGTCGATCTCTGGTATAATTATTCATTTTTTTTCCCTCTTTTGATTCAACTTGTATTTTGTAATGGATGTCTTACTTTGTCCCAAAACAGGTACAAATGAATTGATCCAATTTTTTTGGAAAACAAGGGCGATTCTTGAACCAAGGATAGCAATAACGATATTTAGTCTCGATCCATTATGGTGACGTAGTGGTGGGTAGCATGGCTAGCCGCAATGAAGCCGAACAATATTAAAGCAACTTGCATTGTTGAAGGCTTTGAGAAATAGGGAAGCAAGCTACTGAAATATAGCAAGACTGATGACGTTGTTCATGTATTTGTTGGTGTCATTTTCACTTCTAGAAATGATTGTTAGAGCCTTAGAGATTTTACGTTGTTCATGGCATCTTCTTAAATTTGGTCCAAGCTCTTGTAAATACTGCATGTTTTGGAAGTACATGTAAAATTTAGCTAGATTCGGACAAGTAATACATGTTCTTGCGTAATACCCGTACATCACTTTTTTTTTTTAGTACATGTAAAAAGTATATTCGGAAACGTAGTACACGTTTGTGCCTAATAATATCAATGGTACATAATTGTAGCCGGATACATGATTTTTTATGTCACTTTTCGTTTGCTGCATGAGTTAACAATATTTGTGTAATACAATACATAGTCTTTTAAGTTAGTATATGTAAAAATTATATTCACAACCGTTGTTAATATTTATCGTTAAA
Source organism: Plantago ovata (assembly GCA_028274465.1). NCBI lineage: Eukaryota > Viridiplantae > Streptophyta > Magnoliopsida > Lamiales > Plantaginaceae > Plantago > Plantago ovata. Next base: position 117,870 of record JAHHQI010000123.1, on the reverse strand, counting down.
AAAAAATTCAGAACCGGTGTACATGTTTGTGCCCAAAATATAATTTTTAAGTTTAGTATATGTAAAAAGTATATTCGGAACCGTAGTACATGTTTGTGCCTGTAACTAATTGGCACATGAAAAAGTTAGAGTGGTACATGATTTATGGGTACATAATTGTAGTCGGATACCTGAATTTTGTTGTCACATTCCGTGTGCTACATGAGTTAACATTATTGAATCTTGATTCATGGGGCATGTGAGGATTTCCAATATTGATGGTACATGATTCAACAACAATGGCGCATTTATAAATTATATAGACAAAAAGAGAAATTAAACATTGTTTCCAAAAGCACATAACTTCTTAATTGGTATACATGCGTACCGGGTACATGTTTTTGTCCCGTGAGAGTAGGCGCATGATTGTCGGAGAGTGTATAAAATAAGAATACGTGATTAATTTGATAGGCTAGGTACATGTTTTGAGAATTTTGATACACGATTTTTTGTTCGGAAAATTACATTCTGGTTACATTTTCAAACTATATTACATATTAATGATATCAAAATTCTTTCTTTCACTATTAATGACAAAAAACCAAACATATTACATTCTAGTGATAAAAGCTATAATTTATTTACTAATGAGTTACTTTTGGTGGACAAAACTACCCTTTTCAATTATTATTAATTATTTATTTAATAATAGGATTAATTGTATTTGACTAATATATTATTTTATTTTATTTATCTATTTTCGGATTTACATATTAGGAAAATCCCATGATTATAGCTAAGTTGACCATGCTTAATTTGATTTTTATCTTGTTTCATATCAAACGTACAAGGGTTTAGGAAATTCCATAATTATAGGTACACCAAATTAATTACTTAAAAACTACTAAATTTAATCTCATTATTATTAAGATTCTCATTCCAGATTCACTTCAACTCCTCTTGGGGCTTTGGCTCTGAAATGAATCGTGTATCAAACTTCACTACCAAATAAAACAAAAAAGGGTCAATTACATTTAGGTGATGTTTTGCAAAGTAATTACAATTTAATAACACTTAAAATCTTGTTTTCAAAAAGTGACATTTGATATGTTATACCCAAAATAACCTTATATATATATATATATATATATATATTATATATATATATATATATATATATATATATATATATATATATATATATATATATATATATATATATATATATATTAATTAAAATTAATTAAAAGGTAACTGAATTATGTACCAAATTCTTGTGTACTGTACATACGTTACTTCCAAATCTTCCAAATTAATCTATTCTTTAATTTCAAGATTATAATTAGCTAGGTACCATTATTCCTAATTAGTTTTCAAATTCATTTCACTCGGCTATGCTTCCATTCTCATTGTTCAGTATCTTCCCGTCCGACCAGTCTGCCTCCAATTTCGGATTGGTGAGTTGTTCTTCTGCGAAGTCAGGTACCAATTTCATGCTTAACTCTACCTCGTTTCATAATGTAATCAGGTACACCTTGGGTCGATCTCTGGTATAATTATTCATTTTTTTTCCCTCTTTTGATTCAACTTTGTATTTTGTAATGGATGTCTTACTTTTGTCCCAAAACAGGTACAAATGAATTGATCCAATTTTTTTTGGAAAACAAGGGCGATTCTTGAACCAAGGATAGCAATAACGATATTTAGTCTCGATCCATTATGGTGACGTAGTGGTGGGTAGCATGGCTAGCCGCAATGAAGCCGAACAATATTAAAGCAACTTGCATTGTTGAAGGCTTTGAGAAATAGGGAAGCAAGCTACTGAAATATAGCAAGACTGATGACGTTGTTCATGTATTTGTTGGTGTCATTTTCACTTCTAGAAATGATTGTTAGAGCCTTAGAGATTTTACGTTGTTCATGGCATCTTCTTAAATTTTGGTCCAAGCTCTTGTAAATACTGCATGTTTTGGAAGTACATGTAAAATTAGCTAGATTCGGACAAGTAATACATGTTCTTGCGTAATACCCGTACATCACTTTTTTTTTTAGTACATGTAAAAAGTATATTCGGAAACGTAGTACACGTTTGTGCCTAATAATATCAATGGTACATAATTGTAGCCGGATACATGATTTTTTATGTCACTTTTCGTTTGCTGCATGAGTTAACAATATTTGTGTAATACAATACATAGTCTTTTAAGTTTAGTATATGTAAAAATTATATTCACAACCGTTGTTAATATTTATCGTTAAAAAAAATTCAGAACCGGTGTACATGTTTGTGCCCAAAAATATAAATTTTTAAGTTTAGTATATGTAAAAAGTATATTCGGAACCGTAGTACATGTTTGTGCCTGTAAATAATTGGCACATGAAAAAGTTAGAGTGGTACATGATTTATGGGTACATAATTGTAGTCGGATACCTGAATTTTGTTGTCACATTCCGTGTGCTACATGAGTTAACATTATTGAATCTTGATTCATGGGGGCATGTGAGGATTTCCAATATTGATGGTACATGATTCAACAACAATGGCGCATTTATAATTATATAGACAAAAAAGAGAAATTAAACATTTGTTTCCAAAAAGCACATAACTTCTTAATTGGTATACATGCGTACCGGGTACATGTTTTTGTCCCGTGAGAGTAGGCGCATGATTGTCGGAGAGTGTATAAAATAAGAATACGTGATTAATTTGATAGGCTAGGTACATGTTTTGAGAATTTTGATACACGATTTTTTGTTCGGAAAATTACATTCTGGTTACATTTTTCAAACTATATTACATATTAATGATATCAAAATTCTTTCTTTCACTATTAATGACAAAAAACCAAACATATTACATTCTAGTGATAAAAGCTATAATTTATTTACTAATGAGTTACTTTTGGTGGACAAAACTACCCTTTTCAATTATTATTAATTATTTATTTAATAATAGGATTAATTGTATTTGACTAATATATTATTTTATTTTATTTATCTATTTTCGGATTTACATATTAGGAAAATCCCATGATTATAGCTAAGTTGACCATGCTTAATTTGATTTTATCTTGTTTCATATCAAACGTACAAGGGTTTAGGAAATTCCATAATTATAGGTACACCAAATTAATTACTTAAAAACTACTAAATTTAATCTCATTATTATTAAGATTCTCATTCCAGATTCACTTCAACTCCTCTTGGGGCTTTGGCTCTTGAAATGAATCGTGTATCAAACTTCACTACCAAATAAACAAAAAGGGTCAATTACATTTAGGTGATGTTTTTGCAAAGTAATTACAATTTAATAACACTTAAAATCTTGTTTTCAAAAAAGTGACATTTGATATGTTATACCCAAAATAACCTTATATATATATATATATATATATATATATATATATATATATATATATATATATATATATATATATATATATATATATTAATTAAAATTAATTAAAAGGTAACTGAAATTATGTACCAAATTCTTGTGTACTGTACATACGTTACTTCCAAATCTTCCAAATTAATCTATTCTTTAATTTCAAGATTATAATTAGCTAGGTACCATTATTCCTAATTAGTTTTCAAATTCATTTCACTCGGCTATGCTTCCATTCTCATTGTTCAGTATCTTCCCGTCCGACCAGCTATAAGACAAAACTGATAGTTCGATACATCTGGATAGTCTTCAATGGCTATTCCACAAACTTCTTTGCCGATGTCCACTTCCAAGTGGTTTCTTCTTCTTCTTCTTCTTCAGTATCTGAAGATTTTGTTTCACTATCTTCAGAACTTATATCAATGCAAAGCGCATCAATCTTGGCTTGGAGCTTCTTCTTTTCTTCAGCAATCATGGCCTTCTTGAACTTCTTTCTTTTCTCAGCAGACTTTCCTTTCAGCAAAGGACAGTTTGCTTTGAAGTGTCCAGGCTTTTTGCAGTAAAAGCAGAGGTCATTCCCAATTGCTGGTTCTTCTGAAGAATTTCCCTGCTGAGCTTGCTTGTTCAGCGAGCCAGCTTCCTTCTTGTACTTATGGTAGTTGTTACCAAGATGCTTTTTGAGCTTTTCTTTTGCTTTTCGCCTTTCAAGTTCCTTACTGATGAATTTCTTCATGTTTTTCACAACAAGAGCATTTCATCAGCAGGTTCCTTTTCACTCTTCTTTTCAGAAGGTGATGGCTTAGCAGCAAGAGCAACATTTGTAATTTTTCAGCAAACACAGTTTCTCTTTGCTTTGTCTCATAGTTGACAGCAGCAAGATGAGAGAACAACTCAGTAGGAGTGATATTTGGCATTCCTTGATTGTAGTAGAAGTTCTGAGTGTGGATCCATTCTTGGTTCAGACTTCTGATGATGGTTTTCACCTTCTCAGAATCTGAATAGAAGTTCCCAGCACCTAGGGCAGCCATTTCACTCACTAGATTTGTGAATCTGAAGTCCAAGTCTTCCAGTGACTCATCAGCACCTTGTTTGAAGTTTTGAAACTTCAACTTAAGTACTTCAAGTTTGTTTTCCTTGGTCTTGTCAGATCCAACACAAAGATCTTGAACCATTTTCCAAGCTTCCTTGGCAGTCTTAGCACCCCACAGTTTGCACTGTATAGTATCGGGTGTAGATCTGATGATGATGTTTCTTGCCTGGCCATCAAGACGGAATCTCTTGGCTTTATCAGAAGTCCATTCCTCTCTTGGTTTTGGAACTTGCTTATCCACTGGATCACCTTGATCAGTTACTTCTCCAGTTTTTAGATCAGTAACTCTATGTGGAAATCTCTTCTCAGTTTTAGTGATTTTTATGGGACCATTTTCAATAACGGTTACCATTTCATCACTAATTGCCTCAAGATGCAACATCATGTTGTTTCTCCATTTTTTCGTAGTTTTCCAGCTTCAGCAAGGAAGCGTCTCCCGAAGACATCCTGTCAGTAAACTACCAAACTGATCAAGGGAAAGTGATTTACGGAAAGCACCTTAAGGGGATCTAGGTTCAGTGCTGAAGGTTAAAGAACCTCCAGCTCTGATACCACTTGTTGGTCCCTTTAGACAACAGGAAAAGACTAGAGGGGGGGGGGTGAATAGTCTTTTCAAACTTTTGCCGTCTAAAACTTTTCTCAGCAAGTACTTGTAACTTTTCAGCGACAAGGTTTGCTGGAGCAGTTCTTCAGCAAAGACTTGATATGTATTTCAGTAACAAGTTTGCTGAAACTTCAAGATGCTCAACAACGTAGTATTACTTTTCAGCAATAACTTTGCTGATCCTTTTAGTTCAGAGTGCGGAAGTCTTTATACAATAAGTGCTTTAAATAAACCAAACTTCAGCAAGTTAAAAATGATATGTAATAGCTGAACAATAACTTTGCTGAAAGTAAAGTGCAAAAATGTAAATCACACAAACACTTTTATAGTGGTATCTGAGGGTGGCGTAATCCCTCAACTAATCCACTTTGTCCTATCAAGGACAGAATTCACTATGATAAGAGATGAGTTTCCTTACAAGTCCTATCACTAGCTATTCCAGAAACCAAAGCACACTTGCTTCGTTTCCAACTAAACCTAGAGAACTATAACCCTGTTCTCCACCAAACTTGGGTATATTCAGCAAAACTATGCTTGAATAGTTCCCCCTGAATTCCACGCCTGAAAGGGTGTTTTTCAGTTAGAGAGGTTTGGGGATGAGAAGTCTTGAATGTTACTTTTCAGCAACAACAAGAATTCTTAAGAAACTTAACTTGAATACTTGTTCAGTAAACAAGTTAAATGTTTCTGGTGTCAAGACTTATTTCTTGTTCGAAATAAAGAACACTTAAACTAATTTCTTAGTAAAGATATTCTACTTCTTCACAAGTAGCTATTTTTCAAGCTTAAGTCTTTGGTTGGATCAATAGGCAGTAAGAGTTAGAGAGATAGAGTTTGTAAGCGCAAGTGAAGGTTTGATCACGTTGTTGACACACTCGTAACTCTTGCCTAAGGGTCTCTATTTATAGTGATTTTGAGAGAGCCGTTTGAATTTCAAATCAAGGCTTTGTGTCTCAAGGTGTCACTATCTTGCTTTTGTACTATCAGCAGCGTCCTTGTTTGTCTTCAAGTTCCTCATGTCCTTGGCGTGCTTGCTTTGCATTAATTGTGCTCATAACGGATTCAAAATTTGAACGTTTGGAGCCAAAAAGCAATAGTACAGTCTTCAGCAAGGAGGTCACTTGGTTTCTCAGCAAACAGACTAAAGCAGCTTCAGCAATTGCACAACCTACTCTGTCATATAGATTTTCACTTATGCAATACTTATGCTGAAAGTCCATTATTTGACTTACCATGTGCCTTTGTATAGATACCTTAAATAACTCAGCAGATCTTGTAGTCTTCATATCTTCAAGTCTTCAAGTCTTCAAGTCTTCTGAGTAATAGGTCTTCAGCAAAGTGCATATTTCAGCAAATGCTTGAAAATCTCAGCAAAGTGCATGTTTCAGCAAAATGCGTCATAGACCAGTTGTTTCAGCAAAATGTATATTACTTTTCAGTAATTACAGAATGACTTTAACAACTTATGTTTCAACAAATTACTTACAAGGTAAAATGTCTCATAAACTATTTTAACAACCTATCTAGGTCCTATACTAAGTCTTCAACAAATGTTCCTCTTTTACAATGTCCTTTTAAAAATTCTAAAATCCTATGGACCATAAGAGTACTTATTGTTGGACTGTTCTTAATTTAGTCATGGTGTATTGCTCATCAAAATTACAAGTTTCCTAACAGTAAGTCTATGGTTATGACTTACTGCATGTTGTATCTAGCGACCTCGATAGGTGCAACATGTAGAGCGTCGGGTTAAATTGAATTTAACACCCAAGAGTTGCATGGTGAAATTGGATAGTCCTATCGGTCATATTATGTCATGCGACCAGCTCCCGTTGGAGTATGGCATAGTATGGATTTGGATCTTGGCCACTACGGTACTTGTTAGACATTACCCGTATGTTTGTTGTGGGGGCATTCATATGTGAAAATAGTGGGAGCTAAACAGCTAAAGGGACCTTGTTGTTTAGTTACTTGACTGTGTATTTAGAAATAGTATTTCAATAGTTGATTTATTATTTTTGTTCTATATTATTTCTCCTAAGGGTTGGACCCAAATGGCGAGCATCTCGCTCCGTGCTATCTTAGAGAAGAAAATTTTTGACCGGACCAAACTTCCTAGATTGGATCAGGAATATATGTCTGGTGCTGAGGTACGAGTAGATTGAGTACGTCTTGGACGAAGCAATCCCCGTATGTCCCGAAAATCAGACTGCCGAACAAGTTACCGTTTGGAACCAAAACAACAAGGCAAAGGCTGATAAGCATCAAGAGGATGCGAAATCCGCGCAGTGCATTATGCTGGCGGCAATGAGCAATGAGCTGCAGAGACAACATGAAAGCATGTTGCCGTATGAGATGCTAAAACATCTTTAGTCGCTCTTTAAGACGACAGCCAGAAGTGTTGAATTTGATTTGATCAAAGAGATACACAGATGCAAGCTCAATGAAGGTGGGAACATGTCTGAACATGTTCTTAAGATGATAGGACTCTTCGTGAAACTTTCCCATGCCGGTGTCAAGCTGAAGAATAAGATCATGGTGATCTTTGTCCTACAGTCATTGTCGAGTTCGTATTTGCAGTTCATCATTAATTATACGATAAATGCGATAGATGTTACACTGCCCGAACTTCATAATCTGCTGAAGACATATGATCAGACTCTTCCTTAGAGGGAGAAAACGATCATGGTTGTTGGGCAACCGTCTAACCGAAACCCGAGAAACAAAGGTGCTAAGGGTAAGGGAAAGTCGGGGGCCAAGCTAACACTTGGAGTGATAGGCCTAAGCGTCTAAACCAGAAAAGGAATTTCAAGAAGAGCGGATCGGTACGTACAGATGAATGTCTTTTCTGTAAGCAGAAAGGACATTGGAAGAAAGACTGCCCGAAACTAAAGGCAGAGCAAGCTAGGAAGCCGCCGGCTTCTAGCTCAGGTATGTTTGTTATTGAAATGAACATGACTATTTTTTTTTTACTCCAATAGTTGGAAGTTATTACAAAATAGTCAACCGTTATTTCAAACACATGACAAGCAACCGTATTCAAGTAGGAAGAATAATCCATCTTATCTATGGCATTTTCGGCTAGGCCATATCAATGAAACACGGATTCAAAGACTAAGGAAATTGGACTACTTAGAACCATTTGATTTTGAATCATATGGTACATGTGAATCATGTGTTAAGGGTAGGATGACGAACAAACCCTTTGTTGGACAAAGTGTTCGTGCCACTCGATGCTTAGAGCTCATACATACCGATGTATGTGGACCTTTCAAAGTCCAAGCGCGTGGAGGTTATTCTTACTTTGTTACCTTTACTGATGATTTCTCAAGGTATGGATATATTTATCTTATGAAGAATAAATCCGAGACCTTTGAGAAATTCAAGGAGTTTAGGAATAAAGTCGAGAATGAATTGAACCTAAGGATAGTCACTCTTCGATCGGATCGAGGAGGTGAATACCTTAGTGAAGAATTTATCGACTACTTGAAGGAGAATGGAATTCAATCGCGATGGACTCCTCCTGGAACACCACAACTGAATGGTGTGTCTGAGAGAAGGAATCGAACCTTGTAGGACATGGTAAGATCAATGATTGGATTCTCGACTCTTCCAAAATATTTATGGGGATATGCGCTGCAAACTGCAATCTACATTCTGAACCGTGTACCATCTAAATCAGTGGAGAAAACTCCTTATGAGTTATGGAAAGGGAAGAAGCCTTCATTAGGCTATCTTAGACCTTGGGGCTATCCTGCGATAGTCAAACTGTTACTCGTTGATAAGTTAGATGCAAAGGGTGTCAAAGTTTATTTCATATGCTATCCTCGTTAGACAAGAGGCTATGACTTCTATCATGCTGAAGATCACAAGGTGATCGTATCTAGAAACGTGAAGTTTTTAGAAGATGAATACCTCGAAGAAGAGAGGTTAGATGACATGATAGATCTTGAAGAAATTCAAGACTTTGACGCGCGCGAACATGAGTTGGACTCAAGTTCAGTGGGAGCTTTTGAAGAAGACAAGGGTAATGATATGACACTTGCTAGGCATGTTATATTCAGTGGGAGTCCTGTGATTAGATCGACAGTTGAAACCACACCAACTGAACCCGTTGTCAACAAACTTGTGCAACAAGTTGCACAAGAGCAGCCTGCCGTTAGAGAACGGGGTCGAAGCACGCGACCGGCTGCAATTCCCACTGACAATGCTCGTGTTACACGAAGTTAGAAAACAAAAGCACCAAGACACAGAAGCACCAGTCGAGCTCCGTAGGTCGAAGAGGGTCCCTAGGGGACCTCAGAAGCAAAGCCTAATGATCGAGGACATTAGTGAACTTGATATTGGGTTAACAGACCAGGATCCTGAGACCTACAAAGAGGTGATGAATGAGTATTTTACACATTCATACGAGTCTTTATTCACCTATTTTCGCTATCCTCTATGCTTATTTAGCTATTTTTAGTGCATTTTAGTAGAATAGTGTCACGTTTCCCTTTTTATTTTGATTTTCAGGTTTTAGGTGGAAAACGTAATTTTCTGGGTGAAATTATTATTTTGGTGGAAAATTTGGTGTCCAGATGCATTCAGGGGTGTTTACAGACGATTCCTGGGAGGATTTGAAGTCTAAGGGACGAAATTCAAGTGTGAAAGGTCATTAGAAGGCATAATTCAAGTCCAAGAAGGAGTTAACAGCTGTAAAACGCGGATTCACACTCTGGGAGGGAGGGGCGGTTCGCCCCTGGCCCGGGGCGGTTCGCCCCACACGAGGCGGTTCGCCCCTGGCCTGGGGCGGTTCGCCCCCCAGCCTACGATGCCTATATATAGTTTCGCCTGTTTTTGCGATTTTCATACTTTCATACATTAGTTTTAGGTGCGAATTCTCCAGCCCTTGTCTGGGGAATTCCTAGCATTAGGCCATCTTTTTCTTGTCGATTTGGAGGATTGAGCATAGGATTGAACCTCGTTGTTTAACAATTCGTGCTTGTGAGTTACTATTCCTTGGAGATTGACGCCCTTCACCGGTAACATTGTATCTCACGATTTATCTATTTTATTCTCTGTTTTCAACATGTTTTCATTCAATATTGCTATGATTCTTGTTGATACGATTATGAGTAGCTAAATCTATCGTTGGTGATAGTATGTGATATCTTAGCCTAGGGTTTTTGATTATGCATGATGGCAGTAACGCGAATCAGACCGGACTTATCGCTTTATTTCTTTGATCTCTCTAAGCCCTCTATCTTCGTAGTGTCTTAGAACACGTTGGACAATTTATGATCTTAGATTTCTATGCGAAAGCATCAGGTACTTCATGCATGATTATTAACCCGTAGCTTTGATTGATCATACTATCACCGACTCCATTATTATTGATAAGAAAAAGAACCTTCTGCTAATTAGTTTGTTGATTTATTTTCCTAGTTAAATTAGATAAAGCTAGTTATAGTCCATAGAGATCGACACTCGAGGTTAATTTACCGCTGCACTACTCTCTTAGTTTCGTTGTAGTAGTAATTTACCTTTGGCATAAAACAAATTTATTTGATCACACGAACCTGACAAATTCGCGTTCATCAAATTGGAGCCGTTGCCGGGGACTATACTCCTTTTTTCTATTTAACTTAGTTTAATTTTTCAGCATTCAATTCCTAAATCTAAGTAGTTTAGTTAATTTGCTATCGTTTGATACTCTTTTTTGTGCTTGTTACAGATAGTGTATGCAAAGTACACGATCAAGAGGAACACCGCTCGCTGAACCTATACCTGAGATTGACAGAGTCTACCACCAAAGAAGGCGACTACTCCGTAAGCAAGAATTAGAGTAAATAGAGAATACCGATTTCTCTGAATCTCTACTCAGACTTTTCGAGGAAACCGTCATCATGGCAGAAGCTAGACCACTACTGAAATCGCGAGTTCAACCCGCCAAGGACCGCATCAAAGGACCTGCTATCGTCCTTTCTCCTGCGACTCGTGACTTGGAGATCAAAAACCAGATGTTCCAGCAACTCCCGAGGTTCTATGGCTTACCAAGGGAAGATGTGATGGGGTACTTGCACGATATCGATGATTTCGTCAACCAACTCCCACGACCCGGAGCTGAAATAACACAGGATGAGCTGAAGATGAAGGTTTTTGCAATGGGACTTGGGGACAGAGCCAATCGTGGCTGAGTTCTCAACCAGCAGGATCACTTGACACATGGGACAAGGTTTTTTCAGCTTTCATGGAGAAATACTTTCCCCACACATTGACTACCGCACTCAAGGCGCAAATCACTGGTTTCAAGCAAGATTATGATGAAACCATCTACACCGCGTTCGAAAGGTTCCAAGACCTCATGAGCAAATGCCCACATCATGGATTTGAGCTCTCGGATCTAGTCCAACACTTCTACAATGGACTTACCTTCGAACATCAGCAAGCAGTGGACTTCCAATGCCGAGGCAATATCTGGGAGGAGACAGTGGAGGCCGTCTGGGCGGTTTTCGAAAGACTTGCTAAGGGCTCTCAATTCAAGGACCCAAGGGCAATGGTTAGGAGACATAGACCGGAAGCACCACCTAGCCAAGAGGCCTCGATGTATGGAGGCAATGCTGATCAGTTCGAATGCTTTACCAACGAGTTGAAACAAGTCATCAAGAGCTCAGTAGGAAACCCAATGACGAACGAAGTTTGCCGTATATGCAAGAACTATGGGCATGGAGCTCATATGTGTAGATCAGAGCTTGCATACGATGAAGCTAATTGGGTTAAAGGAGGAGATGAAGAAGCATTCGTTGCGGAATTAGGGGTTCAAGAGGCTAGCTATGGACAAGACAGTAGAAATCCTCGTGGTGGATACTGGAGAAGAGGATACCGAAACAACCAAGGATACGCACCAGCTAGCCAAACATATGGCCCTAACCAAGATCGTAGTAGGCTCAACTATGGTAATGATCATTGCGAGAATCCCACTCCCAAAGAGCAACCGAAGTCGAAGACAGCACAGCTCATGGACAATCTGCAAAAGTTGGTTGATCACACTCAAAACTTCTTCAAACGTTATGAGGAAGACTCTGAAAAGACAAGAGCAAGACTTGACCGATTGGAAGAGAGCACGAGGCTTGCTCACAAAAAGATGCAAGAATTGATTGACCGTGGAGCAAGTAGGGAGCAAGGGAAATTGCCTAGCAACACTGAGAAGTCGATGTGCATAACCTTAGTAGGTGATCTACCTGTCGAGATCACTATCAAAAAGTGTGCTGACTGTGAGCATCGCAAGGAAATAGAGCCTCCACTAGCCAAGGAAGAGGAGAAGAACCTTGATAGTGAAGAAAGTGAAGAAGAGAAAGAGGATCCCGAACCAATTCCCGAGAGTTTCGATGTTAAGGTTGGAATTGGTGAAATAGAAGACGTTCGAGCTACACTTGATACGGGATCTTACTCTAATGTGCTCCCAATGAATGTGTTCGAGAAGAGTGGCCTTGGAAAACTATCTGAGCATAAGGCCATTGTGCAACTAGCAGATGGATCCCTTGTGAGACCCGAAGGCGTTGTTAAGGACGTATTGGTGAAGATTGGTGGAGCATCTGTATACACCAACTTTGTAGTTATGCCGGCGTCTACACCAGGAATGGGAGATGTTGTACTCTTGGACGGACATTCTTGACCAAACTACGTTCCGTGATAGACATCTACCGAAGGACATGCACCATTGAAGTGAATGGCAAACAACATGTGTTACAAGCCATACCCGATCCGAGAGTTCACTTCAAGGCTTCTCACACAATTAACTATTGTGGTATTGCTACCTATGTTCATTCTTACTCGCAGGTTCATGGCATGAGAAGGAAATCAATGAAGGGGAAGTCTAGTACCCTTAAAAAGAAGAACTAAGGAGCATGAAGAAGTCGAGTCAGAGACTTTAAACAATGGCGCTATCCGGGAGGCAACCCGGAGTTTTATTGCTTTTTTTACCGCTTTATTGCACTGCATGCATTCATTCTTAGACTAATTTGTGTTTATTTATTTTCATATTTGCATTGTTTCATGCTTGTGCTTTGCTTAGGTGTTTTGTTTCATGTGCTTTTCTGTGAAAATTGGTTTTCGGGGGTTTAAAAATTGATTTTTCTCGAAAAATTAGGATTTCCCGCTCTAGAAGTAGGGGGCAAATTGCCCCCGACTAGGGGCAATTCGCCCCTACGAACTAGAGCGCTCTAGTCGTGGGGGGCGAACCGCCCCTGGCCTGGGGCGGTTCGCCCCCACCTCCAGATTGTTAAAAATCGGGGAGACCCCCCCTTTTCCCCTCATTTTCACCATCTTTCTCATTATTGCTTCCAAAACAGCTCCTAAACTCAGAACCCTTCAAATCACCACATCTCTTGCATTACTCGATCAAATTTCATGATCTTTAGCTTCAATCGAAGCCCATTACATGCTCTTGCTTTCTATCCGAACAACTTTCGCTCTAGTACATTGAATTGGCAGATCTGAGGTAACATCTCAAGAACCCTAATTTTTCAAATTTGGGGGTTTTTCAATTTATGCTTCAATTATGCTTCTATGATGTATGGGTTGTTAGATTATGTGTTTAGAAACGTTTTTCATTACCTATCGCATGCTCAATTTGGCTTAGATTGGTAATTGGGTATCTTGCTTGATTGATGATTATTGCTTGATTCTCTATATCCATTCTATGTTGTATGTTGAGATTATTGGTATGATTAATGAAGAAGTGATGGTAGAATATTGTTAGATGGAGTAAGGGACTTTTTGGTGGATTTGATGATCTATGAGTTTGATGCCTTGCTAGCACCCTTGTGTCTTATTGTGATGATGTGATGCACTTAGTTGCTAATCTAGAGCTTGGTACCTTGGAAGATAGGAATGTTGATTAGGCACACGTATTTCACTTTTGCACTTGCATAAGCATGAGTCCAATGAATTGCACTATACTAATAGATGCTTGTAGGTACCATACTACAATGAGGTATTGGAGGTGGTTCGCTTCAAATCATTACAAGGAGCTAGAGAAGAGCGTTCTCCATGGATTCTATGTTCGGAATACTAATGTTCAAAGGAAGGAGAACGATCCCGTACAAGGTGCGATCGTGCCATGGGTTCTTGCATCATCTTCACACTTCATCCATATAGTGGAACGGGAATTCACCAAAGGTGACCATCCTTGTGTCTATTTAATTGCAGCACCCAAGTTTTTTTTTTTTTTTAATTTAATTTAATTTAAGTAATAGTATCATTAATAATAGTATTGCAGTAAACTTGATGAAAGCACTGTATTACGACCCAACTATGCAGGGACGAAGATCGAATTATTCATTCGAATTAATTCAAGTGTTTGTTTTCCAGCTGTATACGTGAAAGAACATAGTATTTCTATTCAGCTCTTCCATTCAGTAATTTATTTAGTAGAAAATGCTCAATGTTATCTCGGTTGGTCTGAAATGTTTCAATTATTTCCCATCAATGTTTATTGTTTTCTGTACTGAATTTGATTTTTGTTTCACAAGAAAATATCGATAAAAACCTATTAATCGCCACCTTAATCGAATGTTTAACTTTGATTTAATAAGAAAAATGCTTAACTTACCAAAAAACATCAAATGTTATATTGGTAACTTTTACTTTGGATTCTAGGACCTTAGTATAAAGTAAAAGTTATTTCATCCGCTGTCTAATGTTTCAATAATTCTCCATCAATGTTCTTTTGAAGTTGTCCAAGGTTATTTTATTATAGTGTCAAATGTTTCAATGATTTGATGTCAACGTTATATTATTCTGTAATGAATGCTTGACTTTGATTTCACAAAAGAAGTGTGTAACTTACAAAACATTTCTTGTTGGAAGACTACCACGACAGACAAGACAATTCAAAAAAAGTTCTCACGCCCCAAAACCAAAATACGATTTTTTGCGATTTTCAAAGACGCGACCGACCGTGTATCGTAAGATGGTCTTACGCCAACACGAAGTCTAAAAAATAACATAACATAACGTAACATTTCAAAATGTAAACTTTTAAAAGAACTGTGTCCAAGAGTAAATATCAGAGCAGTCTAATCCCAAAAGTAAAGGTCTCAAAACTAACTACAAGTCTCCAAAAAATTCGAAAAGAACTACAAAAACAAAGTCTCGACATAAAAGGAAACTCCTACGAAAGCAAAACTCTACACTTCAAATTGACCTTCCTTAAGTGACCTTTTGCACCCGCTTCTCTGGGGATAAATGCTGAAATAATTGGGTCAGTTAAGCCCACACCATTCAATTCCATCATTCTACGTCCCTTGCAGCAAGCTGTTTGAGTGAAACAAGACTCTCAACAAATAGACATACATCATCAACCACAAGGAGGCGGGGCCGGCTGGTCAGAATCTATTTCTTTTACTTCGTCTTAATGTTGTTTCCATTGCAGGTTCTTCTTCTTTATTTCTTTTACTTCGTCTAGATGTTCTTTCCCTTGCAACTTCTTCTCGTTTAATAAACTCTTCGCAATTCCTTATGTCATGTCCCGCTTGGCTGAATGGTTATTGCAAAGAAACAAATTAAGCAATCCACAAGTACGCAAATTTGAAATATGCTTCACCGGTTATAAAGAATACTTAAGAACTTACCGGCAGTAACTGCAACATCTCTGCTTTCCTCCGGAAGGGCCACCTTCTTCTTCTTCTTCTTCTTCTTCTTCTTCTTCTTCTTCTGCAAATTCCTCATCCATCTCTTCTTCTTCTTCTTCAGCATCAGCTTTGGCCTTTTCTTCAGCTTCAGCTCTGGCCTTTTCTTCAGCTTCAGCTTTGGCCTTATCTTTCATTAATTGGTAGCAGTTCCTTCTGTCATGTCCCACCCCGCTGAATGTGTAATGCAACAGAAAGTAAGCAATCCACAAGTATGCAAAATTTGAAATATAAATTTAATTAAGGCTTTACCAGAAAACAAAATACTAAAGAACTTACTTGCAGTAACCACAATTTGTCGTTGATTTTCTATTTCTAGGGCGACCTCTGGAGACAACTTTTTTAGGATCCCCTACATTGAAATACCCCTTACGAGGTGTGGATTTTTTCTTTTCGCGGGGGAATGTTGTTCAGTACCACCACGTTCTAATATTTCCGCACAGTCTTCTAAAAGCTTGATCACCTCAGGTACCTTGGATTTATCTCCACCTGCGACTAACAGTTGTTGAAGTTTGATCATTGCCATCAACAGATCACGATCACCATCTTCATCATCATGTTGGGTAAATCTGTGATCAAACGTTAGCCTCAATTTCTTCCCTGTCTCAAGCAACCATCGACTATGTATACTTCCATCAGGGAAAGCTTTAAGCCCCATATGCTTAAAACATGAAATAAGGTGTGAGCATGGCACGCCTTCGGATTCATGTAACTTGCAATCACATTCAAACCGCTGTTTTACAAGATCAACCGTAACAGACCAGGACTGCTTCTCCTCCTCGCTACTGCATTTTGTTATGTTGAATAGCACAGAGTTGTCATCAAGTTCACTAACAGATTCTTTTACAAGAGTTTGCTCTTGTTTCATATTCTGTACAATCTTTTCGAATGTATTTGCCGCGCATTTTTTCCCAGCATCCGTTTCTAACTCCAAAAGTCCAGTCTCTGGTCTAAACCCTTTGCGGCAATTCATCTCAGCTTCCACGTGCGCATACATACTTCTCTTTCTATTAAGCTTTAGGACGAGATGGAAAAAATGTATGAAGTCGGTAGTTGTGCACGTTGACCTCAAGTACGGCTTAAGATATGCATTTACAGACTCTGCACGCCCCGTGGTCCTGTGTCCTGCAAAGAAAGAACCCTCAAAATAGGCCTCGGCCCACTTCATCCTCTTTTCATAGGTTTCTTTTACCCATTTGTGATTTTGCAGTTGGTACTTGCTAACCAACTCACTCCAGAGAGTCTCGAATTCATTTACGCCGCACCTCAGAGCTGCCAATTCCATGAACTTATTCGTAAAAGCACCCTTCTTCACTTTTCTTTTCGCATTCTGCCCCATGTGCCAGAGACATAACCTGTGTACGACGCCCTCATATTGTTCCCTGACTGCCTGCAATATGGCATGATCCTGATCTGTCATGATGGAACGTGGCATCTTTCCATTCATTGCTTCAATGAACTTTTCCAACATCCAGCAGTAAGATGAGGCATTTTCTCTACGCAAAAGTCCAGCACCAAACACAATACATCGTCCAAGGTTATTTACACCGGAAAATATAACAAGCGGATACTGATATTTATTCGTCCTGTATGTAGCGTCCAAGAGTAGTAAATCACCATAGACATCATATTCTGCCTTGGACTGCGAATCACACCAGAAAGTTGATGTTATATCACCATTTGAGTCGACCCTGTGTTCTAGAACAAATCCTGGATCTTCAATTGTGAATTTTCTGAGGATTCCAAATGCTGTATTAAAATCTCCACAGTTTTCCCGTTCCCTTTTCTCCTTCAGGAGGAGGTTATAAGCATCCTTTTGAGGAAAGGTAATTCCTTATTCAGAGAAAGTTGCTCCAACAGATCCATAGATTTGCCAGGGGCATTGCCATACCGAATTAGCCAATTCATGATTGCACGGTTACCAGCGCCGACAGACCTATTACATCTTAAGTGCCTACTACTTTCAACAGTGGCCATTGGATGATTGTGTGTTGGATTAAATTGCGTGACTTCCCATCCTTCACTTGTACGCTTCACCCTAAGCCGGGCCTTGCAACCACACCTAGTATCTCGCCTTCTTCTTCGCCTACGAAGTACGGTGCGTTCCCTTTTAAATCCCTCACAACTGCAGACCATCAAGCAATGTTTCCTGAACTTATGATCTTGAATTCTTACGTCGAACCCCCTTTGCAAACCATATGCAATATAGAATGCCAAAGCTTCTCTTCTTTTTCTAAATACATAGTTCGTCAGTTCTGTGGCAATTTCCTCATCATCCTTAGAGGAAAAAACTTTCGGTGCAAAATCGTCCTTGGTGGTGTGATATCTATGTTTACCCTTACGCTTGGGCTGATGAGTTTCACTTGCTGAAGAAGCTTCCATACCTGCGTAATTTTGTGTTTGTTTATACATGCAACTGAATGACTAGATACACAGAGAACAATAATAATCAAACTAAATAACCAGTGCAAAGAAACAATATAATCATGACCAAACGCCAGTAACCAATTAGCATATATAATCATAACCAACCCATGGCATGAAATTCGCATCTACAATGCTACGTTCCAGCCTAGCATCCGCCAGACAATAAGAAAAACAACAAAGAAGCAAATGTATGATTTTATCGACAATCATACAGCTGAATGTCAAATTCATAACAAGTTTAGCAAGGTAGCAGATCCGCAATGAACTGGTAAGCAATTTAATAAGTTCTAACAGGAATTGCAAAATGTGGTGGTGCACATTGAGTGTGTAAAAATGCATTCAAGATGTATCATTCAGCAGAGAAATCAAATTACAAGATCATCAGGTCCAAATATAAAAGTGGAGATAGATCAGCCTCATCAAAACTAAAACATCACATAACAAAACAAATCAAGCCAAAAGAACGATAAGAGACAAAGTAGAAACATAATAAATGTTTAGCGTTGATCAGGTCTAAGAATCAAACAATATCATCCCCACCCTAATATCTCACAGAATTAACAAAATTCAAATAGAAATTCATAGACTTACTAATAATTTGGACAGAGATTGATATAAACCACACAGAACAAATTAAATACGAATCGATTATAAACCTTAATTAATACCGGCAGCAAACAAAGAAACTGGCAAGGAATCGAACGTATAACTCCAAGAGGTGGTGACGGCTAGGCGTGAAGGCGTCAAACAGAAGGAATCGAACGGACGTCAAGGCCTTTTGAATTTGTTAGGCGGACTAAACAACCGTTAGGGTTATGGCGGATCGGATGTTTTTGAAATTGTCTAAACAGAGAACGGTTTATTAGGGTTATGATGTTTAGGATTTCGTGGAGGCGTCAAAGAGAAGGAATCCAACGGCGGATGTTTTTGAAATTGTCTAAAACAGATAACGTTTTGTTAGGGTTATGAAGTTTAAGAATATTTAATAATACATATTTTCTTTGATGAGTGTATACAAGTCATTCGTGTCCTAGTGGTTAAGGTAAGAGATTTTATTCCACCCAACCCGTGTTCGAATCCCAGCTGCGTTTTTTTTAAGTAAGTGCAAATTTTTACTTTACAACTCCAAATCTTGGACGAATATGCCCTTGTAAACCCATCCTTACATTACAACCTTCAAAAAAAAGGTTGTAATGAGTTGTAAAGATGATCTGGAGCGATCCAACGGTCCAGATCATCTTTACAACTCATTACAACCCATTACAACTCATTACAACTCATTACAGTTGTAATTGCTTAACGTCACGCAGTTACAACGCCTGCGTGACGCTAGAATTACCGTTTGCCGAAACCCCACAGCTGCAGCGGCTAATCTTGAGGCTTCTCTTCAAAATCACAACTCTTCAAGCAACGATGGTGGCGACAATGAAGGCAATAGGATCAACAAAACACTACATCTTCTGATATGAAAGTTGAACCTATTCGAGCTAACAGAAGAACCGCCACCACCACCACTCAAGCTCCTGATCACCATCAAGGCACCACGAGCGACCTCCATATCTTACATCTTGGGTACTCAGCCGACAGAGGCTAACAAATTCGGTAAACTCTAGTATCGCAATTTATTTCTTCATTCGTTATTTACTAAGAATTTGCCTTAGTTTTATAATGAGGATTGAAATTTATGTGATTCGTTGTTATCAAAATTAAGTTAGCATTCGTAGTTGAGTATAGTATCTTGATGATCTTTGGTTATCTCTTGCACTATCATTTGCACGTTTACTGCTTTCTTATAGTTTAGTTGCATTCACTACATTCATCCTAGGATAGATTTGCATGTTTTATGTGGAGTTAATTGTCAAACTTATTGAACTTCTTTATTGGGTAGATTAACTAGTTATGACCTTTGACCATATGCTTCATCTCTATGAATTTGTTTGAGGTTTTTCTCGCTTGGCTTGTCACATTTATACTTGCACTTAGTTAAGCTTGATAGTCTCGACATCACTTAGTGGTGTTTTCTCTACTGCGGTTCACGAAGGCCTTTATAATAGGATGATGCATGTTAGGATCTTATAGTTGTTTCCCGAGTAATTATGTACCTAAGGGGCAACAAGTCTTCACCTTGCTTGAGATTGCTAAATGCCTAGGAAGGAGGTAGTGTGAGGTTGTGTGATCCTTTGTTTAAAACCTATTCTATCGAATAGGTTTGGGGAGGGGGTTACGCTATCACTAGACTTGTTTTTTGATTTTGTTGAGTCTTTGTCTATTCTGTTTACTCCAACACTATCCTTTCGAATAGGTTTGGGGAGGTCATGTCGAGTCAATGTAATTGCTACTGCTGTCTTTCCGAAAAAAAAAAAAAAAAAAAAAAAAAAAAAACTTCCAGAAAAAGAAAAAAAAAAGAATTCTGGAAAAAGAAAAAAAATAAAAAGAGATGTGTATTATAACCCAAAAAGAAAAAAAAGAAAGGGTCCAATAAGCCAAAAAGCAGTTTAGCAAAGTTCGAGTCTCGTTTTTCCATTCATATAATGTTCGTAATCGAGTTGTAAATATTGTTTTGTCTGTTAGAGTCATATGTTCTAGACCACCCTCGTCCTGCCATCCAGGAAGTGGTGCTTAAGTTCTTGACTTCACTTGAAAGATCGGGTAGAATAGGGGAGAGTTGTCTTTTTAGGGAACCCTCCTTCTTTTGATGAGAGCCAGTACTGGTTCGACCTCTTTTGAGGGAAAGTCTTAACTTGGTGAACAGCTGTAAGTCCCCAGTTTCATAGGCACGGGAGCAACCATATGTGTTTTAGCATGCATCATTACGTCGTCACTGACTAGGTCCAGGTAGAGAATGTTACGAGAGACTATCTTGTTTAACATAGTGCATTTGTAAATGTGTATGGGTCAATCGAGGCATTCTTCAACCAATATCCATGTTATGATTCGTATGGTCTTAGTTCATAAGTTTTGATAGATTCAATAGATTAGTTCATTATTTTTGGCATGAGACTCCATTTTGTGTGTTGCATTTGTGTTTGTGCACTAGAGTCTAGCTTAGTTGCTTGAGGACAAGCAAAGGTTCGGTTTGGGGAGTTTGATGAATGAGTATTTTACACATTCATACGAGTCTTTATTCACCTATTTTCGCTATCCTCTATGCTTATTTAGCTATTTTTAGTGCATTTTAGTAGAATAGTGTCACGTTTCCCTTTTATTTTGATTTTCAGGTTTTAGGTGGAAAACGCAATTTTCTGGGTTAAATTATTATTTGGTGGAAAATTTGGTGTCCAGATGCATTCAGGGGTGTTTACAGACGATTCCTGGGAGGATTTGAAGTCTAAGGGACGAAATTCAAGTGTGAAAGGTCATTAGAAGGCATAATTCAAGTCCAAGAAGGAGTTAACAGCTGTAAAACGCGGATTCACACTCTGGGAGCGAGGGGCGGTTCGCCCCACACGAGGCGGTTCGCCCCTGGCCTGGGGCGGTTCGCCCCCCAGCCTACGATGCCTATATAGTTTCGCCTGTTTTTGCGATTTTCATACTTTCATACATTAGTTTTAGGTGCGAATTCTCCAGCCCTTGTCTGGGGAATTCCTAGCATTAGGCCATCTTTTTCTTGTCGATTTGGAGGATTGAACATAGGATTGAACCTCGTTGTTTAACAATTCGTGCCTGTGAGTTACTATTCCTTGGAGATTGACGCCCTTCACCGGTAACATTGTATCTCACGATTTATCTATTTTTATTCTCTGTTTTCAACATGTTTTCATTCAATATTGCTATGATTCTTGTTGATACGATTATGAGTAGCTAAATCTATAGTTGGTGATAGTATGTGATATCTTAGCCTAGGGTTTTTGATTATGCATGATGGCAGTAACGCGAATCAGACCGGACTTATCGCTTTATTTCTTTGATCTCTCTAAGCCCTCTATCTTCGTAGTGTCTTAGAACACGTTGGACAATTTATGATCTTAGATTTCTATGCGAAAGCATCAGGTACTTCATGCATGATTATTAACCCGTAGCTTTGATTGATCATACTATCACCGACTCCATTATTATTGATAAGAAAAAGAACCTTCTGCTAATTAGTTTGTTGATTTATTTTCCTAGTTAAATTAGATAAAGCTAGTTATAGTCCATAGAGATCGACACTCGAGGTTAATTTACCGCTGCACTACTCTCTTAGTTTCGTTGTAGTAGTAATTTACCTTTGGCATAAAACAAATTTATTTGATCACACGAACCTGACAAATTCGCGTTCATCAAGAGGCAATGAATTACATTGACTCAGACAAATGGCAAGAGGCCATGGAATTGAAAATAGACTCCATGTACCTGAACCAAGTTTTGAACTTGGTAGACTTGCCCCAAGAGGTTAGACCTATTGGGTGCAAATGGGTCTTTAAACGAAAGACAGATGCCGAAGGCAAGGTACAAACGCACAAAGCTAGACTTGTTGCGAAAGGCTACACACAAAGGTATGGCATCGATTACGATGAAACCTTTTCACCGGTAGCGAAATTGAAGTCTATCAGAATTCTACTTGCTATAGCTGCCTACTATGATTATGAGATCTGGCAGATGGATGTAAAGACTGCCTTCCTCAATGGCAACCTTGAGGAAGAAGTCTATATGGTACAGCCGGAAGGTTTTATTAGTAAAACCAGGCCAACAGCTGTATGCAAATTATAGAGATCCATCTATGGGCTAAAGCAAGCGTCTAGGAGATGGAATATCCGTTTTGATGAAGCTGTCAAATCATTTGACTTCGTCAGAAGCGTTGAAGATCCCTGTGTCTATATGAGACACAGCGACAAGGGAGTCGTTTTCATGATCATTTATGTAGATGACATTTTGATCATGGGAAACAATGTCTCTATGCTAGAAGAGACTAAAGTTTGGTTATCAAGTACCTTCTCAATGAAGGACTTGGGTGAAGCGAACAACATCCTAGGGATCAAGATCCATAGAGATAGATCCAAGAGGATGTTGGGATTGACACAGACCACCTATATCGATAAAATACTAAAGCGTTATAAGATGGACGACTCAAAGAGAGGCTATTTCCCAGCTAGGCGTGGGATCGTGCTGTCAATTAAGGATAGTCCTAAAACTGATGAAGAAAGAGAGGCCATGAGTCGAGTGCCCTATGCTTCGGCAGTAGGGTCTATAATGTATGCAATGAATTGCACAAGGCCCAATGTGGCATATGCGCTTAGTATCACTTGTCGACACCAACAGAATCCAGGAGTACCTCAATGGGTTGCTGTAAAGAACATACTGAAGTACCTTAGACGGACTAAAGATATGTTCTTGGTGTTTGGTGGTGAACCAGGATTAAAGATGTCTGGTTATGTCACTGCTGGATTTGAATCAGATCCCGATGACTTTGAGTCATAGACATGATACGTATTCAAACTGAACGGAGGAAATGTCTGTTGGAAGAGTTCGAAGCAAGCCACGGTTGCTGACTCTCCCACAGAGGCCGAGTACATTGTTGCATCAGAAGCATCGAAAGAAGCTGTCTGGATGTCAGAGTTCTTGAAGGAATTGAGGGTTGTTCCTATTCCTAGTCCAATAACGATTTATTGTGACAATACGGGCGCCTTCGCTCAAGCCAAGGAGCCTAGATCTACAAACAAGAACAAACATGTACTTAGAAAATATCACGTTAGGCGTGAGATTATTGATAGAGGAGAAGTTAGTATAGAACATGTCTCAACCACGGACAACGTGGCAGATCCTTTCACCAAGGTCTTATCGGTGGAAGCCCACCAAAGACATTATGTTAATCTGGGTATTAAGCATAAAGGTGACTGGCTCTAGTCCAAGTGGGAGATTGATAGTGTATATGTCCTAGAGACAACCTTTATTAAGGGCATATATGTACTATTACACAGGTCAACGTAATATATTATATGATTGTTTATTTGAGTTTGAGTATCACTTTCATATCTATATTACACCGGGCACTCAACATGTCATATCTTTATTCCTGTCTGTATTGATATCAAACATGTCCCCTAGGATAGATGACCGATCACAAGTTAGTGGGAGCTGTGTGAGTTATCATCTATCCTAAACTCTCCCTAGTCAAGATTCATCTCGGATGAAGGGGTCTGAATGAACCAGGAGACTAGTATGCGTGGAGGTTATACCTGTTAGACAGGTGTGAACTGATCCCACAGCCACGGAACGGATTGTTAGACAATCAATGGAAATGTTCCAATAACTGCACATAGTTGTTCAAGGGCTGATTGTCAAACAATGGAAGAACCCACCGGACACTCCCATCGATGTATACTCTACACTAATGTGTCTATGGGAACCGGAAAGTTGTCGAAGTGATGCCAGTCGTCCTTAGAACTTACAGGACTTTGTCATCACATTTGTTGCCCCATATCCTTGGTGGACCCGTCGATGTCAGCTCTGAATAAGCAGTTGACCTAAGACACGATCCAGGATTATGGCTATATATAAATGGGGATGATAAGTGATTTTGGGAAGGATTCATCTCTCACGTGTAGCACAAAGAGAGTACTGCTCATAGTCATTCATAGTTGTGTTGGTAAAGTCACTGGCCAGTGCAGAGATATATTATGATAGTCATAAGTATATCGTCTTATCCAAGCAACTCCCTGAAGACGCCCGTGAATGTATTATTGGGATAGACACATCATCGATCCTAGATGCATTCGAGACAGTCAGATGAAGGGACGTTACCATCGCCGCGTTAGAGCGCAACAGACTTCGCAACGGAAAGGGTTAGCTTTGAGAAACCTCTCAAACGTCCTCATGTATTAATATTGCAACTGGGACCGTCTAGGAATTTCATATTGCCTGGTTTAGAACTTGCTTAATACAATGAGTCCCTCACACTATGTGGTGATTCAGCTTATCCAATATCCTTGAAGATGGAATCGCAATTAATTTGGAATTAATTATGATAGAAGGAATTATAATTAATTTGGAATTAATTATAATTGATTGAGGCTCAATTAATAATTTGGAATTATTAATTGAATTAATTAGTTATTAATAATTTGGAATTATTAATTGAATTAATTAATTAATTAATTGTATTATGGTAATACAATTAAATATTATATTTTGGAAATATAATAGAGGTTGGATTGGAAAGGATATATTAATTTAGAATTAATATATGCACATGGCAAAATTAATTTAGAATTAATTAATTAATTAATTGTATTATGCTACACTAATTAGCACTGGTGGGGCTTGTTCAATGTTGCAGCCAACCTTATATGCAGTTTCCTCATCCAGAAATGAATGAGTACTGCATGTATCAATCAATAGACAGAGATTATGCTTGCCATATTCACCAAAGAATTTTAGAGTATTACAGCTGATATTTCCAGCTATGGCATTCAAGGAGATTTCATCGTTTTCTCTGTCTATGTATGATTATGCAGATGAATCTTTGTTCTCAAGGTACAACTTTTCCTCTTCTTCAGACATGAGAAGATAAAGTGTTGTGGCTTTGAACTTTGCCCTTCTACCCACTTTTCATCACAATTGTAGCACAAGGC
Organism: Plantago ovata; assembly: GCA_028274465.1. Classification (NCBI taxonomy): domain Eukaryota; kingdom Viridiplantae; phylum Streptophyta; class Magnoliopsida; order Lamiales; family Plantaginaceae; genus Plantago; species Plantago ovata. The sequence continues at coordinate 92,159 of JAHHQI010000123.1, read as the reverse complement.
TTGTGAGTTTCTTACCCTCATCTCTTCTCTAGTCAACATTTTTCTGGGAATATCAGAAGTTTCATTCCCAGATTTAGGCTTGCTAGCAAAGCTAGTTGGAGTGAATGCTTTCGTTTGACTAGAGAAGTTCTTACTAGCAGCAGACTTCATTCTTTTACAAATGGACTCAAGAAGCTGTTCTTACTCAAGTGCTATTTCAATAGCGTTCTGTAGTGGTCGGATGTTGAGCAAGAATAGCTAGCTTGAGTTCCTCTTTTAACCCACCAACAAAATTGCCTATGTAAAAACCTTATGTTTGATTAGTTGCAAACATGATCATTAGAGCACGCAGCTCTTCATACTTTTCAATGTAATCCGACAAGCTCCCAGTTTGTTGTAATCGAGTAAATTCTATTACCACAGATTCTTCCCTTATATTCCCAAACTTATTGCAAACACAGACAACCATGACCTCCCAAGTAATGGGGCCTTTAACTGTATGGGACCAGTTTTGGAACCACAAGTCTGCTTTGCCATCAAAGGGCATCGCAGCCAAGGGAACACGCTTATCCTCAGGAATATTCGGGACAATAGTGAAGTACTTTTGGCATTTCAGAATCCAAGAGTGAGGATTTGTGCCATCAAACCTTGGAAATTCAAGCTTGGGCATATAGTGATGTGATTTAGATGAGTCGTCATACTCTGGACGCTCTTTCTGTGAATCATCATCACGTTCATGAAACTGTGAAGAGCTACCAAAGCGTGTTTTAGGCAAACTGTAGGGACTACGAAGGATTGGACCTTGTTTCGTATCATCATTCACTCTGTTATCAATACCGTCAAGCCGCTGTTGCAATAGTTGCAAAGTGACTTTGAGTTCTTGTGCATCTTTGTCTTGTCGATCAACGACTTGTGCAAGAAGTTGTTGCATAGAATTTTGTGTGCCAGTGTCAGTGTTTTTCTGTATGGTGATAGCAGCAAGTTGTTCTTGAATCTGGCATTGAGTAGTGAATAACTCTGCCAATCTTGCTGCTTGTGCTGCATCATTTCCAACCATAGTAGGTAAAACAGAAAATTTGAAGCGTGAAATTTGTGGCTCTGGGTACCAAATGTAATGACTCTGTAATACTTTAACAGTTTGTAGCAGATAATAGAGATTTGACAGAAGAAATTAGGGGGAAATCAGACGATAAAAGGGGGATAAACAGACGAAGAAAACATTGCAACAAAGATAGCTAAAACTAGGTACGGTTTACTTGATAAATCAGGAGACAAGCAAACCGCAGACTACTTATAGTAGCCGGGAATGAGTCTAGCCGCAAACGGCTCTTTTACAACGTAAAGAAAATTGTACGACAACCCTAGAAATTGAAAGACAAATGGAAAAAGACACAAGTCTCAGTACAATGTATTTAGATAGAGCTGCTTCATTAATCGTCCGATTGATTTCAAAACAACGGATGGGATCTAATCTTCTGGAACGGCGTTGTTCCGCTCGTTACTGCTGGAAGTCGTGACTGGCTGTTGACTGACGGACAAATCGTTTTCTGGAGCGCGACTTATCTTCGACGAACTGGCAGGTTCTTCAGACGGAGCTTGCTATATGACAATGGCGTCGTCTGGCCCTAACTGGCCCCTTTTGACAGCTTCAATTTAATCTTCAATGGCTTGAGTTTCTGGGTCATAACAGTCTTCTTCCTCGCAATTTTTCTAATTGCTCCATCTCAACTTGGTTATGTTGGGTGCGATGATGGGTGTCACTTAGTGGTGGTGGCCATGGCGGTCAGGATAGTAGTGGGGGGGGGGGTTGATGGTGGTGGACTCAACGATCAATACAATGGTGGCGAGAATGGTGATGATCGGGGTTAGTGGTGGCGGTGGAAGCGGCCGGAACGGTGGTGTAGGTGATGATTGAAGGAGAAGTTTTGGAGTATTATTTAATTATAAATTAATAAAAGTTAATTAAACAAAATACTGTATTTTTCATTAAAATCATAATTTGATAAAAACTTTGCCTCCCAACCACACTTCAATCGTCCATGTCAGCAAGCGAATTGTACCTTCAATAAAAAAATATATGTGGATAGTGGGTTTCAAACCATGACCACATTGAAACAAATCTGTTCACTATTCATTAGGCTACATTTGGTTTCTTAACACATGATCTTATATCAATTAATTAAGCGCTGTAGCAAATGTCAGTAATTAAACTCTTCCTATTCCGATTTTGTGAAGCGTGACTATTGCTGACCGATTAATTTGTTAATTAATGGTATCCTTTTAATACATTATCTAATGGAATGAAATTTAAATAGATCAATGTCCCTCATTTTTCTCTATATTATATTGCCAAAAAATATCAAATGCCCTAATTTTCCTCCATATACATTTGCCTCATCTTGCTGCTCAAACAAAACGGAACCATCACCATATCTATTTAATAATTTATATTCTATTGCCTCATCTTTTGCAACCTTATTTTCTTCATGAATTCGCAGTTACGGTCTCCGATAGACGGTGGTTCCAAGCGGCTCAAGATCGATCGCAATACACAAAAATCCTCAACCAATTGGAATGGCCTTGACATCAACCTCCAATACCGTGTTATGTTCTTCATTGCTACAAACAGCATAAAAGATTGTCAATCGGTGCTTCAATGGTTAGTTTTCATGCAATAAATATATTTTGGTGTCATACAACTATCCAATCTTTAATTTGTTTGCGTGTGCTTTCACGTTAAATAAATCATTAGATCGTCGAGAACATGTTATGTTTGATTTTATACTATCCACTATTAATTGTGCCATGATTTTAACATGCAGCCACCCAATATTCAAGAACATAACTAAAGAAGAAGGTTTGTTTAATAGGCTAAATATTACGAATATTCCATGTATGTCATTGAAATCATCCACGTCAATTGAAAAAAAATGCTCATCCAGTGCAAACGTGCAGAAAATCCAGAGATCTTTTTCAGGATGTTAATGGTAATGTAATTGTTTATTGACGTTTTACAATTATTATTATTATTTTTAAATCAACTTAGTGCTCATTATGTGTAATCTCTTGATTTGGTTAAAAAGTTAGTTCATTTTAGCTGAAGTATACGAAATTTATATTACATTGATTTTAGCTGTGTACGAAAGGCACTACCATTGTGCACTGTTCCACCCGACTTTGGGTCTTTCTTCTTTTCCAGAAATCAACTAAAAATATACATCAATTATTTTGAAGAAAATGGTGTTGACGTTAAAAATACATCAAATTAAATTTTAAAAGCGGCCACTTTGGGTCTTTCTTCTTTTTCAGAAACCAATTAAAAAACATCAGATTTGGGCCTTTTATTAAAACTGTATTCATTTGTTGTATATGCAACATTGGTAGTGCACAATGGGCCTTTCTTCCTTTCCAAAATCAACTAAATCATTTTATTGATATTCACAATTCGCATCTTCAAATTATAACTTTGAATGTTTATGTTCATATACATGGTGTTTAGTTTTTTTTTTTTCATTAAATTGGTACTTACAATATTAATATTCACATTGTATAGAGGGATGTTTTCAAACATAATCGTTTCATAGAACTTAATCAGCATCTTAACAAGATCACTGTGGGACGCCATCCATTTGCAAATTATACTTGTGCCATATTTAAGGTGTTGACAAATGATGAACAACTGCTTACCGACGGTCTGAATGCATTAGGCTATATTATGAGCCTTCTTGGTGGTAGATGGCATTTGGAACATGGAAGGGTTGATTTGTGTGTGCGGTTACATGAACGAAGCAATCTATTTGTAAACAATCAATGGGATGATATCAGGAGATATTGCACGGACCATCCACATCCTAATGATGTGAGGCTTCGTTTTGTGTTAGAGTGTGTCTCTTGCATGGCTGATCTTGAAGTTGTGATTTCAACACGATGTCAACCATCAATGAAGTTCTGGGAATTTGATATCATTTTAATGTAGTTGTACTTTGAATCTACTATTGTATGCCATTTTGATTTTATTTTTTGATATTTTTTTAAAACGTGCTTCCATTGATGGGATTTAGTTTATATTAATAGGATGGTATTTTGCATTCAAATATGTTTTATTATTCTATTTTGGTGGATTCTTTATCGACCGACTCTATATTACAATATATACTTATCTCTTTTGAATTGTAAATAAAACAAAGCCCATAAAACAACCCATACGCAGAGTTTGATAGCAAAGTAATGCTTGCAGTTCTGCTTGAGAACCATACGCACAGAACTTAATATAATGCACTGATTGTTGACTGATTTCTTTGTTAATTAATGTGAACCTTCACACTAATTATAGTAAAGGAATAATTTAAACTGAATTTATGTCACAATTAATTCATAAATTTCAAAATCACGTGACTAATTGACTAATAATAGTAGATATTTTGACTGTCTGACTGATTTCTTTGTTAATTAATGTCGGCTTTGAATTCACGTAAACCATTAACTTTTTGGTGCAACTAATTATAACAAATGAATCATTTCAAGAATTCACATAAATATAGTAAAGGAAGAATTCTAAAAAAAAAATTGCGGCCAATTAATGTCTGAATTTTGAATACAATATTACCAAATAAAAAAAATGTAACATCACACTATAAATAAACCTAAGCCTAATTCTTCCCAGCCACATCTCACCTTCAACAATCTTCGAAATGAGACCCAATTCCAAAACAGTCAGTGCCCATGAAGTTGCTACTCCAAAATCCAACACAAAACAGGTTACAAAACCTTTAACGACCTCTATATCGAACTACAAACGAAGATCATGTTCTTGGTTGCAATCAGTAGCGTTGAAAACTTCAAAAAGTTCTGAAATTGTAAGTCAAAACACAAAAATATGATTTTACTTTTCAACGATTCATTTCACACATCCTAATGACGACCTTTTTTTTGTAAAACAGGTCCAAAGGTTCAGATTCATATCTGTCGAGCCAGGATTTTTCAAAAAGATCAATTTCGCAGGGCTCCCACGTATCTTATACCAGGTTCTCACATCCTGCGCACAGGAATTTATCTGCGAGTGCTGCAATGCTGGAAATCCAGAAGTTTTCTGGCGCTATTTAGTGGTAAGAACCACAGAATAACTAATCTACTAAAATTTTCTTAGAGATAATTACTTATTAGGGGCCTCTTGTGAGGGTACGTATCAAAATAGGGCCCTTAGTTCAACAATAACAAAATAGGCCAAAATCTGGATTTTAGAGTTGACTAATACATAATTACAATAATACCATCACTATAATATTGCATAAACAAACATGCCCTTACTCCAATTTTTTTTCTTTTTCCTTTTTCTTTTTTTCAATTTTCTCCTTTTCTTTTCTTTTTCTTTTTTATTTTTATTTCCTTCTTCAAATTAAGTCACCGGATTCCAGTCACCACCGGAATCCGGTGACGATATGGCTCCGGCTGGCAGCTCCCATCTGGAGCAGAAAGCTTCGATCTAGAAGCTTTGCAGCTCCCAGATCGGAGTTATGAATTGCTTGCTCCGTTCTAGGAGCTACAAATCTCCCAGACGGAGCAAAAAGCTCCGATCTGGGAGCTTTGCAGCTCCCAGCCAGAGAAAAATGCTCCAATCTGGGAGCTACCAAGCTCCCAAATACGGAGCAGAAGAGCTCCGATCGACTCCAGTACCAAATCCGGTACCGGAGTTTTGATGAAGATGAAAATAAAAAAAAATAAAAAAAGGAGTAAGGGGGTTTAATTAACAATAAATTTTTAGGTCAATTTGAAATTTAGATAAAGTATGTGACTTAATTGTATAATATTTAGTGTTAATTTTGTAAAATAGAAAATAATTGGGGCGAATTTATAATATTTAGTACAATGTATATTCAAAATACAATTACATTTTAATCACAACAATATATGGTGTTTGGCTCCCTCAAATCCAATATTGCTACAGTACATTAGTTCTTCAAAAGTCAAAGTCGTGGCCATATTTGTTATTGTTGATTTATAGGGACCTATTTTGTTATTAGAGACGCTAAGAGACCCCATGTGAGTAATGGACCCAATTTTCTTATATTTTCTGAAATTTTTGGAAATCTCACATTTTTTTTTCTCTTTGAAGGTTGATATTTTCTGCCACGGAAAATTTGACAGACTCAATGAATACACACAAAAATGACAGGCCACTTTGATCATCCATATGCAACGTGCATAACAAGATTACTTTCAAACAATGAGGTTGAAAGAGAAAAAGGAAAACAAATGCTTCTCCAAATTCGTAAATCTCAAAAAGGTTTGAAAATGCTAGAAATTTGGCGACTTAGCCTTTGTAGGAGAGTCCAAGCAATTGCACTTGGCTACTCAGTTTTACCGTAGCAAGGTAACCTCAGTTCTGTACGCAACATTCAATGCCACTGTGGACAAACCGGGACAACATAAGCTGCGAGGAATGCATGGCAGACTTTGAAACATACGTGTACTACAACAACAATTACTTTAGTTTGGTTTTGAACACCAGCCCTAGCGATATATACCAAGTCTGAGACACAAGTGTACTACTAGGTTGATTTTGGATTTTGTCTTGTCAAGACAATGGTCTATATTTTAGATTGGTGGTCAGATTTTTATTTTTCCTTATTATTAAATTACCGCATTTGGCTCTTGAAACAAAAATAATACGTACGTTTATTTTTTTAAAAAAAAGTGATTTTCTAATGCAAGGCAACTGTTTATTATAATGCAATACAATTGATTATTCAAACAAGCACACAACAACTTCAAATGAATAAATACATACATGCGACTTCAGGTATGTGCTCATAATATTTTACAATGTAGTATGTGAGTCGTTCAACTGTAATTACAACAATTATATTATGCCATTATTCTAACAAATCTACGGGTTTTTTTTTTTTCGTGTAGTCGGGTGGATCTCCAGCTGAGGTGAAGAAATTCGAGAGTTTGCTGATTGGTTGTTGAGCGTTGGAGACGGGAACATTGGTGGACCGAATGATGGTGAAGTTGATTTCAATCTCCCCAGTGATGCCTTACCAGAAATGCACCCGATCCCATAGACACTATTGTGAAAGACACATATCCTTCACTCTTGGACCATGTTGGTGATGGCGTCTACTTCCAGGACAAGGCAATTCTTACTCCTATTGACGATGTCGTTCAGGAGATAAATTATTACGTGATGTCTCTGTTGTCGGGTGATGCGACAGAGTACCGGAGTTCGGATAGCATATGTCGTGATGAGGGTGACATTGTAAACAGAGAGGATGTTTATTCGGTCGAGATCCTCAATACTATTAGGGCTTCTGGTCTTTCGAATCACTCTATCAGGCTTAAGGTTGGATGCCCTGTTATGCTACTTAGGAACATTGACCAGTCTGCTGAACTATGTAATGGCACGAGATTCATGGTTACCAAGCTTTCCCCTCATGTTATAGAGGCCAGGATGATATCTGGGAAGAATGCTGGATCAAGGGTTTACATACCGCGCATGCTTCTTTCTCCCTCAGATGTAACTAAATTCCCTATAAGATTTCAGCGACGACAGTTTCATATTGTTGTGAGCTACGCCATGACAATCAACAAAAGCCAGGGGCAATCATTGGCCAATGTGGGTCTCTACCTACCTAAGCCGGCCTTCAGCCACGGCCAATTATACGTAACTTTCTCGAGGGTTATGAGCAAGAAGGGTCTAAGGGTGTTATCCCTTGATGATGAAGGAAATCCCAGTGACATTACCACTAATGCCGTCTATAAGGGGTTATTTGCAATCTATGAGGTGAGTTATATATGGCTTGATGTGTTAACTTTTTTTATATCCTTTTGCTTATTGAAAAAAAGTAATATGTTTTTCCATGTACATTTCATTGGAAGTTTTAATGAGTTTACTTTTACTCGCAGGTGGTTCCTTGGTTGATGTGTCAGCAGGCTATCTCCTTGCCCCTCTCCCCCCTCGATTAGTATATGTCACTTTATTTTCTCATCTAATAGATTTGAGATTTATATATACTGAGGTCTAGTATACGTGTGAATTTTTTTATTTTTTTTTTTTTGGGACATTTTAATTTTTACTTCATTATCGGAAGCCGTGGCAATGCCACGGGTCAATACTAGTTGATTTTAAAATGGAAGATTATGACATGTGTCCAATTTTTAATGGTGTATTTTAGTACAATGTCAAGTGTACTAAATTAGCCAATCCCATGTAAGAATATAGGTTGGACATTTTAACTTGGGTGTCAACATGAACACTGTTGGTGTTAAAATATGTCCAGTCCGCATTTACGAACTAGGACGGTCTAAGAGCAAGCCTTTAAAGACTTCCTTAAGCTGGAGCGACCACCCATAGGTCTGTCACCTAAGGGTGGCTCGACCAGCACATCTCCTGCTCTACCAGGACGAGACTATACAGTGTGGCTCGAGGAGCATCACTAGGTACGAGGAGCACCTTACGTCAAGGAAGACACTACCAGAGAGGGTGCGAGGACCATGTGACCGACCACCCTGGTCGAGTCCAAGGGGGCCCACCCTCCAGAAAGTACATATGACCCTTCAAACCCTAGTCAACGATGCTTGGGTCAAGGCCCATGGACCTCCTTCTTGGGCTTGGGCCAAAGGAGGATTCCATCTCAGCCGGACACTTGTCATCATCTTATGAGAGATCACCCCAAGATGGCACATCTATATAAAGGGACCTCATTTATGATCCCAAGGTAAGTCATCATTACTGTTCACCTACCACCACTACCACTGTCTAACTAGGGAAGCACTTCAAACTCCCTATCCGTAAAGTCGTCCCTCCGGTCTGATCATAGACAGACCGGGCTAGAGGTACTAACCCCCCCCCCCCTCCCATACATTTCAGGTGCGAGGAGCGACATGGAGGTAACTTGAAGAGCAAAGGAAGACCTTGGACTTAATAGCTAGTGTATTCCTTCAGACATAATAAGCATTTAGAAGAAGTACCAACTTACCCTACAACATTTGGCGCCGTCTGTGGGAACCGATCAAAAGGTTACCCTTGCCCAGCTAGTTGAGCCAAGAGGCATCCTTCCAAGATGCCACCTAGAAGAAGCACTAGGATAGCTAATGCTGCTCCCAGAGACCCACCTCGTAGAAGGGTCGTCCCCCTACTAATCCACCGAGGAATCAACCAGCAGCATCTCGGGCACCTACAAATGATAATGTTGTTAGGGATGTCCCTATGGTGGAAGGACAGTTCACCCATGTCACACCATCGCGGGACGAGCGAACTGCAGAAAGTCATCCTCAAGTGGTACGCGCTAGTGGGGATTTGGAGCACTCAATCTCTCCAATAATGCTCCCCCAGTCCCTTTGCCGCTGGCAGTGATTCACCCTCAACCAGTTGTGAACAATCCACCCGCACCCCAGCAAGGAATACACTTCACCTTGCCAAATGGGGATGTAGTGCGACCACAGGACTATGGATTTAATGAGAGCAACTATGCACTGTTCCTACTTACTATTCAGGGCACCTTGGGTACCCGAGAGGCAGCCAGAGTAGGACAAGAAATCCATGTGCAAGAAGTGAACAGACCGGGGGTAACCCTCCAGCTCCATCCTTAGCAAACGCTCCCCTTCCGTCAAGGGTGAACGTAGCTCAAGACGAAGCTCACTCAAGAGTCAATACTAGACCTGTTCACACAAGACTTGGACCCCCAAGAGTGCAATCTCGGATTGGACCTCAAGGCGCTCCAGAAGATTTGAGAGAATTGATAGACAGAAGAATAAGAGCATCCATGCAAAATATCTTGCCCCAAGGAACTCCTCCCCAGAATGGGCAACCTTTCCAAGTCACTCCAAATCAAGGAACACCTCAGAACCATCCTGAAGTTATGGCCGAGAACAATGGTGTTCGAACAATGGTCGCCCCAACAGTGGTTGCTCCCACCCTGGTCCCGCCAACCTTGGCCGCACCAGCGCTGGTCGAGCCAAATGCTGGTCGAACTCTCTCCCTAGAAGAGCTGGACGCACAAAGGGCAAGGATAGATGCTCAGATAGCTGCTCTTAGAAACAACATCCAAGAAAGGGAGCAAGACCAAGAGGACAGCCCATTATCCGATGAAATAAGAAGACACCAAGGCGGAATGGAGAGAGGCCTTCCAACTCTAGAAAGTTACGATGGAACAAGCTGTCCCAAGGACTATTGGCAAGATTTGGAGCCAAGATGGATGCTTATGGGTATGATGCTAAAATCAAAGCCAAGGTGTTCCCAGCCAACCTCATGGGTGAAGCAATGAGATGGTGGTCGCGCATCCCTTCTCGCTCGATCAGAACATACAAAGAGCTTGGTGAAGAATTCTGCAAAAGATTTGAGAAGGTGATGAAACCAAAAGAAGAGTGAGGTACTTGGCCCAAATTGTTCAAAAGCCTAATGAAGATCTCAGAGACTTCATCAATAGGTTTCACGAGGCTGCCCTCCAAGTGGAAGAGCATTCCATCAATGAAAGAAAAGAGTACTTGTATGGTAACACTACCAACATCAGGTTCAGAGAAGAGCTTTCCTCGAAAACAGTGACCAGTGAATCCCAACTTAGAGAAGTTTGCAAGGAATTCTTGGATGCCGAGGAGTTCCGAGAGACTGTTCCTGTAAGGGCAAACCCTCCTAGAGACAAAGGCAAGGAGAAAGAAAGAGAGAAGGATTACCCTCCAAGACAACAAAACAATGGAAAGCAGAGAAGAGACCAAAAGCAAAATTATGGGCTGGTGAAGGATGGCTCCTCGAAAGGGGGCCCTCCTCGAGATTATTTCCGAGACAAGAGAAGCCCTCCAGGAGATCTCCTCCGAGGAGGTACACTAACTACACAGACTTAAATAGGCCAAGATCCGACATCTTGAACTATATAGTCTCGAGAAGGCTTGACGTCTCATGGCCACCCCCAGTCAAAGAACCCAAAGGAATAGAGACTCCAACAAGTATTGCCAATTTCACAAAGGCAAGGGACACACGGCCGACGAGTGCGTCGACCTCAAAAATGAAATCGAAAGAATGGTGAGAAATGGACAGTTGGTCAATTATGTGAGAAGGGGAGAACCCCCAATGGACCTTCCTCCACCTCCACCACCAGTGAGGCACGACCACCAAGCCCCCTTTGACAATCCCAGAGCATCACAAGGCAGGAACGACCAGTAGAACAACCAAGGACCTCAAGGGTACAATAATCTCCATGATTACAACAACTACGAGAACCGACCCGTGCATGGAGTTATTCACTCCCTAGTGATTGCCGGAGGACCAGCTGGAGGTGATACCCGGAACCAAAGGAAAATCACAGCAGAGAACCTCATGATCAATGATGAAAAATACTCCCAGTTTGCTCGACCAGGGAACCAAGTGATCTCCTTTGATGATAGTGAACTTCCTCTGCGAAGTGCTGGTGGAGGGCATCTCTATGATCCATGTGTTCCCTTGGTAGTGTCCCTCGACGTCCGAGGGTTTAAGGTGAAGAAGATCCTAGTCGATACCGGATGCTCTGCCAACTTAATTTTCACCGGGACATTGAAGAAGATGCAGATAAACCCTAGGGAGAATCTCAAAGAAGTAAAGAGTGCGCTGATCGGATTCGGAGGAGCCCCGATCATGCCTATAGGGATAATCGTCCTAACAGTCTCTATGGGGAGCGTCCCTAGAAGGGTAACACACCAGGTTCCCTTCGTGGTGGTCGACATGCCCTTCGACTACTTCGTTGTTCTTGGAAGACCAGGTTTATCTCAATTCCAAGCGGTAGTCTCAACCGTTCACAACAGGATGAAGTTCCCTACTTTGATGGGAACAGGACAAGAGGTAGGAGACATCCGAGAAGCGTGGGAGTGTTACTCTTTGTCTGCTCGCGAAACTTCCAATGTAGTAGTGGGAGAGCTCAACTCGGGTAGAGCTCATGATGAGAAGCCACTGGAACACCATGCTAGCTATCGCTGCTATGCCGTTCGAGGAGTAAAGAGGAGAGCTAAAAAGCCAAGTCCGTCACTTAGGCGAAGAAGAGCTAAACTCAGAAAAGAAAAAGGCAAGTTAGTTGGAGCAGTCAAGGAAGTCGAGGAGTACCAAGTGTTACCCTCCGTACCCCCTTCGTCCAAGAAAAAGAAGTTTTTCGATGAAACAAAATTGAAACAAGGGAGACACTTGAGGAAATCCAGATCGTGGAAGGGTGCCCCGAGAAGATCACCAAGATTGGGACAGAAATGACCACGGAAGTGAGACTGAAGCTCATCCAATGCTTGAAAGACAACAATGATGTGTTCGCTTGGAGCACCGATGACTTAAAAGGGATTGACCCAAGGGTAGCGGTTCACCGTCTGAACCTCGACCCCTCAATCACCCACATCCGGGAAAAGCGAAGAGACTTCAGCGCTGAGGATAATGCAATCATAGAAGCAGAGGTCCAAAGGCTCCTAAAAGCTGGCCATATAAAGAAGTGCGTTACTCCGATTGGGTCTGCAATGTGGTCCTGGTCGAGAAAGCGAAGGGAAATGGAGAATGTGCAACAACTTCACAAGGTTGAACAAATTCTGTCCAAAGGACCCCTACCCACTACCCAGGATCGACCAGCTGGTCGACTCCACTGCTGGATGCGCCCTCTTGAGTTTCATGGACGCGTACCAGGGGTTCTATCAAATAAAATGGCCAAGGATGACGTCCCAAAGATAGCTTTTTTCGCAAATGGGAGTGTATATTGCTTCAACGTCATGCCGTTCGGACTAAAGAACGCAGGGGCAACCTACCAGAGGCTAGTGAACAAAATGTTCAAGGAAGAGCTGGGGAAGACTATGGAAGTTTACGTTGATGACATGTTGGTCAAGAGCAAGACCGAGGAGCAACATATTGAGAATCTCATAAATTGCTTCTCGATATTGAGGAAGTACGGGATGAAACTCAACCCTGCCAAGTGCACCTTTGGAGTCAAAGGAGGAAGTTTCTCGGGTACATGGTCACTGAAAGAGGAATTGAAGCCAATCCTGAGAAAATCAAAGCCATACTCGAGCTTCCTCAACCCCAAACAGTGAATGAAGTGCAGCAGCTGGTAGGAAAGTCCATTGCTCTGAGCAGATTCATCTCAAGATCAGCGGAAAGAACCTCCCATTCTTCAAAGTACTCAGAAAGAGCGACCACTTTGAATGGACCAGAGAGTGTGAGGAGGCTTTCAACAAGCTTAAAGAATACTTGCTCTCCCCTCCACTCGTATCCAAACCAGTGGAAGGAGAGGTGCTCTACCTGTATCTCGCAACGACCATTGAAGCAATAAGCTCCGTCTTGGTGAGAATCCAAGGGAATGACCATCTTCCCATCTACTACTTGAGCAAAGTCCTCTCAGGAGCGGAAACCCGCTACCTAGATATTGAGAGATTAGCATTTGCACTGGTCTACACGGCGAGAAGGCTCAAGCCTTACTTCGGAGCGCACAAGGTGGTAGTGCTGACAAAGCAGCCCTTGAAGCAAGTACTGGGGAAACCAGAAAACTCGGGTAGACTCACTCGATGGGCAATCAAACTAAGTGAGTACGACATCGACTACCAGGCTCCCATGGCCAAAAAAGCCCAAGTTATTGCTGATTTCTTGGTAGAGTATCCCTCCCGAGATGCACAAGGAGAGGCCTCCTCGAGCCAGAGCAATTCCATGATGATGATAGAAGAGCAACCCCACCAGAACAAAGCAATGAGAGATCTCGAGAACGCTCTTAGAGAGATTAAAGAGCTATCCCAAACCAAGAGAAAACGACAAGAGGTGTTCCTAGCCAGTGAGGTCGAGCAGCCAGAGAACAAGCTTGAGGAGACCGTCTCTCCCAAGCCTAGCTCCATCACTGATCATGGTGATGTTTGGACCCTCCATGTAGATGGTTCATCCTCAGGAAAAAATGGGGGGATGGGATATACTTTAGAAGTCCTGGTGGTGCAGAGCTCGACTATGCTGTAACTTTGAGCTTCCCCGTTTCAAACAACGAGGCAGAATATGAAGCTATCCTCATCGCACTACGTATGGCAAAGGCGCTCCAGATAAAGAAGTTGCATCTTTTCACAGATTCTCAGTTGGCCGAGAAGCAACTCTCCGGGTTATTCAGAACCAAGAAAGACTCACTGATCGACTACAAGAAAGCCATCACTGAAAAGATGCAGGAGTTTGAGAAATGTGAGATCGAGAAGTTTTCTAGAGACCTTAATGAAAGGGCAGATGCTCTATCAAAATATGCTGCTGCATCAGGAGAAGTCGACACCAGAAATGTCATCCTTATGAAGATCACTGCATCTTTTCTTTGGACATCAACTCCCAACATCTTGACAATAGAAGAGAAGCCAAGTTGGATGCGAGAGATAGCTGCATATCTTAAGCAGGGAACCCTCCCTAAGGATAGAGCTGAGGCCAGAAGGATAAAAGGAAAAGCACCTCGATACATCATGCAAGGAGACCACTTGTACAAAAGATCCTTTGAAGGAGTCTATTTAAGATGTGTATCCGAAGACGAAGTCCGAGAATCCTGGAAGAGATGCATCGCGGATGTTGTGGGGACCATGATGGTGGTCGAGCACTCTCCCAAAAGGTCATCCGACAAGGCTTCTACTGGCCTACCTTAAGAGAAGACTCTGCCAACTTTGTTAAGAAGTGCGAGGAGTGTCAAATGTTTGCCAACTTGATCAACGTCCCAGCAAAGCCACTCATGCCTATAACAATCACATGCCCTTTCGATGTTTGGGGAATCGATATAGTTGGCCCATTCCCGCGAGGCACTGGACAGAAGAAATTTGTTATAGTGGCAGTGGAGTACTTTAGCAAGTGGGCAGAGGTAGAGGCTGTTTCGACCATCACTGAGCAGAGGGTCATGAACTTCGTCTGGAGAAACATCGTTTGCCGCTTTGGTCTACCTAGAGTGCTCATCTCTGACAATGGCTCACAATTTTGTGGAAAAAGGTTCAACGAGTGGTGCAAAGAAATGAAAATCGAGAGAAGATACACCTCGATAGGGCACCCCCAGGCCAATGGGCAAACAGAGGCCGTCAACAAAACTTTGGTGAACAACCTCCAGAAGAGATTCTCCTAGAACAAAGATTGGGTTGACGAGCTGGATGGAGTCGTTTGGGCTTATCGAACTACATCAAAGACTGCTACCAGAGAAACCCCTTTCTCCTTGGTTTATGGCTCTGAAGCAGTCATACCAGCAGAAGTGGCCGTGGAAACACTCAGAATTCAAGGGTATCAACCAGAAGACAATCACACTGCTCGAATGTACGACCTAGAGATGCTCGATGAGGTTAGGACAACCGCACTAGCCAACATTCTGAGGTACCAAGCACTGATCTCCAAGGCTTATAACAAGAGCGTCCGAGAACGAGACTTCCAAGTTGGAGACTTGGTGCTCCGAAGAGCAGACATTCTGAGCAAAGTGGGGAAAATGATTCCTAATTGGGAAGGCCCTTACAAAATCATTGAGGCTAGAGCCAATGGAAGCTACAAGCTGGAAGACTTGGAAGGAAGGAGGCTCAAGAACTCCTGGAACACCTCTAACCTCCAAAGGTTTTATGCATGAGGATGTTCCTCATAAGCTCCTGTGAAAGGCCCCCCCTAGCGCTCCTGTGAAAGGCCCCCCTTATCTTTTTAGTACTTTTGTTTGTTAGGAAAACATGTTGAAGTTTTGGAAGTAGAGCATCCCGAGTAGGATCATGGAGTTGTAAGAAGTTGGCCTTGAAGCCCCCATTGTAATTGAATTTCCGTCAAATCAATGCAATGAGTACCTTTCAACTAAAGAGAAATTTTACTTCCAATTATCAACCACTGATCAAAACAATTGAACAAACAAAATGCAAAAAGAAAGGCAAGATCGAACAAATCTCACGAGCAGCACATCACTAGTAAGACTCCAACTACACGCTCGAGGAGTAAAACTTGGTGATCGAACAATCATATTCCGAGGAAGATTAGAAATCGCGAGAAGTTCAGTTATATGAATTAAAGGACCTTTTACCCGATTGAAAAGTTTAATACGACAAGGGCAAAATTTCCCCAAGGCAGTTGTTTTGATTTAAGAGCATCAATTCTCGAGGAGCATGGTTCCGAGAAGTATGCCTTGAACGATTTCCTAGCATTTGTTTTGATTTAAGAGCATCAATTCTCGAGAAGTGAGGATCCGAGAAGTATGCCTTGATCTTTGTATTCGAGTTTGTTTCAATTTAAGAGCATTCATTCTCGAGGAAGTAAATTATCGAGGAGCATGCCTTGAACATTTTGAAACACACAAAAACTCATACATCTAATGCTCCTCGAACATTATGGAGCGATCACAAGGCGACATGTTCATAAAAGTTGTGAAAAAGTGCGAAGACAAATTTCATAAGGAGTTCGACCAAGAACACTTGGCGAAAATTTGAGGAAAATCAACATATCACAACAAACAACATTGCCACCAGGGGCCAAATAGAAAACTACTTGTTCGAAGAGTATTGAAAGAGGAGTTACATAACTTAAAAATTTGTTCGGAAATGATTTAAAGTACAACAACATCAACCGAGCATACTCGGGCTTCAACGAGTGCGACTGCTCGTAAACTCGCTCTGCTGCAGCTGGTCGACCGAAGAGCGCCTTGTGCTCGTACCCTCTCCATGGTTGCTCGGGGCGTTGTGCTCATTCAAGTTCCCCACATCCTTAGCCCGGGCCTCAGCAATGATATCGACATAAGTTTCCAGCTCGGGCTCCACGTAATTTGCTGGTCGGCCTTGCACTGGAGCCTTGATTTCCAGCCAGTTGGCATTTCGTGCTGGAGACTTCTCGAATGGAAGTATTAGCCCGAGACGAAGCACGTCGGGTACCCAGGCAGGGAGCAGAGGAGCCTTGCTCGGATAGGGAACTTCAGGGTCGGCGACCAGCTCCCCGAACTCGCAAGCATGATGTTGCTCATCGGTTACCGCTTCATCAACGAAGGGAGCGAATGACTCGTTCAGTTTTGGCTTGAGCTCTTTGTGAGCATCTACATCGAAGTCATCGGCCAAGTAACCCAGAGCTTTCAGCTGGCCAGCACAGGCATAGTAGCCCTCCTCGCGACTCGCATCTTTCACCTCGAGCAGCGCCAGTTTGAAGGAGTCAGACTCCTTGAACGCGCGAGCACCCTCAAGTCGAGTACCCTGGAGGAGCGAGAGCGGCCTATCTTTGAACTTGGTCATGGCCTTCGAAAGGTACGAGTAGGCACCCATGTACCCAGCAGTACGCCCCTTCTAGCGAGTGAGCTCTTGTTTGACCAGCTCCAGCTTCTCGAGCGTTTTGGCCTTCTCCAGCTCGGCCGCCTGCGCCTTGGCCTTTTCAGCAGCCAGATCGCGCTCCATATCTTCGATGTACTTCGATACATCGGTCCGATCCCCAGCCACATTACCAAAAGCCTCCACCAAGTTCTGGAGCTGCATCCGAGGAGAAATACTTGTCAGATTAAAGGCATAGGAATTAAAATAAAACATGCATAATCCGAGAAGCAAGAAAAAGATGGTTAAATTACCTGAGCGGCCACCTCACCAAGAGCATGGACTCGGTCCAGCTCGGGCATCTGAGTGAAGCGTTTGACCGCCTTTTCATCGGTCCCGATGCTCCCCTTGGGCTTCTTGGGAGCCAGGTTAGAGCCCCCGAGCTGTAGGGACCTCTTCACTCCACCCTTTGGAGGAGGAACACTCTTTCCCTTCTCGAGCTGCTTCGGCCCTTTGCCATGGGGATCAGCCCCCGCAGCCGGAGCAGCACTAGCAGCCGCAGTGCTCGGACCTCCTTCAGGAGCGACCTGAGAGGCGATATCGCCGCCCTCCCCGGCCTCAGCAGCAGCAATTTGTCCTTCTCGGATGAGCTTGTCCCGGTGGTCGGCTGCGTTCCTCGGATTGGCCATATCGATCTTGGCCAGAATGGAGCCTTCAGGTTTGTTGGCCATGCGGGCCTCAGCTCGAGCCTTAGCTTTAGCAGCTCTGGTCGTACTCATTATCCAATCGAACCAAAAGCTGCAGTATACGAGAAGAAAAAGTTAGCACATGAAACAGTATAAATTATAAACACAAGTAGGAAAGAAAACACAGGTCGAACAGGCCAAAGACTACATCCACTCGAGAAGTAAAGCTATACCAAAAAATTGATCCACATCGGCATTGGGATCAAAACCAGTATACACTAGTGGAGACAGCCCGGCAAGATAAGGAAGGGGTTGAAGAACTAAACCCCAGAAGAACCATTGACGCTCCTCGCGCGCCCCAGCTTGATTATCGGCCAACAACTTCAAGGCCCAGTCGTCGTACTTCTTAGGGGGAGGAGCACGCTTCTTCATATTACCTTGGAAGCACAACTTAGGCAGACCCCACTCGCAGTCTGCATCGCTCATCCCGGGGAGCTTCTTCTTGCGAATGAAGACAAACCTATGCCACCATCGATATCCCGAGGAGGATGGGGCATCTTCAATGAACCCAAACCCAGGTCGGGCTGAAAAGTAGTAGCAGAACTTGTTCCCTCCGCTCTTCGCCACGCGGAAGATCTGATTGAAGTTGTGGAAGTCCAGGTCGATCCCGACCTTCTTGCAGAAGACTCAAAAACAAACCAAAGTGTCGTACGCACTAGGAATTATTTGCCAATGAGCGAGACCCAAGGCATTGATGATGGCCTTGAATGCATCACAGAATGGAAGTATCCATCCTCGATCCAAGGCGAGGAAATGGATGGCCATGTACCCCGGAGGCGCGTTGTAGAAAGCATGGCCTTGGTCGGGAATTAGAATGTCGAACTTTTCCCGAGAAAGACTGAACTGGTGACGCAAAGAAGGCAGATCCTTCATCTGGATGCTCGACCAGACAGTGGGGAGCGAGCAGTCCTCATTTTGCTCCCCTTCCGGATCAGGACGTATTACCTCCTCGGGCTGGCGCGGAAATTTGTTTTCCATGGCCTTTGTGGTCGCAACCTCGCCCTCCTCGGCCTCAGCTTCACCCTCCTCGGCCTCTTCTGCTTCGGCCTCTTCGGCATCCTCGTCTTCATTTACCTCAACAATAATGGGAGAGGTAGCCTTAGCCTTCTTCCTGCTCGACCTACGAGTGGCAGCTTGTTTTCTCCTTCTCCTGGAAGGACCCACGGGCTCCTCGGCCTTCTCCTCCTCGCCCATCTCAGAAGCATGGGGAGGTCTCTCATTAGTCCCCTCTGTGAAGTCTAAGTCCAAATTCACAGTAGGAGTCGTGAGCGCGAGCTCATTTGTTTCAAGCTGACGGTCCCCCGAACTTCGACCGTCCGAGGAGGACCCCTCATCTTCAGAAAACACAGTGCGACGCACTGTTTGAGGACCGAACCTCTTCCGCAACTTTCTCTTGCCAGCCTTTGAAGACTCGGCCGTCTCGCCCTTCTCACTGGTCGAGACACCGATCAGCTGCACAGATCGGTCACCCTCTTCGAATATATCTATGGCCGGGACGGGGTTGCCAGTATCGTCCATGTTCTCCACAGTAATGTCCCGAGGAGGAACATGCTGATAAGCACCATAGTTTTTGCCCAAAGTCTGGAGAGCAAAAGACATGATGGTCGGGTCGACCCCACTAGCTGGGGGGCCACCCTCCTCCTCAGTTCGGTCATCAAGAAAGCTGTCCAAACTGTCCCGTCTTGACCTACGAGAAGTAAGCTGATTTCCCTCAGCTTCTTCCTCGGACTCTTCGTCCTCTTCCTCCTCCTCGACAATGGGCTGCTGCTCGGGCTCAGCTACCTCGCCCTCGTCATTACAACATCAATAGGCTGCTGCTCGGTCTCATTGGTCTGCCCGACCACGTCATTTTGGAGATCTGCAAAAGCCTCATCGAGAAAAGTCGCGGAAACCGGGGAGGAGGGCACGGACTCTTCCTGGTCGCTCGCGTAGTCCTGGGCTTCCCGGTTGTTTTGGCTATCGTTGCTCTCGGACATCCTAAAAGGTAGGCCAAGAAAAGTAAGGCGTGGGTTGTGATAGTCCGAGAGGTCCATTTATTTGTTTTTTAATGGAATCGACCTCACGAACAAGTAAATACGCAAAGACACAAACAGACAACATTGCTCGAGGAGCAAAGCATAAACATGAAAAGTTCGAGAAGCAACACTTCTACAGTAAAACCCTAAATCAATCTCAAAGAGCATATAGTGAACCTCTACTTATCACCTAGAGAGTTTCATTACAGATTTTACCACATATACTCAAGGTTTGGAAGCCTATTTCCTGACATCTATAACCAGAATCCGGCAAGGATTCCGGCTGACAATGGGTTCGCATAAGTGTGATTGACACACACGAGAAAGTCAAAAAAGAGGAAAAAGGGGGAAAAGAGGAATTTCAAGAACACATTATAAAGAATGCAAGAGAGAAGTGTAATTCACTTACTTGTAAGTTGAAAGTGTGGGAAAGCTGCTTCTTGTAGTTACAAAGTCGCCGGGGAGAAACTTGCAAGAAGGACGCCGGAGTAAACTGGATAAGGATTCTGGAAAAATGCCACTGAAGTCTTTGCTGGTCGAGATAAATTATGGTTCGAGAAGTGAGTTCGAGTTGCTGGTCGAGCGCCCGAATAGTTTGAGGTAAGAAGTGGGCGAAAAGTGTAAATGGGTTCCGGTACATGTCTATTTATAGAGGGGTATCCCAGGAATACCAACCTTCGCATGCCCTCGCTCAATCTCAGCCGGACGAGTGTCCACGATCAACGGTCCGAGAAGCAGCCGCCTGGCAAAAAGACGGTTATGCCCCTCCGATCACGGATTAATCGACACGTGTCTCCAGAGCGCGAATTACCTGTTCCCGAATACTAATTCGTGGAGCGTGAGAAATTTACCCAGAAGTTACCCACCAAGGTCGCCCGATGGACTACTGTTCGGTCGAGCGAGGACCGTCTCCTCGCTTCCTCCTGATTTTTTCTCCTCGCTCCCTCCTGATTTTTTCTCAAAAAAAGAAGGGGGAGTATATCAACGAAAAAGGGCTCTTACGCTCGAGAAGGAGGATCGGCTCCTCGCTCCCTCCTGATTTTTTCTCAAAAAAAAGGGGGAGTATATCAACGAAAAAGGGCTCTTACGCTCGAGAAGGAGGATCGGCTCCTCGCTCCCTCCTGATTTTTTCTCAAAAAAGAAGGGGGAGTATATCAACGAGGCAAAAGATCGACAAGTAGTATTTGGGCACTAGTAATACTTACCCGGATCCAATCTTATCCCAGTAAAAATACCCCTTTTCTATAAGGTCCGAGTACCGTCTACTCGCACCATATAAAAAGGGGGGAGGGATAGATAGGAGGAGGGAAAGATACTAAGACATGAATACAGAAAATCTTTTTTCGCCACTAATAGTCGAGGCTTTGCTCGACCTACACTACAATATAGTTCCTCAACTATCTTCTGCAAAGATACTTGGAAACTAGAGGGACATATGTTGGTGTTAAAATATGTCCAGTCCGCATTTACGAACTAGGACGGTCTAAGAGCAAGCCTCTAAAGACTTCCTTAAGTTGGAGCGACCACCCATAGGTCTGTCACCTAAGGGTGGCTCGACCAGCACATCTCCTGCTCTACCAGGACGAGACTATACAGTGTGGCTCGAGTAGCATCACTAGGTACGAGGAGCACCTTACGTCAAGGAAGACACTACCAGAGAGGGTGCGAGGACCATGTGACCGACCACCCTGGTCGAGTCCAAGGGGGCCCACCCTCCAGAAAGTACATATGACCCTTCAAACCCTAGTCAACGATGCTTGGGTCAAGGCCCATGAACCTCCTTCTTGGGCTTGGGCCAAAGGAGGATTCCATCTCAGCCGGACACTTGTCATCATCTTATGAGAGATCACCCCAAGATGGCACATCTATATAAAGGGACCTCATTTATGATCCCAAGGTAAGTCATCATTACTGTTCACCTACCACCACTACCACTGTCTAACTAGGGAAGCACTTCAAACTCCCTATCCGTAAAGTCGTCCCTCCGGTCTGATCATAGACAGACCGGGCTAGAGGTACTAACCCCCCCCCCTCCCAATACATTTCAGGTGCGAGGAGCGACATGGAGGTAACTTGAAGAGCAAGGAAGACCTTGGACTTAATAGCTAGTGTATTCCTTCGGACATAATAAGCATTTAGAAGAAGTACCAACTTACCCTACAACAAACACCTTACACCGCAATCATTACCTCTAATTGATCTTTGCATTAACACGTTACACATCCATCTATTAGAGCACTAGCAAGTAGCAATAGTGGGCTATGAACTTGGAGTTATTTGGAAATTAAACCCCAACTAAACCCCTTCCATTTTTGCCACAATGGTTTGAACTTATTAGAATCTTTTTTGTGGATTTCAAATGACACATACAGTCCACATGTACCGCACAATTAATGAAAGAGAAAGAAAATAAAATTAAAAAACAATAGTCCACAAGCATATTTGGGGCTTAAGCCTCAAATAAGATCGTGCTCTTAGGATTTACACTTCATTAGTTCATCCATCCATCCATCTAAGCTCCAAGGCAGTGCTAGTTTCATACCGTAGGTCTTTATTACAACGGAGTACAATAATAAAGAAGAAATCCGGTCCTACTTTAATAAATAGAGTAACTACTATCATAATTCATACCAAAAGTGGTAAGTTAAGGACACAAATGATAAGTCCTTGAAATAAAAACCGATTCTGGCAATTCATATCCTGCCATATCATATATGCTGGGAACATAATCCAAACAAACAGAAAAGAAACAAATAGAAATACACGTTATACAAGTGCATGCAGGGGCAAAATTTGTGAATACTAAACAAATACCCAGGGAAATATACCAAGAATCGACCAACACATGCAATGTTTAGTTGTCTTCTTCATGTCAGAGCCATTTGCTTCACAATTTTCAGCAGCACCCTCTGGAATTGACGGAGTAGGAGTATCCTCTGTAAACAACCTTTCTAACAGATCCAGGCAATCTACTGCTGTTGCCATCACAGTCAAAGAGCTTATTCCTTTCCAACACCTAATAGCAATAGGCAAAGCATCTGCCGGCTGAGTATCTGCTGGTACCCCACATTCTGCACAAGATTAAGAAATAAATCCAGTAATCCAGTATTTATGGGTTCAGTTGGCAAACATAATGAATGAATGATAAGCTAATGCTACCTTGAACTTTATGCAAAACAATCGATTAACCCAAGTTATTACCCCCATCAAATAGTGACTCCTAGTTAAATTAGTAATTTCACATAGTTGCCACACCACTAAATGTCATGTATGATTAAATACGAACCTTTATTCAACACCACCAAGCAACAACCCAACAGTAGGTTTGAGGCCTTCTCTGCAAATCCGGGTTCAACAAAATCTTGCATTTCGATGTTTTTGCCCAGCAAGAGATGCTTAAAATCTACTGCGCTTGCATATAAAATTTGTTTTGTTATGTGAGGAAGAATCAATGGCAATCCTCCAGGTGATATCCGGAATATATAAGGCGCAGATGACCCCTCTTGTGATAATTGCCCTTCCTGAAACCAGAAGAGTTGCGAGCATTTTATAAGTAAAAAAAGAATATGTAAGAGAAATACGATGAATGCAAATATTGCCCATGTAAATACAACTGCCACAAGAATTTCTAAGCTAACCACCAGATTCCAATATCACACAAAGGTTCCATTGATTATACCAAACATAGTATGGTATGACCATACAACATTTGAAGAAACCCATCTTGAAAGCTCTAATTCAATAATCATACGCCCAACTTTATTCAACTGAAAAGCATAGGTCTATCCTTATCTCATTAATGAAAAGTAATCGAATGCCAAGCCAACTCATGGATTTGTATTAAACAAAGTAATAAATCGTGGAAATTCGATAGAAGGTAGAACAGACACAGAGTTTAAAAGTCAATGGCATAGCTCTTTTTTATTTTTTTATTTATTGAAGCAGTAAATAGAATGAAAAGTGTCACATATAGAGGCAGTATGAATAACTTACAAACATCTTTAGTCCCACTGAAGCTATCTTAAGCTGCTGGCCAGCTAATAAGTTCAACTCGAGAGCTCTCTTCACAGAGTCAGACACATAATAAATTCTCTTGACATGGTTCATGTCATCGTGTCTGGTAATGAGATGACCTTTGATCGGGAATGATTCCTTAATTCCATAAAACTCGATAATGCTATTCACAACAGCATCGTCCTTGTAGAAAATAACAGGGTCGGCTCCCCTCCATTTTCCCTGCATCTGCTGCAACTTTCTTTTACGACCAACATTTGAGCTACCGGTTTTCATATCAGCGGAAGGTTCAACTTGCTCCTTTTCACTTTCTTCACGTTCGTTATTCTGATCGGTGTCCAGAGAAGCTCCATCAGTCCCACTCTCCATTACATCAGCAACAGGAGCTGTTTCACAAACTCGAGCAACCATTTCAGTAGTTAAATCAATATCACCACCATTTGTATCCTCTTTGACCTCACTTGTTAAATCTTCAGGTTGATTATTGCCCGTATCCACTTTGTTAGGGGCACTAGCTTCTTTCTTCTCAGCAGCTGCAGAGACAGCATACATTAGATTCAGTTAAGCAAAACTTCGAAAGGCCAAAACCAGAATCTAACTGAAAAGGGAAGGGGTCTCTGAGAAGCCCATAAAATAACAGAAGGATCACAGGAATCTTGGTTCACTAAATAACAAAAATACAATTTAGGTAATGCTGCAAGTTACCAGGTAGCGAAGACACTTTCTGCAAAACAGCAATGAATAAAGCCCCAGAATTTTGGTCATGAGGCACTATCCTCATACAACGTTCTAATGGCAGATCTGAGACTTCTGCTTCCAAATTTTTCGTAGAAACCACATGAACTTCCATCTCATTCATAGTTTCATTAACATCTGTACAAGTTTCTTCATTTTCTGTTTCAGCATCTTGCTCAGATGTCTCCACAGATTTTCCAGAAGGAAACATGCCTGGATGTGCAACAGATCTGCGATATCTTGGAACATCTTTACAAGATGCAAACCATTGCCCTTTATCGCAAACCTGAGAAATGGGTGTATATATCAGAAGATTGCATATAGAAGCACCACAAAAAACAACAACAATATAGGTTGAGAACAGATTTCTTTTTGAAGGGAAAATAAAAAAGACTGCTGGGTGAAGTTACTTCTATGGTAACTAAAAATTAGATGCTAGTCTCTGTATACTCTATTCTTGCATCCTAGAAACCAACTTCAATGCTACTGCAAAGTACTAACCTTCCATTTTTTCACACCTGGCCTGCGTAAAAGCTGAGGATGTTCAGAGGAGACATCTAAGAGCTCAACAGCTCCCTCACACCTCCGCAAAACCTGAATGGGATAAGATATTTTGCTCAACAAGAACACACAGCATTCAAAAATGCAGAAACATCGCAAGCATGGCCCTCAAATGATGGGAAAGGAACAAGGATTAACGTTACACTAAAACAGCCTTTAAACCAATTAGTAAGACGAAGCGACAAGGCAAGGGTGACAATATCGCCTTATGATGAAGTTTTAGACTACCTCTGCAACTACAGCCTCATTTTCCACTGGATTCATTGAGCATGTTGAGTAAACCATCCGGCCGCCGACCTTAAGCAAAGCTAGTCCTGAAAAGATCATACTCTATGTATCAAACACAATTTTGATGGTCCTGGAATGGTAAAACCTGACAGTGAAGCTAGTTTAAGTTACCTGATTTAATTTTTACAAACACTAAAAGGAAGACGTTCTTCATCAAACATTAATGAGATGTCCTAATATGCTGCACCTTTTTTCTAGAGGATTAGATGCTGTCATCTGATGAGTGTACTAAACTAGCAATGTAGTATAACATACTCAATTAAAGTCGAAGAAACATGGCGTTTCACAGTTATTGTGCAGTTCTTCAGCCCTCTTACAGCATAGTGCACTTACATTAATAGAGTAGTTGGGCATAGTTAACCATTGATAAGAATCTAAAAGAGTTTCAAGTTTATTCTAGAAGAAAGTCTACAAATAGAAATTATTTACTCCGTTCCTCATCAAGAGCCCAACCTTTTTTTGTAGCCTTTTTTTATAGTTTGACCACAAATTAATCATTAATATAATTTTAAAAGGTATACAGTATTATGAAAATATAAGGACTATATTGTCATAATATTATTTTTTTACAAATATTTTCCCGTAATGAGTTATGATTAACAAAGTCAACAGAAAAATGGGGTTCTTTTCATGGGCAGCGAAGATAGTAGTTATTTTTTATTATAGTTATATTTCCTTTTACTATTAGACTTATAGTCCTATTCCTAGTTGATTCCTTAATTCCGTAGAATATGTTGTCCTTGGACCTATATATATATGACAAATAACTAGTTTTACTTTTCATCCATACAATTATTTATCATATTGATATTGCACTTTGCTCCCAATTTGTGTTTCTGGTCCTTGAGTTCTATTCTAATTACCCACTTGTTCTCTGTCACGTCTACTATTAAATGGTTTTTAGATATCAGGCTCTGCAGGTTTTAAGGGAGAAAGGAAAAAGAAAACAACGAAAAATATAGTTTCATGTGCTTAGTTTAAAGGAAAGTTTGAAAATGAAGAATAGGTAGGAGCAGCATGTAAGTTTTCGTACACCATTGCCACATGATGAGTTACAAGAAAAATAAACCTCCATCATATTAGAAGTGACTGGCAGATTAGCTCAATTACTCAAAACCAGATTCACTGGTAGCAACTATTCCAAGTTAAAGTTCCGAAACCCGCTAGTCAGTGTGGTTGAATCTTAACACAGCAACCTTACCGAATTGAAAGTTAGTTGACCCATTATTGACCCGGTCACATTGAAAAAATCATATTTTTATTAAATAATTAATATATGTAATTATACACGCACCAGGCAACTGCAAGTTGACGCAGGTTATCTGGCTGAACCCGGATAGGTGACCGGGTCAACTTTCTGGTTGGGTTTCAGAACATAGATTCCAGCCTTTTATAAAACCCGAATGCATTCTCCAATAATGAAATGTGATGATTTAGAGCAGCCAGTACTAACAGATAATAATATAATATCAATATCAGGCCATCTGTCATGTTGACAGTGACTATTCACATATTAACTTGAGATAAGTGCCACTCGCACTGTGGTTCTTTTGAGCTCACAAATAATCTGTGCAGCAGCTTATAAAGTTTAGTCTTCCAAACGACACAAACTACGTGGAAGCTAGGGGCTTTCCTTGGAAATCAACTGCTAGTCTGTGAAGTTATACATGGCTATGACGATTATTACTCATTAAAATGCAAGAGCTACTGCTTTTAATCAAACAAATCTTTTTAAAATCATGTTATATCTTTTAGCACTTCCTTTTTCGGGGTTCGAGAGCAGCACCACAACTACCATAGTGCATGTGAAATTGTGAATCTCATAAGTCATAACTCATACCAAAAAGGCGAGAAATCTAACTGAGGGATAGAATGGGTACCTCTCATTGCTATAAGAACTTGTACGCCGTGCAGCCTATTGCCCATCCCTGCATTCCTAGGATAGAAGAACAGAACAAGAGTGCAGAAAGAATATATTAATCCAATGACGGAAGCTGAACAGAACTTAACAAAGATGTGAGATGGAAACAAGAAGTAACTACCACTTTTGCCAGATATCTGAAGCCTTCCGCAGAGTCCCATCACCACTACAAGGTACATCGCACAAGACACGGTCGAATTGCAGCTGGTTGATACCAGGCTCTTTAAAGTTTTCAGGGTGGGAGGCTGTGAAGCTCCTGCGTAAATGACAGCTTGGAAAATGTTGTGCTTCGTGGTTTGTGACTATAAGATTGGAAGTGCACATCCTTTTTGTTTGGCGAATAAGAAGATTACATCTTTGGACATCCGGATCATTTGCAATTATCTGTAATACAAGCAAGATGCAAGTCACCATAAGAACACTAAATCATAGTAATAAAGAGAAA
The DNA here is from genome assembly GCA_028274465.1 of Plantago ovata. Lineage (NCBI taxonomy): Eukaryota > Viridiplantae > Streptophyta > Magnoliopsida > Lamiales > Plantaginaceae > Plantago > Plantago ovata. Next base: position 64,277 of record JAHHQI010000123.1, on the reverse strand, counting down.
GAATTAACAAAATAACAATAAAAGATGGAAAAGCAGCTGGCAAATTGGACACAGTGAAACAGATATGAAGCAAAAACTAGCTGACTTCCTTTGCTTCTTGAACCAACATATATGATGAGAGACTAACTGCCAGAGGAGGGAGAAACAATACCATTCCACTAGGTAAGTGTGCTGGTTCAGTCAAATTGTGGATCATCTCAAGTAATTGAAATGTTTTTAAGCCCGGTGCTGCGCACACTGTAATTTAAAATGGCAATTCAGAGTTACTAAAAATATTCACTAATTTTGACAGGAAACAGGTGATAGACTATTAGAACACATCTTTCAAACATAAGTTAAGTGTTTTAAATTATAGGTGTGGCTTACTGTCAAGAACAAAGTGCTCCGGTCGTACATCTAGGAACAGAGGATGAACCTGAATAACAAACGAAATTGGAGCATCAAAAGGTCCATATGCAATAAGTTTTCAATGATATATAAACCAAGTAGAAGAAATAAATGAGTAGTAAAATGCACCAACCATACTAACAGCCTCCTGTCTGGTAATGTTTCCAATTTCATTTTCTAGGTCCAAGAACTCGTGAAACCTGGAAGTAAGTAAACACAAATTAACATAGACAGAGAACATTGATGACATGGTTAAGTGTCTGTCTCTGCAACTCCATGTTAATCACAGGTGTTAAGTATATTAAAGTATATAATTAGATACTAAACCATTCAAAGGGTAGATACCTATGTATACATGCTCATTTTTTTTTAAACATAAAGTCACAATTTCAAACATGTGCCTGGCATATAAGGGACTTGAATCAATATTGGCTAAAGAAAGGGATTCAAATTGGTTATTCATTAAATTTTTAACATCATCTTACATCCGTCACTGTGAAATAGTTCTTATGCAACCTACCTTTGTTCAAGAAACAATCATTGAGGGTAATCTTAATCCCTCAATCCCAGACCAAATGTCATGTTTCCTATTGAGCACGGAGGTTGATGCATATAGTGGGAACAAGTGCATAGTGGGAGCAAGTGCACATCTGAAGAATCTGAATCTGAATCTGAAGAAGAAGAAGGAAGAAGAATCTATTGGGGCAGAAATAAATGGAATATTTGACATTTGGTCCGGAACAGAGGTAGTAATTGCAATTATGTTGACACCTTCAAATAAGGAGATATAAGTTAAAATAAAAAATGCAAATTCAGCACAAAAGATCCATTCAAACTTCTTCTGAAAAAATGATTTGTCCATTTAAAAGTCCATCACCAGCTCAGATTCCAGTTTATTCCGTGCTTTAGCATTCCAATTTAAATGTTCCATCCAATGCTATGAAATGGACACCACCAAACTAAGAAAGCTTTATTCTACTCAAAGGTTTGTGTATGTGGGTAGCACGATCATACACTTTTTTTTGCTAGCTAATGGATTTAATATTAGTATTTTCTGATCACACACGGAAAAGATAATAAAGCACTCTGATCTGCCAGAAAGTTTAATTTGCACAACCGAAGGTTTTTTACAAGCTAATTAGAAACTTATAATAATATTTAAAAGTAAGTCCAATATACAAACATGTCTATGTAAAGAACTCACCTCCCAATAGTTTGATTCTTCCGCAACTGATTCCTGGAAAAGTTTGGTTGCCAAGCCAGATTATCCGGGTACCAGGGTAATGGTTTAATTGCATCAACAGCATCCTGCATAAATCAAAGAAACAAGACAACAGAAAATAGAATTATACTTCATGTTTGTGGCTGAATCACTGCAGTTCAATTACAAGAAGAAAAATAAAACCAATCTACCAATCTACCTCAGCTTGAAGAGAGTTCATAAAGTCATTTTGTAACTGTGAGCGAATATCCAAATAGAACCGACTACTGCAAAATCGAATGAACGGAGTTTGATCACAATTAAGTAGATCAAAACTAGACATGGCAAAACCATGACAACAATTCACATCATTCTAGTAAATGTTCAACGCACGTGAAAGGAGCATGAATAACATATCAGTTAAATCTGTTAACAATAGTAATATATAAATATCCATTGTTGGTTAAAGTAAGAAGTCTACTTCTGAAGCAAATATATGAAGATGGTAGCAGTGACATTATAAATCCAAGCATAAAGGCTAGGAGGCCATTCAAATAGTAGGAGTTCCTATCCACCTAAATCAACACAGATGAAAACCTTTAATCATGGACAGCTTCAAACATTCCTTTCCCTCAGGAGCTTTGCATAATGTCAACAGAGTGGTATGACTAAAACTATAAAACTAGTGCAGCTTCAAGGAAGAAAGAATAACATTTCCTTTGCTTTACAGCTTGTTTAAACATTAAGCCAACCTTGTGCATTGAAAGAAATTAGCAGGTAATATATTAGTCTAAAACGTTTGGAAATGATCTCCTCTCAGACTACTAGGAAACTGCAGCCTAATCTGGTTCCCAAAAGTGTAGGATATGTCCAGTGAATGGCACTAAAGAGTTAGTCGATTATTGTTTGGTGCGGAATAAGGAACTAAATCAGTATGACTGGGTTAGCAAGAAATAAAATCAGAGAACTCTTCCGCAATCTCATGTTCTCAGGGACATAAACCAACGAATATGAGATTTCTCCTATTCTTAACATTTTCTTTCTGTTTACACTCTCCATAACTCTCCTGTTTTTCCTTTCATAATTAATCAGGCCCCATTAAATCGTCCCTCAGCCACAGTTATTTCACAGACAATACTACTCGGTACACAATAGAACAGCAATAGGCTACTACTCTATCTGAATCCAAAGTGCATACTATTAGAACTGTAAACCAATGGCATTTCATTTCAATAAACAACTACTGATAATTATAAAACCCCACACAATACTACATACCTAGAGTTGATTCTGAAAGCAGCGGGGAGCGGCTTTCGAAGGAAGCCGATAAAATCATCCCATTCCTCAGGGGAAACAATTTCCTGCTCCTAAAATAAAACAACAAGAGCACAAACACATCAGACAAATCACCACCAAGGACTGTTCAATTATTAGTAGTACACACTACATGAACAATTACATTCTAGTACCCGAATTCGACTTTTTGGCGCACTATGGACTGTTCAATTATTAAGGACTGTTTGGCTGATCCAAACAGCCTTAGTGAAAAAAATTTAAAAATAAAAATATTAGAAAATATTTTTTTTTCCTTTTTTTTTTAATCTTTTCTTCCTCATACTCCGACTGGAGCGTTTAAGCTCCAGATCGGAGCTTGGAGCAGCAAGCTCAGATCTGGAGCTTTCACGCTCCAGTTCGGAGCAACAAGCTCCCAGATAAGCTCCCATCTGGGAGCTTGCAGGCTCCGATCTGGAGCTGCAGTTCTTTGATCGGAGCAGCAAGCTATCCGATCTGGGAGCTCAGCTCTTTGATCGGAGCAGCAAGCTATCCGATCTGGGATATAATTTTGAGAAAGGGTGTCTAGCAGGGTATATTCGGTAATAATCTCTTACTTTGTAATACTCATCGAAGGATGGATTCTGAGCATCATCTCCCTGAGTGGCATCAGCAGAGGCATCGGATTTAGGGCGTTTCCAGACGTTTTCTCTGTTCTGGCGACAGTGTTTTCGCTGAGTACGAGACCTGCCCCTTCCCCCCATCTTTGATTGGCTGCTCAGTGAAGAAGCTGGTTCTGAAAGTAGAACGGTTTCTGGATTTCGTGGGGTGAGGAAGTTGAGAGAGGCGGGTTATGGCCTTATGGGTACGCAAGGTTTTTGGTTTGGTAATGTACAGAATGTTTATTGGGCTTCCTCTGATATCATTTGAGACATTCTACTAAACCTTGGCCCAAGTACAATCTGGGCTTCGACTTCTTCTCATCATTATCATAAAATTAGACTTTTATTATCACGCAAAATTAGAAGAGAGTCGATATACAAACTGTGCTTCCACCCCTTTTTTAAACAAAAACTTAGTCTAGAAAAAAGAAAAATATCACTCCTAACATTGTTGGAGAGATCTCAAAAGAAAAATACCACTCCTAACATTGTTGGAGAGATCTCAAAACAAGTCCAAGCACAGAGAGGAAGAAGACGCGAACTAGAACCGGGTTAGACAAGCTCCAGTCTAATCCTAGAGTGTGTGCTTAAGGAGAAAAACGTTATTTATTGTAAACACGCTTTTCCCGTTTTATTTTTCTTTTCTCTCTTCTCTTTCCCGCTTGGTATATAAGCTAGTTGAGCTTATACTGTAACATACGATTCACTTTTCATCTGTGAAATAAACTCCCAGTTAATTTACTTTCTCTCTCTACAATGTCTTCTACATCACAATCGTTCATGGTGGAACTCTGATATGGTATCAGAGCCTGGCTTTTAGTCAGTGCTTCTGTACCTGTTCAGTAGTGATAAACCTTTCATCTCACCTTAAACTGTTGGCAGAAGTTTTCACCGGTTGCAAGTTGCAGTTTCACCGATCTGAAATTAGGTAAACCTAATTCTTCTGCTTCGTTTTTCAGTCTCAATAGTTGTGTAGTGCTTTGAGTAGTTGCTTGAGCTTGTGAAACTTCGAATCGTTGTTATTGTGTTGTATTGGAAGTTCATTTTTGGGTATTTCGTGAATTGTTGGTTGTGTTACTGAAATTCAGCTCGATTTAGTTCGATTTGTTGGTATTACTATTGTTCTGATTGTTTCGAAGTTGGTTGAGGTTGTTGTTGATCTGTAAGGATGGTGAATTTGGTTGAGAATAAGGATAAGGATTTGGTTGATGAGTCGTTGAAAAATGGGAAGGATACTGATGATTCTAATGGAAAGGATTTAGATCTGAGGAAGAGAAAGGCTGAGAACAAGGTTGTTGAGGCAGATCCAGCTGATCCAAATAGTGTGTACTTTCTCACACCTGCAGAAACTTTGTCCTCTGGTGCTACTAAAACCTTGCTGAATGGTTCAAATTTCTTCACATGGAAGAAGGAGATGTTGAGAAATCTAGGTTTTAAGAATAAGTTAGGCTTTGTCAATGGTGATATTGAGATGCCACCAATGGATCATCCTCTGTATATGCCTTGGGTTAGGTGCAATAATGATGTGCTGTCATGGTTGTTGTATTCACTTTCTGATGAAATCAAGGATTTTGTGCAGTTTTATGATGTTGCAAAAGAGTTGTGGATAAAATCATAGAGAGACATGCACATCCTGATAACATTAGGATTTACACCATGCATCTGAATATTGCTACTAGAGCTCAGGGAAATATGTATGTTCAAAAGTACTACAATCAGTTTTGTGCTATGTGGGAGGAGCTTAGGATGTTTAGGCCTACTCCTAAATGCATCTGTCTGAATGGAGTTAAGACAACTGAATGTGTAGGGTGTAACATGGAAACTGACAGGATGTTTCAGATCTTAATGGGGCTTAATTCACCTGAGCAATGCCAGAGGTCAGGTTATCAATCACATCCCTGTGCCAACTGTGGACACTGCTTTTAGGATGATTCAACATGATGAGGGTCAAAGAGCTGCAAGGCAGAAAAATGTACCAGGATTGTCTCAAGCTGGTGATGCAGCTACTTATGATGTAGAAAGTGCAGCTAAGAAAGAGAGATCATTTTGTGATCACTGTAATAAGCCTGGTCATACTCAGAATAATTGCTATTGGATTATTGGATCATCCACATCTCAAGTTCACTAAGAAGCCAACTTACTATAAGAATTCATCTGGCAATTATCAAGGCAACAATTTCAAGAATCAGAACCAGTATCAAGCAGTTGTGGCTCCTCACTACACCAACCAGATGACTGGAGGCTTTCAACAGCAGTTAGCTCAGATGAAGCAGCAAGTTACCAACATGATGAACTGTATGGAGAGAGCTCAGTCTAGTTCTTCTGGTACTTCACAGTCAGAGGATTGCAATGCAATGGTTCCTTGTAAAGAAGATACTGAACAGGTTCATTCTAAGATGGCAGGTACATCTCTAGTATTCTGTAGTTTAACTCATAAGAAAATTATTTTAGATACTCTTAGGGGTTATTTCATAGTAGATATAGGTGCTACAGACCATGTCATTTATGATGCTTCACTGTTTACTTCACATGTTTCATATGTTGATACTTATGTGCAGTTGCCTAATAGAACTAGGTTACATGTTTCACAAACAGGAAGTATCAAGTTGTCTGATAAACTCACTTTAGATAATGTGTTTTTAGTTCCTAGTTTTTTATGAGTGCGAATTTTTCACGTTCGAACAATCAAATAAATTTGTTTTTACCCAAAGGAAACTTACTACTACAACGAAACTAAGAACGCAGTGCAGCGGTAAAATAACCTCGAGTGTCGATCTCTAAGGACTATAACTAGCTTTATATAATTTAACTAGGAATATAAATCAACAAACTACTTAGCAAAGGTTTTTCTTATTAATATAATATGGAGTTGGCGATAGTATGATCATTCAAAGCAACGGGTATAATTATGCATGCAAAACTCGATTTATGTATATAATTCTAAGATCATGAACTGTCCAGTGTGTTCCGACTTGTTGAACACTACGAAGATAGAGGGCTTAGATAGATCAAAGAAAAATAAATCTAACTTTGTGTGTTCCGACTTGTTCAACACTCATGCATAATTAAGAACCCTAGGCTAAGAAATCACACACTACCACCAACGATAGATAAAAGCAATAATGAATGAAAACATGTTGAAAGCAGTAAATAAAAGTAGATAAATCGTGAGATACAATGTTACCGTCGAAGGGCGTCAATCTCCGAAGAATCGTAAACTCACAAGCACGAATTGTTAAACAATGAAGTTCAATCATATGCTCAATCCTCCAAATCGACAAGAAAAAGATGGCCTAATGCTAAGAATTCCCAGAACAAGCTCTGGAGAATTCGCACCTAAAACTAATGTGTAAAAGTATGAAAAACGTAGGAAATAGGCGAAACTATATATAGACTTCGGAATCTGGGGGGCTAACCGCCCCCCATGGGAGGCGATTCGCCCCACACGGGGCGATTAGCCCCAGGTCTGGGGCGGTTCGCCCCTCGCTTGCAGAGGCGGTGGGCGCGTTTTTTCCAGCTGTTTTCCTTCTTGGACTCGAATTTTGCCTTCTAATGACCTTTTCCACTTCAAATTCGACCCAAAGGCTTCAAATTTTATCCGGAATCTTTTGAAAACATCCCCGATTGCCACTGAACACCAATTCTTCCACCATAATAATAATTTTGCCCGGAAAATCATGTTTTTCACCTAAAATCTGAAAAACACAAATAAAAGGGAAACGTGATACTATTCTAATAAAATGCACTAAATATAGATAAATTAACATAGAGGATAGCAAAAATAGGTGAATAAAGACTCGAATGAATGTGTAAAATTCACATTCATCAAACTCCCCAAACCGAACCTTTGCTTGTCCTCAAGCAACTAAGCTAGACTCTAATGCACACACACAAATGCAACACATAAAATGGAGTCTCATGCCAAAAATAATGAACTAATCTATTGAATCTATCAAAAACTTATGAACTAAGACCATACGAATCATAACATGGATATTGGTTGAAGAATGCCTCGATTGACTCATACACATTTACAAGTGCACTATGTTAAACAAGCTAGTCTCTCGTAACATTCTCTACCTGGACCTAGTCAGTGACGACGTAATGATGCATGCTAAAATACGAATGGTTGTCCCGTGCCTATGAAACTGAGGTCTTACAGCTGTTCACCAAGTTAAGACTTTCCCTCAAAAGAGGTCGAACCAGTACTGGCTCTCATCAAACGAATGAGGGTTCCCTAAAAAAGATAACACTCCCTATTCTACCCATCTCTCAAGTGAAGTCAAGAACTTAAGCACCACTTCCTGAATGGCAGGACGAGGGTGGTCTAGAACAGATGACTCAAAACAGACTAAGACAATATTTATAACTCGATTATGAACATTACATGAATGGAAAAACGAGACTCAAAACTTTGTTAAACTGCTTTTTGGCTTTATTGGACCCTTCTTTTCTTTTTTGGGTCTTTATATATATTTTTTTCTTTTTCCAGATTTTCCTTTTTTTTTTCTAGAAATTTTTTCGATTTTTTTTTGAATGATAGCCAACAGTAGCATATACAATGACTCAAACATGACCTCCCCAAACCTATTCGAAAGAATAGGTTGGAGTATACGAAAAAGAAGTAGACTCAAAATTCGAAAAACAAGTCTAATGATAGCGTAACCCCCTCCCCAAACCTATTCGAAAGAATAGGTTTTAAACAAAGGATCACACAACCTCACACTACCCCCTTCCTAGGCATTTAGAAATCTCAAAGCAAGGTGAAGACTTGTTGCCTCTTAGGTACATAATTACTTGGGAAACAACCATAAGATCCTAACATGCATCATCCTATTATAAAGACCTTCGTGAACCGCAGTAGAGAAAACACCACTAAGTGATGTCGAGACTACCAAGCTTAACTAAGTGCAAACATAAATGTTACAAGCCAAGCGAGAAAAACCTCAAACAAATTCATAGAGATGAAGCATATGGTCAAAGGTCATAACTAGTTAATCTACCCAATAAAAAAGTTCAAATTTTTTTTGGCAATTAACTCCACATAAAACATGCAAATCTATCCTAGGATGAATGTAGTGAATGCAACTATGCTATAGGAAAGCGGTAAACGTGCAAATGATAGTGCAAGAGATATCCAATGAAAGACAAGGTACTATACTCAACTACCAATGCCAAGCTCCAAATCGACAACGAAAAATCACATAAATCCCATCCCCCAGCATGAAACTAAAGCTAGTCCTTAGCAAAGAGTGAATGAAGAAATAAATTGTGATACTAGAGGTTACCAAATTGTTGGCCTCGGTCGGCTGAGTATCCGAGATGTAAGATATGGAGATCACTCGTGGTGCCTTGATGGTGATCAACAGAGCACGTGGTGGTGGTGGCAGTTCCTCTATTAAGTTGAATAGGTCCAACTCCCCCATCAGAAGCTGTGGTGTCCTCATTGCCCCTATTGTTTTCATTCTCGCCACCATCATCACTAGAAGAGTTGTGCTTTCAAAGAGAAGCCTCAAGATTAGCCGCTGCAGCTATGGGGTTTTTCGTCCAATGACTCCCCAATAGTCTGTGAACTGTTGAAGGGGAAAGAGCAGTGGCCCTAGAGTCTCCCTCGCCAGTCCTTTTGACCCCATCAGTCTTGCAGTGGGCTGAATAGAAACTTGTAAGCTCGAAGGACTTCTACTTCTCCACCCAACGCCGCCTATTCCCTTCATTGGGGATGCCTCCCAATATCGATGTTATGCTCTCCGATGTCTATATTATGCTCACAGATTGAGCAATAGACGGGCACCTCAATGAAGGGAATGGTGTTCGTGTCATTATGTTTTCGAATCAGGTTAGCGTTACCGAACTTCATCACCACTCTTTGAAGTTGAGTCCATAGTGGTGAGACTGTGCCGGTTGCTTCCCAGTCTCTTGAACCTTGCATTTCTTGCGGCGGATCTCCGCCATGACATTGCTTCCAATCCCTTTAGTGGTACATGAATAGACACAAGGATGGTCACCTTTGGTGAATTCCCGTTCCACTATATGGATGGAGTATGAAGATGATGCAAGAACCCATGGCACGATAGCACCTTGTACGGGATCATTCTCCTTTTCTCGAACATTAGTATTCCTAACATAGAATCCATGGAGAACGTTCTTCTCTAGCTCCTTGTAATGGTTTGAAACGAGCCACCTTCAATACCTCATTGTAGTATGGTACCTACAAACATCTATTAGTACCATGCAACTCATTGGTTTCATGCATATGCAAGTGCAATGGTGAAAATAAGTGTGTCCAATCAATACTCATATCCTTCAAAACACCAAGTTCTAGTCTAGCATCTGATGGATCCCGAACCAAAGGATGAAGAAAAAGATAGAGAATAACGAGAAACAGAGAACGAAACTCTAGTACGATCAAAAGATCACGCACTAGACAGGCAGTTATACAAGAATAAGCTACCTCGAAGCAATTCAATTAAAGAATTAAAGTTACCTCAGGGTTTGTGCAGAAGAACACCAGAGCAATGACTCAATCAATAAATTCCAATGTGAAAAGAATGAGAAAAGTACATGGCTTAAATAGAAAAGATACGACTTAGTGGGCAAGTTTCTGCGCTTATCCGATAAGGCAGAAAGGTGAGATTTAGGTATCTAATCGGTCCTAAAATCTCTCTCCTAACCTATGCTTGCCCATTAAGTTAACTGACTCCATAAAGTAAAAGACTTATAAGGTAACTAAATAACTTCCTAACTAAACCCTATAATTATCACGCAAACTGGGATACTTAGGGTTGGGAAGGCGGCCGCGCCGAGACCGGCGGACCGGAGCCTGGGCCGGCGGTGGGCTTGGGCCTGCCGGGTCTTCATCATCACCCACCGCTGGAAAAGGAACCTTGTCCTCAAGGTTCAGCCAAGGGAACTGAGCACGGAGCACATCAACGGGCTCCCATGTTGCATCTTCCGCAGCCAGCTCCTTCCAATGCACTAGCGCCATGCAAACCTGCTTACCGCGCCGGGACTCCCAACGATACTCCAAAACTGCAGCCGGCTCCAAGAGAGGTAACCCGTCCGAAGCATAAGGAGGAAGCGTAGGGCGTACGGGATCCAGATCACCAACTCGACGTCGCAATAACGATACATGGAAAACAGGGTGAATTGAGATCCAGCGGGCAGATCCAGACGATACGAAACAGGAGTGACCTGTTCCACGACCAAAAAGGGCCCAAAGTACTTGCTGGTGAGCTTCTGATAAGCTCGCTTAAGAACCGACTGCTGGCGATAGGGCTGTAACTTCAAGTAAACCCAGTCCCCAGCGGGTAAACTCCTCAGGATGTCGTTTTGCATCAGCATACTGGCGCATGCGGTTCTGAGCAGCTTCCAAGTTGAACTTCAATTCACGAAGCAGTGTGTCGCGATTGATCAGCTGGCGATCAACAGCCTCAACAGCAGTGGAGCCAGGCTCATGGAAAGGGATAGGCATAGCTGGATGTCCATAAACAACCTCAAAGGGCGTCATGCCGGTGGAGCGATTGAATGTGGTGTTGTAACAGTATTCAGCCACACGCAAGATAGTTCTCCCATTGCTTAGGTTGGTGATAGGCGAAACAGCGAAGGTACTGTTCCAAGCTGCGGTTCACGACCTCCGTCTGACCATCTGTTTGCGGGTGGTAAGCTGTACTCATGTTGAGCTTGGTTCCTTGGAGGCGAAAGAACTCACGCCAGAAAGCACTAGTGAAAACTTTATCCCGATCCGAAACAATGGAAGTGGGGATACCATGGAGCTTGACGATGTGGCGGATGAACAGATCAGCGACACCCTTGGCAGAGTAGGGGTGGCTCATAGCAATAAAATGAACATACTTAGACAAACGATCCACCACGACCATGATCATGTCCTTACCATTGGAGCGGGGAAAACCAGTGATGAAGTCCATGGAGACATCTGTCCAAACATACTCCGGTATGGATAGTGGCTGAAAGAGGCCGGCCGGGGATTGATTGGAGATCTTACTTCGCTGGCACACATCGCACTCCTTGATGAATTTGGCCACATCGGATTTCATTCCTGGCCACTCAAACAGGCGTGCCAAGCGGTGTTGAGTACGCTGAACTCCAGAATGACCTCCCATAACAGTAGCATGGAATTCTTCCAACAGCTGATGTCGTAAGGGACCCTAGGGTACCCTAATGCGACCTCGTCGAGCCAAGCAACCATGGCGGAGTTCCCACCCTGCATCGTTAGCCTCGCCCTTCTCCAAAGCTTGCAAGATGCTCGAGAGCTCCGAGTCCTGTGCAGTGGCTTGAGTAATGTCTTGCCATAGACCCGCATGCGGTGATGACAGCAAGAGTAGTGCCGAATCATTGTCGCGACGAGAGAGAGCATCGGCCACGTTGTTCTCCTTACCGGGTCGATATATGATCTCATAGTCAAACCCAAGTAGCTTAGCGATCCATTTCTGTTGTTCAGGTGTAGTGATTCGCTGCTCGAGAAGATAGCGAAGGCTCCGTTGGTCGGTGCAAATCTTAAACTTCCTGCCCAATAAATAAGGCCTCCAACAGCGGACAGCCTCTAGTATAGCGAGCATTTCCTTCTCATAGATGGACCAAGCCTTCTTTGTGTCACTGAGGCCCTTGCTGATAAAGGCGATTGGTTTGCCTTTTTGTGATAGAACGGCGCCCACACCATAGCCTGAAGCATCTGTCTCGATAAGGAACTCGTCATTGAAATCAGGCATTGCCAAGACGGGGGTCTCACTCATAGCCTTCTTGAGGGCCTCGAAGGCGGCTTGTGCCTCATCATTCCAGCCGAATTGCCCCTTCTTGGTGAGTTGTGTGAGGGGTCGAGCGAGGGAGCCATACTGCGCACAGAACTTGCGGTAGTATCCCGAAAGACCAAGAAATCCGCGGAGCTCTGTGATAATCTTTGGGCGTGGCCAGGATTGGATGGCCTCAACCTTACCAGGGTCGACGCGTACCCCCTCATGATATATGAAGTGACCAAGGTACTCCACTTCCTTACGTCCAAAGAAGCACTTAGACGGTTTGACAACGAATGATTCCGCTCTCAAGATGTCGAAAACCATGCGAAGATGACGTAGGTGCTCCTCCCAAGTTAGACTGTAAACCAGGATATCATCAAAGAAGACCAAAACGAACTTGCGTAGGTATGGCCGGAAGATTTGATTCATCACTGCTTGGAAAGTGGCTGGTGCGTTGCAGAGTCCGAACGGCATCACGAGGTACTCATAGTGTCCACTGTGGGTACGGAAAGCCGTCTTGTGGATGTCAGCGTGATGAACGCGGATCTGGTGATAGCCAGCGCGCAAGTCGAGCTTACTAAAGTAGTGAGCCCCATGCAGCTCGTCCAACATATCCTCAACAGTCAGAATAGGGAACCTATCCTTCACAGTTGCCTTGTTTAGCGCACGGTAGTCGGTACAGAATCGCCACGTTCCATCCTTCTTCTTAACTAGCAGAACTGGGGAGGAGAATGGACTGATGCTATGCCGGATAAGACCAGATTCAAGCATTTCCTCCACTTGCCGCTCGATCTCGTTCTTTTGGAAGTGAGCATAACGGTAGGGAGGAACATTGACCGGTGTGCTTTCATCGACTAGGGTAATTCGATGGTCGGCCTCTCGGTTCGGTGGCAACGTCTTTGGTTCCTCGGTTACCTGCGGATAGTCGTTCAATAGTTCCTGGATCCCGGGACCCAATGGCTCGTCAGAGGTAGTCTGGACGCCAGGCGTCGTGAGCAGGTAGAGCTCACTCTCGTCACTGATTTCCTTGAGCAGGACGTCGAACTGAATCTGTGCTGGGGGGTTAAAGCTAATGCCCTTGAGGTATATGTCCCTGTAGTTCTTCTTGATGTGGATGGACAGTTCACGACCATCGAAGGTAGCAGGGCTTACTAGTTCTAGCCATGGCATGCCAAAGATGACATCGACTGGTGCAAGGGGTAAGCCAAACAGGGTAATGATAAAAGAAACACCCTGGATAGTAATGCGAACATTATCGTACCTTTGGGTGCATGGCAATGGTTCACCGCTGCCTGTTTTCACCGTGAATTGCCCATTGTGCGGGGCTGGCCTGAGCATCAGCTGAGCAGCAGTTTCTGCAGCAATGAAGTTGAGGGTTGCTCCAGTGTCCACTAGCACAGTCACTGGTGACGTCTCGATTACCCCTAAGAATTTAAGGGATCGGTTTCCTTCGTCTTCACTAAGTGAGAGGTTATGTCAGCAGCGGTATCTTCCTTGGTGTCTTCCTCTTTTTGCTTGTCGCCTTCTGCGTCGTCCGGAAGGAACAAGTCGAGACTCATTACCTTTGGGCTTGTGCAGACGTGGTTGAAGGTGTACTTTTCGTTGCACGTAAAGCACAGTCCTGCGGCCCTCCGCTTGCGGATCTCTTCATCAGAGAGTCTTTCTCTAAGAGGGGTAGCTGGCTTGGCGTTGGCCACAGGGGTAGCCGTGCTGGCCGGCTTGGTTGCCCTGGTTGATGAACTCCCTTTCATGCGTTGCTGCTCATCCCTGCGAGTTGCAAGTTTGATAGCCTCTTCAATTGATCTTGGGTCGAACATCATGATCTCAGCCGACAGTTCTGGTTTCAATCCTTCCATGAAGTTACCCAGGAGGGTGGCTCGCGGCCAGTGAGGTACGCGGCTCGAGAACTTTTCCCAATCCTTCAGGTAGTCGCGGAAACTACCGGTCTGTTTCAGCTTCATGAGGGCTTCGTCGTCGTCTTCCAACTTGGTTGACGCGAATCGGCTAACCAGGCCTTTCTCGAACCCTGACCATGAGCTTTGCGCCCTGCTGTTGATGTGGCGGAACCACCTCCACCAATCACCGGCTTCTCCTTCAAGGTAGTAAGAAGCAATCTTCACCCATTGCTTGCGCGGTACTTGATTGAATTCAAAGTACTGCTTAGCATGTTCCAACCAGTCGTTCGGATCATCACCTGTGAACCTGGAAAACCCTAGGTGTTTGCTAACCTTCTTGCGGTGGTGGTCATCCACCGGCTCGTCCTCGATTGAGTTGTCGTCATCAGTCAGATCAGCCTCGAGGTACTCCGTCCCTTTAGGGTTTTTCTTAGCAAACGGATTGTCGAACTCCTCCTCCTTGTCTGAAGGCCGTGGGATCGAGCCCTCTCGTCCAGGTGGAGCGCGGCTAGGGCTGCCACGGCGCACGCGACTTCGGCCGCGACTCGGGCCGCTTTGGCGGCTACGGCTGCGGTGGGATTCCAAGTTCCCCACTCGCGTGTTCAGCTTCTCCATGTTCTTCAGTATCTCATCAAGCACCATGCGGTTTGACATGCCGGCGGTCATGATCAGATTCAGTTGCGGAAGCTAGGTCACAAGGTAATCGACGTGGCTCTAGATGCCAAGATGATGGATCCCGAACCAAAGGATGAAGAAAAAGATAGAGAATAACGAGAAACAGAGAACGAATCTCTAGTACGATCAAAAGATCACGCACTAGACAGGCAGTTATACAAGAATAAGCTACCTCGAAGCAATTCAATTAAAGAATTAAAGTTACCTCAGGGTTTGTGCAGAAGAACACCAGAGCAATGACTCAATCAATAAATTCCAATGTGAAAAGAATGAGAAAAGTACATGGCTTAAATAGAAAAGATACGACTTAGTGGGCAAGTTTCTGCGCTTATCCGATAAGGCAGAAAGGTGAGATTTAGGTATCTAATCGGTCCTAAAATCTCTCTCCTAACCTATGCTTGCCCATTAAGTTAACTGACTCCATAAAGTAAAAGACTTATAAGGTAACTAAATAACTTCCTAACTAAACCCTATAATTATCACGCAAACTGGGATACTTAGGGTTGGGAAGGCGGCCGCGCCGAGACCGGCGGACCGGAGCCTGGGCCGGCGGTGGGCTTGGGCCTGCCGGGTCTTCATCAGCATCTAAGTGCAACATATCATCATATCAAGTATTCAACAAGACACAAATAAGCTATCTAAACTCAAACTCATAGACTATCTCAATAATTCTACCAAATATCTAAAACTCCATCAAAGATAGTTCTACCATCATGTCTACATTAATCACACCAATATTCTCAACATTCAACATGAATAGATGAAGAGAAACAATGCTAAGCAAGCCATAGTCATCAAACAAGCATAATACTTAAATTATCAAACCAAGCCAAATTGAGCATGCAATTGGTAATGAAAAACGTTTCTAAACACATAAACAATCAACCCATACATCATAGAAGCCTAATTGAGGCATAAATTGAAAAACCCCCAAATTTGAAAAATTAGGGTTCTTGAGATGTTACCTCAGATCTGTCAAACGAATGTACTAAATGAAAGTTGTTCGGATAGAATGAAAGAGCATATAATGGGCTTCAAATGAAGCTAAAGATCATAAATTTGATGGAGAATTGAAGATTTTATGGTAGAGAGAAAATTTCTTAAGTTTTTGGTGTTTTGGGGGAAGAGAGGATGAAGAGAAGTGGAAAAATAAGGGTTTTGCAGGAAATTTCGCTTTTGTAAAGTTCTGAAAATGGGGGGCTAACCGCCCCTGATGGGAGCGATTAGCCTCCCAGCTGGGGAAGCTTCCCAGCTTTTCTGGAGCTGGGGGGTGATTCTCCCCCGAGCTTCAGAGAAGCTGGGGGGTGATTCTCCCCCAGCTTCAGAGAAGCTGGGGGTTAATTTTTTTGCAAAAAATCCCAAAGTAAGTTTTCCCATAATTACACACGAAATTTAATCACTCAAGCATAGCAAAGGCATGAAATATCACATAAGAACACAAACAAAGATGAATTAATCTAAACATGAATGCATGCAATGAAAGAAAGCAGTAAAAAAATAGTAAAACTCCGGGTTGCCTCCCGGACAGCGCCATTGTTTAAAGTCTCTGACTCGACTTCTTCATGCTCCTTAGTTCTTCTTTTTAGGGTACTAGACTTCCCCTTCATGGATCTCCTCCTCATGCCATGAACCTGTGAATAAGAATGAACAAAGACAGTAAGACCAAAGTAGTTAATTGTGTGAGAAGTATTGAAGTGAATTCTTGGATCAGGTATGGCTCACAACACGTGTTGTTTGCCATCCACCTCAATGGTGCAAGTTCTTTGGTAGATGTGTATCACGGAGCGTAGCTTAGTCAAGAATGTTCGCCCCAAGAGAACAATATCTCCCATTCCAGGTGTAGACGCCGACATAACTACGAAATTGGGGCATATAGATGCTCCACCAATCTTCACCAATACGTTCTTAACAACGCCTTTGGGTCTCACAAGGGATCCATCCGCAAGCTGCACAATAGCCTTATGCTTAGATAGTTTTCCAAGGCCACTCTTCTCAAACACATTCATTGGGAGCACATTAGAGTAAGATCCCGTATCAAGTGTAGCTCGAACATCTTCAAGTTAACCAATTCCAACCTTAACATCGAAACTCTCGGAAATTGGCTCGGGATCTTCTTTCTCCTCATCACTCTCTTCAATACCAAGATGCTTCTCTTCTTCCTTGGGTAGTCGAGGCTCACTCTCCTTGCGACACTCACAATTAGCACCCTTTTTTATAGTGATCTCAACAGGTAGATCACCTACTAAGGTTGAACACACCGACTTCTCAGTGGTGCTAGGCAATTTCCCTTGCTCCCTACTCGCTCCACGTCAATCAACTCTTGCATCTTTTTGTGGGCAAGCCTCGTGCTCTCTTCCAACTGATCAAGCCTTGCCCTCATCTTTTCAGAATCTTCTTCATAACGCTTGAAAAAGCTTTGAGTGTGGTCAACCATTTTCTGTAAGTTCTCCATGAGTAGAGCCGTCTTCGACTTCGGTTGCTTTTTGGGAGTGGGATTCTCGCAGTGATCGTTACCATAGTTGAGCCTACTACGGTCTTGGTTAGGGCCATAAGTTTGGCTAACCGGTGCATATCATTGGTTGTTTCGGAATCCTCTTCTCCAATATCCACCTCGGGGACTCCTACCATCTTGGCTATAGCTAGCTTCTTGAACACCCAATTCCGTAGTGAATGCTTCTTCATCTCCTCCTTGAACCCAATTACCTTCATCGTATGCAAGCTCCGATCTACACATATGAGCTCCATGCCCATAGTTCTTGCATATACGGCAAACTTCGTTCGACATTGGTGTTCCTACGGAGCTCTTGATGACTTGTTTCAACTCATTGGTAAAGCACTCTAACTGATCAACGTTGCCTCCATACATAGAGGCCTCTTGGTTATGTGGAGCTTCAGGTCTACGTCTCCTCTTGGATCCTTGAATTGAGAACCCTTAGCAAGCCTTTCGAAAACCGCCCAAACGGCTTCCGCTGTCTCTTCCCAAATATTGCCTCAGCATTGGAAGTCCACTGCTTGCTGATTCTCGAATGTAAGTCCATTGTAGAAGTGTTGAACGAGATCCGAGAGCTCAAAACCATGGTGGGGGCACTTGCTCATGAGGTCTTGGAACCTCTCGAACGCAATGTAGATGGTCTCATCATAGTCTTGCTTGAAACCAGTGATTTGCGCCTTGAGCGCGGTAGTCAATGTGTGGGGAAAGTATTTCTCCATGAAAACTGAAAAAACCTTGTCCCATGTGTCAAGTGATCCTGCCGGTTGGGAACTCAACCATTATTTGGCCCTGTCGCCAAGACCCATTGCAAAAACCTTCATCCTCAGCTCATCCTGTGTTACTTCAGCTCCGGGTCGTGGGAGTTGGTTGACGAAATCATCGATATCGTGCAAGTACCCCATCACATCTTCCCTTGGTAAGCCATAGAACCTTGGAAGTTGCTGGAACATCTGATTCTTGATTTCCAAATCTCGGGTTGCATGTGAAAGGACGATTGCAGGTCCCTTCATGCGATCCTTGGCGGGTTGAACCCGCGATTTCAGAAGTGGTCTAGCTTCTGCCATGACGGCGATTTCTTCGAAAAGACCGAGTAGAGATTCAGAGAAATTGGTATCCTCTATCTCCTCTAGTTCACGCCTACGAAGTAGTCGTACAGACAAGAATATAGATATGACATGTTGAATGCCTGGTGTAATATAAATATGAAAGTGATACTTAAAGGTCAAACAAACAATCATATATTATATTACGTTGACCTGTGTAATAGTACATATATGCCCTTAATAAAGGTTGTCTCTAGGACATATACACTATCAGGCCATCGGTCAATTTTATATAGATAAATCGGACGATGGACTATATCAACATTCAATCCACGGTACATTTGTGGCCATCGGTCAATTTATATAGATAGCTCGGACGATGGACCATATCAACATTCAATCCACGGTCAATTTGACCATAGTGTTTAATCCACGAGCATCGGTCCATATTTTTACTTATGGCCATTGGTCGATTGATCATCGTTCAATGGACTGATGCACATAACTGGCCTTGTGAATAGATGGATGTTGCCAATGCTTTCCTTAATGGTGATTTAGATGATGAAATTTACATGGAAGCTCCACCTGGATACTTGTTTCATGGGGAACTAGCCAATAAAACTTCTTCATCTCACCAAAAGCCTGTTCTTAAACTGCATAAGTCTTTATATGGCTTGAAACAAGCTTCCAGGCAATGGAACTTGAAATTTACTCAAATTTTAGTTTCTTTAGGATTTGTACAGTCTGTTGCTGATTACTCCTTGTTTACTAGGTCACATGGAGATCATTTTGTTGCTTTACTTGTGTATGTTGATGATATAATCTTGACTGGTACTTCTATAGATGAAATATCTGTAGTAAAGTCATCTTTACACTCACAGTTTAAGATAAGAGATCTTGGAGAAGTTAAATATTTTCTTGGTTTAGAGATTTCTAGAACTGCTAGAGGTCTGCATCTATGTCAAAGGAAATATACTTTAGAAATCTTGAGTGAAATAGGTCTTACTGATTGTAAACCTGTAGTTACCCCTATGGAATTGAATCTTAAGCTTTGGCTTGAAGATGAATCTGATGGGGAGTTACTTCTTGACTCTACAACTTACAGAAAGCTAATAGGCAAGTTGATTTATTTAAACATTACCCGACCTGATATCTCTTTTACAGTTGGGATTTTAAGTCAGTTCATGGATAAGCCCACTAGAAATCATATGGCAGCTGCTCTAAGAGTAGTAAAATATTTGAAAAACTCACCTGGTCAAGGATTGTTGTTTCTTTCCAGTTGTGCTCTTAAACTTGTGGCTTACTGTGATTCTGATTGGGCATCTTGCCCATTTACCAGGAGGTCTACTACTGGGTATTGCATATTTCTTGGCAATTCACTCATTAGTTGGAAAAGTAAGAAGCAAGCTACTGTTATCAAGTCTTCTTCTGAGGCTGAGTATAGAGCACTTTCCTATACTACTAGTGAAATTGTTTGGCTCATTTCCTTGTTGAAGGATCTGAATATAGTTCAGAATGATCCTGTTACTCTACATTGTGACAACCAATCTGCAATTTATCTTACAAGGAACCCATTTTTCCATGAAAGAACAAAGCATCTTGAGATTGATTGTCATTATGTAAGAGAAAAAAGTCTTTGCAAAAGTTGTTGGTAAGCAACAACTTGCAGATTTGTTTACCAAAGCCCTTTCCAGTGAACAAATGCATTATCTTCTATCCAAGATGTGCATCATTGACATATATGCACCTCTTGAGGGGGAATATCAAAAGAAGAAGCAGCAAAATATTACTGAATATCTGCAAATGCATAGCTCACAGTACAGAAGTGAAGAAGAAGACAGTAGTTCGTCTAGTTCGTCCAAATCCGCCGCGCTTCAATCCTCAGAACGACGAATTAGAAGTAACGAACTTGTAAATAATGCTTTGTGTATAGAAAGCGTGTTTTCTATTTTGACAGACTTTTGTATTTAGCACTTTTACCGTTGATTAGTTAGATTTAGTTTTCTTCCCTCTTTGTATAAATATCTAGCTGGTACTTGAACTCATTTGTACAAATTCATTCCAATAATCAATACACAGCTCATTATTTACTCTCTCTCTCTCAAACATGAATTTTCGTCACCTTCTCCGATTCGCTTCTACGGCTACCATTTTTGAAATGCATTGTACTTTTCATCAAATCTCACTTCCTTGGATATAATATCAGAAGTTCATCACAAGGATTTTCTCATCATCACCTCACTTGTATGTTGGGTTCCTATAATGTGTCAATGTTTGGTTTTGCATATTATTGGGAAAGTATGCTCAATTCAATCTTGTCATCACCGAACTCAATCATGCAATATGTGAAGTTTATATCAACAATAATCGGTTGCATCATCAAAATGACCAAGTTTGATTTTCATCATTTGTTGCTCACACCGAGAAATAACAATGATCATTCAGTTAGCAGCCTATTTTCAAGTATCAAGCCAACATGTACAATACATTCAAATATGTAAGTTCAAGCATATTTTATTCCATGGAAATATGCAGTTGTACATCCATATTCTTCTGTTGTATCATGATCTTTGCACTGAAATATGTGCGTTCACAATTCTATCTCATTATATATCAAGAAGTTGAAGTGTTCTTTGTTGTTGCATTGAAATTCTCATTGGAGTCACTAATGCAGCTAAGGGCGAGTTTGGTAGCCTCTTCCTACCTTTTTTGGCTCAAATCCAGCCATTTCCTCCAGTGTTTGGTTTCTTATTTTGCCATTTTTTCCAGCCCTCAGCTACAGGACCGGGCTTTGACGTGTGTGGCTGAGAATTCGCCACCTGGCATTGGATTTGCGAAAACTTGGATTGTTTTCTTCCTACTAGAGAGGTGGAAGAAATCAATCCAACTTCTCGCTGCTCATGCCAGCGTGGAGTCAAAGCATTTTAAAAGGTTGACTTCGTGTACAGTGTTCTTCCGTCCATGCCCTCGTTGCCATAATATATAAACCCAAGTTTCAGCCTTCTGCCATTACTTTCCTCCATCACAACTCAGACAAAAACCTAGCTCGCGCGAATGGCGAAGAAAAATTAGGGCAGCCGGATTTCTCGTGTTCGAAGGTGAAGTCTCTTCCGATCGTTGGCTCAATCGGACGTCAATGGTTTTTTACGTACGGATCGGGCTACAATTAATTCGATCTGAATATTTTCCACTCTGTTTCAGGTTACTTGGCGAAATTTGGAGGGGTTGCAGCAACGAACGGAAGGTACTACTGTATCAACAAGAATAGGTTGGATACGTAAAGGGTTTGTGTGATTTCTATACAGTTTATTGTGATGATGATGTGCGTAAGGTGCCTGCGTATGAGTACAAAGTGATGTAACTTTGTGTTAAAGTCGAATTAGTTTTCTTGAATGTGCAGTGAACGAAAGAAGGAAGTTAAACCAGTCTTATGTTTTCTGTATATGAAGCAGTTGTTAATGTAGGGGTTGATAGGTGAAATTCTTGTTTATTAGTGCATAAATTAAATTATGAAAGGCATTGTTGTTTGAGTAAGTGTAGTCATATATGTATGTGTTGCTGATCTGTTGACGAAATTGGGACCTGTAGAACTGTTAAATGGAGCAAGGGTGATGGTTGATGAAAAGTTGTGTTATAAGTTTAAGGGGTTGTGTTATGTCTACGTACAATTTGTTGCTTTGTTAGGGAATACTAGTTAGAGCCTTTGTGGATGATTCGGTTGTTTTAAGATAGATTGAGGTAGTCAGTATAGGTTGCCATGATAGATTAACATGCATTGGTGCTCTTTTTCATTTATGTTGAGTGTTGTGAAAGGAGTGTGAATGGTGTGTCACAATGTGTGGGAGGGATGGTTTAGTATGGTCAAGATGTCAGATTGTTGTGTGTTTGTGTTGTTCTGCTGTTATGCATATTGCAAATGATTTGGGGTGTGACACAGCATGGACGAAGTAAGGAGTAGGAATGCAATGATCGCCCTTCACTTATGCCGAATGAGTCCAGGGTTCATAATGTCAGTGTTCCTGATTGGGTCAGAGGTGAATCATTACGTATTCCGTCAGCACCTCCTTATAGCTGGCAATCGTTTGCGCTACAACATGAACTACAATAGACCGTGGCAGGAGCAGCGTAAGTGGAGGTTGTACATGCAGACTGACAAGAAATGTATCGAGAAACTAAGGATGGACAGGCAATGCTTTATGAAGCTATGTAGAGTCCTGCGGGAATATGGTGACCTTCTAGAAATGAAGTACATGAGTGTATTCGAACAAGTCGCTATGTTTGTGTCTACGATTGCATTCAACAATCCGAATAGGGAGATTGCATTTGAGTTTCAGAGATCTGGGCAGACTGTGAGTAGGTACTTTCACCTTGTCCTGAAAGCTATCCTCCGGTGCAGCAAAATGTTCCTTGTTGTGCCCGAGCCCGTGACACCCGAGAATGCAGACGAACATTGGCAGTATTTCCAGGTATATGACAATGCTTTTTATTGATTTATAAGGTGTGGCTCATTAGGCCCCAAACCCCAAAGTTGGGAATTACTCATTTGGCATGTTTTTTGTATTACTTTGTAGGGGTGCCTTGGGGCATTGGATAACACTCACATACATGTCAGAGTTCCTGTAGCCCGGCAGACAGCGTACCGTTCAAGGAAGAACGAGATTACGACCAATGTCCTCTCAGCGTGTGACCGTAACATGAACTTCACTTATGTGCTAACCGGGTGGGAGGGTTCGTCCCATGACAACCGTATATTGAAAAATGCGCTGGCCAGGCCCAATGGGCTAAGAGTTCCCGAGGGTATGTATGTGATTTCATTTCCATCATTTCATTCCAACACCTCCCTCCCCCATAAGTAGGACTCATTTTTTGACCGCCCTGCACACACACAATGTACTGATCTTATAATGGATTGTGTAGGTTATTATCTCTGTGACAATGGGTACCAACACGCGGAAGGGTTCATGCTCCCGTATATACAGACAAGGTATCATCTGAAGCAATGGGGGTTGGCCTTGATGCCCCACAGAATCCACAGGAATATTTCAACATGGTGCACGCGAAAGCGAGGAACATTATTGAGCGTTGCTTTGGTGTCTTGGTGTCTTGAAGAGAAGGTGGAGGGTGTTAAGATGTGGGATTCCTGAATGGAACGTGAAGTCGATGAACAAGATTATACTAGCGTGCTGCCTGTTGCAGAACTTTATCAGGGTGAACATGGATGTCGATCCCCTGGAGGATGAAGATGTGGAGTTGGACAGTGATGACCTTGTATTTGATGACCCTCTTTATTTCTATGTTCAAGTCCTCAACACCACAACGGAGTGGACCAATTACAGAGATGAACTTGCACTTAGGTTTTTCAACGAGTGGAGGGCAGCCCGGGGTTTACCCCCGTACTAGGGTAGGGGTGAATGAAATAGGATGCTTTTGACGGAATCACCGTAGTATTTTAAAAGGATGCTTTTGACGGAATCACCGTAGTGCTGCATGATCTATAATTGATGTTGACTATTTTGATTATCTTAGTATTTTTGAAGCAATATGAATGTATGGATGCTAAGTGATCTGTTTGCACCTATTATGGGGCCTTATAATTATTTTCAGTTGTGTGCCATGTGAATTACAACCTTTGTACTGTGCAATAGTTTGGATGTTATGATAATTTTATGTGTGTACTAAGGTGCAGGTGTAATTTTCCATAACATAAGGTGTTGTTATTTCCAGAGCATGTGTTTTGTGGACTTATCCGTGGTTCTAATAGTTCTGTTCGTGCAGGTGGGTGGTGAAGTATGTCGATGGCAAACGATGACTCCTATGCATTCTCCGGCAAGCACTTGATCTCCCAGGCAAGGTTGGGACAGAATGGACCGAAGAAGACGGTTGTTGCGCGACAAACATCTTCTCAGCCTGCTCTCCCCACTGCATCTCTGCCTAGCGGAAGCGGATCCAGAAAGGGCAAGGCAAGGACCGATGCACCTGCTGCTTCAAACTCAACTGCCTCCGTGTTCAAGAAACCTAGGCGGGGTAGGAAAGGTCGCGTAGAGGCTGATGCGAACAAGAAAAGTGTGCGCCGCTGGCTTAACCCGGAGGAGGCTATGCTCATTGAACTGATGGAGGGGGCTATGCTGAATGGAGGTCGTGACTCGGCTAAGAACCTGAAGGAGTTGTACACTAAGCTAGTTGAGGGTATGTGCACCCGGATGCCAGGTTGCAACATTGAATGGGCTTATGTCCAGAACAAGCTGAAGACTTGGAAGACTACGTACTACACCATCGTTGGCGTAATGACCCTGTCTGGTGTTGGGTTCTATTACGGAACACACACGCTTGATATCCCAAACGAGGAAGCTTTTGAACGTCATGCAAAGGCAAGTTTCAAACTAATTTACCCTCAGGTCTACATTCAGCATAAGCTGGCTAATGAGCAGACAGTCATTTGTGTTTGGCATATGTTTTTTATGTTGTGACTAAGGGTTGTAGTTTTGTTTTCGTACAGGAGAACAAGGAAGCCAACTCCGTGCGCTACAAGGACCATCCTTACTTGCCAACTTGGCGCGAATGGTTTGGCGAGGACCGCGCCACGGGTGAGGAGGTTGTTGGGTTCGAAGATGCTCTCGAGAATGATGGAAACGAAGATGATGATGGGTGGGACGACGGAGGTGACGATGGAGGCCACGGTGGTGATTACCGCCCTGACATGTCTGGCATAGCTAACACTGAAGGCTGCGATGAGACGTACAACACAAATGGAGGTTCTGATGCGACAAACAAGGTGGACCAAACTGCAACCTCACCTGCGGGCCAGTGGAAGCCGGGCTAGATCAGGACCTGAGAATGCTCCCCCTGTCCCAGATCTGGGCCCGAAGGACCCAAAATTTACTGCTGCTTCCCATCCGAAGAAGAAGAGGATGGAGAAAGCTGACCGTGCTGAGAAGGTTGCTAAGCCATACGTGGATTTCATTTGTGGGATGTGGCAGGAGAACAAAGTGATTCTTATGGACATAAACTCAAAGCTAACTTCGCCTGAGCAAGCTTATGAGGCAAAATGCAATCAGGTAAGTGAGATATTTGCTGCAAAGTTCCCTATGATATCTGGGCTCGAGTCTGTCATGCTTCAGACACGTCTGACTGCCAATCCCAGCACCACAATCCTTTTCCTCAATGGGAGTGCCAGCATGAGAGGTGTGATTGTTGACGGCCTGAGGGCTGGGAAGCTTTAGGTGATCTATGGTGGAGATGAGTTTCGTTTTGAGGTGGTGGTAATGCCCTGCAGTGCTACGGATCATGTTCTGGATTTACTTGTGTTTTTTAGCATGCAAACTTTCATGGGCACACTGTTAATGTAACTTTGAATTCTAGCGAATGTGTGGTAGACCTGAATCTGTGTGGATGGTTGTTATTCGATCTTGTTTTAACTTGTTTATGGTTGGTCTTTGTGTGGCTTTCATCTGCTTCGATGTGCATGGTAAACAACTTATGCCCAGTTGCGAGTTATATCCCCCATGAGAGGCGGGTTTGAACTTGGTGGTTAGGAGGAATACATGAACACATGCAGGCGTAAGTTATGCCTTCGTCACACTTTGAATAATTTCTAAATTATACGATAGCGAGTTCGTTGCGCCATATACAATCTTCACTTGTGTGTTGATGAGGTCAAATTGAAATTAAAAAAATCGTGCTGCCTTTGCAATCTTAATAAGGGTACACTAGTTAAGCAAATGAAGCTCCGGTTCATGAATATCGATAGCATTCATCATAAGTTGTACTACAGCGGAGAAAATTGTACGTTACATAAAAGTTTCAGCAGTTCCCACAATGAAATGGGTTGTTCGTGCTGGACAACATAATTTAAAACATACACCTATAGGTTAATGAGGCCCTTTGGATTTTTTATGAATTCTTTCGCTTCGTCCAGCATTGTGAAACTCTTCGATTTGCCACGGTTCCCGGTTCCTTGTTGCACCCCTGCATCAGTAGAATTTCCATTTCCCTTCGATGTCGTAGTAGGGCCGTTGTTTTGTTTATTGTGCTGCTCTTTTCTTATGTAGTGCTTCAACTTTGCCTCAAGCCTTTGATCTTTAGGGCGATCAACGGTCACGGTACTCCTGAAATGATGCTCGATCTTGAAATCTGTTCAACAAAGCAACTATCCTGGCGGGCAACAGATCATCAAGAAACTCTTTGTAGTTGCACCCATCAAACCTCTTACACACAGAAGGAAAGCGGCAAATTAGAAGGGCTTAACATTAACAAGGCAAGTAGTTCTGACAACTCTAGCAGGGATGAACACTTTACCTTGTACCTGGTGCAGGCGCGGAAGACACGGAATGGATTTTCCCTGCCGGCCTCATCAAACAGGCACCACGTCGGCTTCCCGCAGTGGCATACTACAGCTCGCACTTGCGGTTCATCGGGGAGGGGTTGCGGATGATGAATTGGATGAGGCACATTCATGTTTCAGATGGATTTCGTGCAAGTGTGTTACAGCTGCTGTGAAAAGTTTCTGAAAAAAAAATGTGCTAGGTTTGTTGCCTGTTTTAGGTGCTGCACCTTTTGATAGTGTATATGTCCTAGAGACAGCCTTTATTAAGGGCAGATATGTACTATTACACAGGTCAACGTAATATATTATAGGATTGATTGTTTGACTTTGAGTATCACTTTCATATTTATATTACACTGGGCATTCAGCATGTCATATCTTTCTTCATGTCTGTATCGATATCAAACATGTCCCCTTGGATAGATGACCGATCACAAGTTAGTGAGAGCTGTATGAGTTATCATCTATCCTAAACTCTCCCTAGTCAAGGTTTATCTCAGATGAAGGGGTCTGAATGAACCAGGAGACTAGTATGCGTGGAGGTTATACCTGTTAGACGAGGTGTGAGCTGTTCCCACAGCCACGGAACGGATTGTTAGACAATCAACGAAAACGTTCCAATAACTGCGCATAGTTGTTCAAGGGCTGATTGCCGAACAATGGAAGAACCCACCGGATAGACCCATCAATGTATACGCTACACTTATGTGTCTATGGGAACCGGAAAGTTGTCGAAGTGATGCAACTCGTCCTTAGAACTTGCAGGACTTTATCATCACATTTGTTGCCCCGTATCCTTGGTGACCATGTCGATGTCAGCTCTGAATAAGCAGCTGACCTAAGGCAAGATACAGGATTACGGCTATATACAAATGGGGATGATAAGAGATCCTGGGAAGGATTCATCTCTCACGTGTAGCCCACAAGGAGAGTACTGCTCATAGTCGTTCATAGTTGTGTTGGTAAAGTCACTGGCCAGTGCAGAGATATATTATGATGGTCATAAGTATATCGTCTTAACCAAGCAACTCCCTGAAGACGCCCGTGGATGTATTATTGGGATAGACACATCATCGATCCTAGATGCATTCGAGACAGTCAGATGAAGGGACCTTACCATCGCCGCGTTGAGCGCAACAGACTTCACAACGGAAAGGGTAAGCTTTGAGAAACCTCTCAACGTCCTCATGTATTAATATTGCAAATGGAATCGTCTGGGAGTTCCATGTTGCCTCGTTTAGAACCTGCTTAATACGATGAGGCCCTATGGGTCACACTATGTGGTGATTCAACTTATCCAAGAAATCCTTGAAGATGGAATCGCAATTAATTTGGAATTAATTGTGATAAAAGAAATTATAATTAATTTGGAATTAATTATAATTGATTGAGGCTCAATTAATAATTTGGAATTATTAATTGAATTAATTAATTAGTTAATTGTATTTTGGAAATACAATTAAATATTATATTTTTGAAATATAATAGAGGTTGGATTGGAAAGGATATATTAATTTAGAATTAATATATGCACATGGCAAAATTAACTTAGAGTTCAATTTGCCTTAGAATTATGAGTGGGTCCCAAAGCGGGACCCACTAGGAGACTAGCTAGGCGCACACGCGTCACTAATGGATAAGGGAGGAGTTTTGACTCCTCCCCAAACTTGAATGGATAAGTTAGATTTTCCTAGTTGAGTTCTAATTCAATTAGAGAATGAATCTAAACTTAAGTATGGTTTCCTAGTGCAATAAGAATTAGATTCTTATTCCTTTATGGAGTCTAATAAAATGTTCTATAGGCTTCTATTGACTACTATATATATGAGTCAATAGAGAGATTTTTCTACACACTGAAATCTGAATCATTATATTCTATTCTTTTTTAGAGAAAATAAATCTCCTTCCCAATCACCATAGCCGCGCGCCATGCCTCACCGGAGGAAAATTGCCGCCCCATCTTCTTGGCAAAGATAAGAATATCCTAGCATTCTTTCTGATAAGTTGATCATCCGTGGATACCAAGGTTGAGGTTCAAGAAGGCTTGAAACTAACTTTTATTGTTTTGCAGAAAGAATTCGCGAATGCAGTTTTCTGCACTGCGCAACGATTTTGTAAAAGCAATTACCGCTTCGTTACAAAAGCTTTTGAGGTGATTCTAGTTGGAGAATGCTCCAGACTCATTGAACCATCTTGCTGTAAAAGGGCATCGAATTCTAAGATGTTTGGCCTGTCATTTATCTGCCGAACTACAGCAGCAGACTTACATCACATCGATTGGGCTATATCGATTCTATTCTTATTCTAGTTTTGGAGTATTGTAAGTCTTCTAACTAATGTGTTTACATATATACGTGATATGCATGATCAATTAATTTGTATGTTAAGAAAATTTTGAAATTCCGATGCGTGCCCTAGGGGCAATTATGGTCGTATTTCTCACAGTGGTATCGGAGCCAGGTTCTTGATTATGTATATACGTATATATGTTATATGATTTATGTAGTTTATGTGGATAAAATCGATTCTATGATTAAATTCGATTTACGAAAAGTTTTTGTTTTTATATATAAATTTTGAATTTATAATTTTTCAAAAAAAAAAATGATTTTTATAAGTAAACGGCGCACAGCCGCCCGGGCACTCTCTGGCACCAGTGCCGTAGGCACGGGCACTGGGTGCCCGTGCCTAGGCCGCGGCCGGGGGCACGGGTGCCTATTTTTGGAAATTTTGAAGATTGAAAATTTATATTTGGAATATATTATTATTAATTGTAATTATTATATACAAGAAGGATTAAATTTAAATAGTATTAAGTTGAGGGATTATTTGCAATTTATCAATTTATTGTTTATTGCAATTACTTTTCAACTGTAATGGTTAAATGTTTAGCAAAATTAAATATTGAAGATTTATGATGGATAGTTTCATAATATAAATTAGAAAAGTATTTTACTATTATATTTTAAGAGTAATTCGTAGTCTGATTTCAAATTTGGTGACTGCAAAAAGTGAAAAAGGTGCTACTGTTCTGCGACAAATGGAGTACTTGGTGCTATTGAGGGAAGGCCACTACCACTGCCTACCTCGTGGGAATAGGAAACTGTTCTGCGACAGATGGAGTACTTGCTTCTCTTTTCTTTGTTTTCGTTACGTCGCCACTGTTCTGAATTAGGTGTTACCGTTCAGAACTCTTTCGCCCTCTGCTGCCTCCTTACAAAGGACAAGTTTAACAGTTTCTGTAATTCTTTTTCGCTAGAAGATGTGATAGCTAGAATCCTCCTACTGCTAGACCGCTACAACGAAGTCACCACCATTGCTACCCATTTCGATGTGGCGGTTAACGAAGAAACGAACACTCTGTCGGCTTCTGACGAGGAATGGGCTAGGATATACCAGGTAATTACCCACTCCGACGGATAATTCTTCATTTTTTTAATGGACAATTTACTATTAAATTGCGATACACGGTAACTAGTTCGTATGGTGTGGAATTATAACAATTATTTCCGTTTTTTGCATTGTGTTTTCCGGTGACAATTTGTCCAGTGCTACTTGGTGTGTTGAGAATCTGAAATTACATGAACAGGATTGCCATGGCCCCATAACAATTTTTTGTTTATAATATATTATACATTGTGGGACCTACTTTAGGATTTGTAGCTGGGCTCTCTCGTGCAATTGGCAATGCATGTTATATGTTGGTCAACATGGTGTGGGTGTAGGACAACATTATTTTACTGTTTAGTATTCCGTATTTGACTTCATATTAACAATTTATTGTTTATTTTACTGTAGTTGTACTTAACGTGTGGAAATTGTGTAAGACATTTAAATGTAACATAAAAAAAATGGACACACGCTATTGGAGATGTTAACAACCATCGTTAGAATTGACACGAAAAAATGTTTCATTGTCAATTTGGTTTTTATTGCGTGACAGGCCACAACCTGGGGACGGGCTTACCGGTACAGTGGCGAACGTCATCTTGAAGCAATGAAAATCTTGTTTGGCCCGAGTCCTGCTCCCCCACCGGAAGCATGTGCTACGGATGTCGTCAATGTTAGCTCCGACACGGACGACGGTTCTCCACCACATGGGGAGCCAACTGTGCGCATAACTGTTGGCAATAGCTCTAGGCGCCGAAGTGATCAGAATCGATCAAGTCAATGTTCGACCGCAGCCTGTCCTGCTCGGAGGGCCCTTGTGCAGCTCAGCGATGGAGGAGGAAGTCTGAATGAGGCAGCAGATAGCTCAGACACAGTGAGCGACACATATAGTAGCAACTTATGGATTCCAGGGCTCCTAGGTGGTTCCACTCCACCGCTACCATTGATGAACATGTCTGGCTCCACTGCGAATCTACCGTTGGTTAACCTGTCTTCTTCCGCCCATTACTCATCGTGGAACAATGAAGCTGCTCACACTGTTGACGTCAATGAAACTGAAGCTGCTCCGCCTACTGATGACGCCCTCCATGATTTACAACCCGACCTCCTGCCCACTTTCCAATCAAGGTTCCATCCATGAAGAAGATGCCAAGTAGAGCTGTTTCGTAACTATTTTGAAGACTGATGGTTTTATATGTAGTAGTACTCGGACAACTTCTCCATGGTCAGACAGTTGCTTAATGTAATAGTTTTGTATCGGATTTAACGGATGCGTTAATTATGACCATCAGAAGCTACAAAAATACCCCGTGAATCATCAATGAGTCCATTTTGTTTATGAACTAATAGGCCTCTTCACTGCTTACCTGTTTTTTAAAAGTCATCAGCCCAAGCGTTGAAATTGAATGGTGCACTTACCTTCCATTTGCAAACTAGTTAATTGGACTTTATGAGCTACACGCGGGGGCCTGCAGTGACAAAGCCCAAATCGTACAAGGACCATATGAAAACGAATACATCCTTTCAATTGTCATGATGGTAAGGTTAATATGTCAGCAGAACATGTTTGTACTTAGCCTTTAAACATATATGTTCTTGTTAATGAAAATGTTAATTACTCCTAAAATTTAGCACAAATCTTAACATGTTTTGTTTTAGGGATGCCTGATGAACATAACTTACCTTACATGTTGGGCCATATCGAAGTTCACAATGATTTATGTTAGCTTTATGTGAAATTCAATAGTAATTTGTTAGACATTTAAGAGATGACTTTGTGAATATGTCAGTCATAACCATAGATGACTTGCATTTAATAGACCAGTCTTGCAATTTCGATGAGAAAACATGCTTATTCGTGGCAGAAACTTAAAACAAAGTAAGGTGTCACTTCACACAATAGAATGTACCGAATTGAACACAGAGTATAATATTTTAACATGTGCCTTACTCTGTAACGCCCCAAACCTCTTTACCCTCATAAGCATGCATTAGTCGTAAATTAAAATGAAATTAAAAATAATAATGCATGTCATTTTTAATATTTGAGCATGATATACTTGCAATATTTGTGAAATGTGTGGTCTTATATGGTAGTAGGATATTATGTGAGTTTTATTCTTATTTGACTCTTAGGACTACGCCCCACTAATGTCTGACGAAGCGGTTTGGTACCTAAACGAAAAGTAACGAGAGTACCGATATAGTAATATGGACCGTATGATTTTATAGTATTTTATTGTATTTTTCTAAAAATTAATTATTTTTGAAGTTTTAGTAGCACCGGTCTGTCAATATGTTCGACTTTACCGTTTTATACCCAAATGAAGGCCTATCAAAGAACAGACACTATAGTATGAACCGCGTGATTTTTTATATATAATAATTAATTTAATTGTTGACGGTCAATACTAGCATGCAACTTGAATTGAAATCAAATAATCACACCTACAACTAGAGTTTACATGTGTTGTTTTAATATTTAATCTTTAATATTCATATTTTCCTTGCATTACACGTACCCTTGCCACTAATTCACTAATTTTGCTAACAATATCTTACTTCACTTGAGAGGTTTACATGAGAAGCAAAAGAAATAAAATCCCAAACGTTCATGCGAGAGAAAAAGAAGAAAAATAAAAAAAATAAATATATAGAAAAATAGTAGAATTGATCGGTCGATAACCGGGAGCTTACGAGGGTATGTATTCTATATTTAGCTATTCATTTCTTCGATTTCTTTCGGTTTTATTAAATTATTATATTAGTACCGGTATAAATATACTATTTTACAGGTTCTTTAAGACGTAGAGATAACACCGATTAGCTTTGGTTGCATTTTATCGGCGAATTGTAAGTATAATTTTGTAATTTGTTATTTAATTTGGTTGTAGGGATAATTGATAACTTATTTCGTAATTAGTAAATTAATTTTAGTAATTGTTGTTATATATACCGAATTGACGAAGTTAGGGTTGTTCTTGTGAATAGGTATATTAATATTGGATATTAAAGGCTTGATCTGTAATCCGATTTTAGTTGATTAGTGATATTAAGTAGACTGACAGTAGTACTTGGCGTAGGCATAATGTTACACCTTAATTCCAACATACTAGAAGTATATATTTACTATAGTTGATTAAGGTGCCTACGCGTACTCATTTGAACTCTGTTATGGTTGCTTATGACCTTGAGCCTGTTTTCCAAGTTCTATTTTAGTTTAAAAATGAGAGTTCCAGCGAGGCTGGATACAGAGTACCGTACGGCCATCCGGAGACAAATAGCTCCATATAGATTATTGAGAATTGGAGACAAATCGCTCCACATGTTCTCTATGAAGTGAGGATGATGTTTTTCTTTAAGAGTATAAAGATATTGTGATCACAATCACTCTTGGTTATAGCAGTGCCATAACAGATAAAGAAAATGGCTAAGCACGTGCATCTGATGTGCATTATTTATATATCTGTATGTGATAAAGAGTATATGGACATTGCCGTACAAGATAAGTAACTTGTATTGGCACAAGGAAGAAATGAAAGCTATGTGATGTATGATTGACAAGTTTATGTGATCTGAAGAGTTTACTCGTGATGTGTTTACAAGTTAATGACTAGACTTGTAAGGGCATGAATCGGAAAGTATAGTTGAAGATAAAGGGATATATTGTAAGAAAAGTATTTTAAGTGATTGAAAAGGTTATACTCTGATGTACTTACATGTTAATTACTGGTTATCAAATACTTTACAAGTTGTTAAATTTCAGGTTACAATTTTATACTTACTGAGCCCGCAACTCACCCCATTGCGACGTTGTTTTTCTTTATAGTTATTCAAGAAAAGGATAAAGGAAAGGGCTTAGCTGAGGAACAATAAGTCATGGGTTCAAGGTCGGCCGGCTAGTTTCCAATCCTACTCCCTCCGCTCATCATTTGCATATCATATAGGGTATCATTTTGGTTATGTAGAGGAGTGACTCCTCAAGTGTAAATATGTCTGTTGTGTGTTGTGTGGGTTATGGTTTTGTGTCTCGCTACGTTAAATGCTTCCGCGTATGTACTGTAATAGGTTAAACACTTCTGCCTATGTACTGTAAGGTTAAAGGTCGAATGCTACTTATGACGTATGATTATGTGATATATGATGTTAATTAGCTATGTATGTGTAAGGGTGTTACATTAGGTGGTATCAGAGCACCGGTATGGGTTCTGTTACCATTAAGATGATATGGGAGTCTTAGTATGACACTATAGACATTGGCATGACACGTGCATCACGGTTCCATGTTATAATCAAACCTTCTTACATGGTGTGTCACATTCTAGGCAAAGGGTTGATAGTCATGATGCGCATGTAGACAATGATGAGCCTAGTGTTCATGGAGGGGGAGGAACAGCCGAGCTAGAGTCGCACTCACATCATCCATCTCAACCTAATATGCATGATAGGAATGCTCGTGTCGAGCAATTGTTAGTTGAACCACGTGAGAGGAGGTATGACAGGCTTAGAAAACTGGGTGCGAAAGATTTCATGGGTACTACGGATCCTGCAGAGGCAGAGACGTGGCTGAAACGAACCGAGAGGGTGTTTACGTTAATGCAATGCTCTGCGGAAGAGAAGTTCGACTATGCAGTATCATTACTTCAGGGAAGTGCTTATGATTGGTGGGAGACGGTACCCAATAGTGATGTGCAGCCACCTGTACTCACTTGGGATGATTTCCTTAGAGAATTTCATGAAATATATGTGCCGGATTATTACAAGGATGAGAAAGAAAAGGAATTTCTTGAACTGAAACAGGGTAACAGGGCACTCGCGGAATACGAAGTTCAGTTCAATCAACTTTCTCGTTATGCTCTCCACATGGTAGCTACTGAAAGGAAGAAGTGCAATAGGTTTGAAGCGGGACTTCGGTTTACCATCAGAAATCGCATTACTACTGCAGACATGGCAACCTTTAGTACTTTGAAAGCTGCAGCTTTACGTGCTGAAAAGCTGGAAATTGAATCAAGGGTATTCCAACTAACAAATAAGAGGAAGCAGCAAAATGAAGCAAGTGGATCTGCGATTAGAAAGAAGCCTACTACAGTCACAAGTGGTATGTCACAAGGAAGTTCTAAAACCTATGGTGGAAGGGGTCAGATGTCAACCAATAAAAGTGGCCAGTCCACACCACTTACTCGTACTTGTAAGCATTGTGGTAGAAATCATTACGGGGAATGTAGATTGCTTGCGGGAACATGCTTTAGATGTGGTAGACCTGGGCACATAGCCATAAATTGTCCGAACACACATGAGGAGTCCACTGTGCGAGAGTAGAGCTAGTGGATTCAATGCTAATAGAGGAAGAGGCCGAGGAAGATATAATAATGGCGGTGGCCGGGCCAACACTGAGGGAAGTCAACCAAACAAGCAGCAAGCATCGGCTAGGGTCTTTGCGATGACCCAAGAAGAAGCAAAAGCGACACCAACTGTTGTGACTGGTATGATTTCTACTTTTGGTATAAATGTTTATGCTTTATTTGATCCCGGTGCAACGCATTCATTTATATCACAGTCATTGGCATTGAAATTACCTAAACCAGAGCCCTTGGGTTATGATTTGCTTGTTCGTACCCCTGTTGGTAGTGTTGTTATTGTTAATAGTGTGTATCGTGAGTGCAAAGTGTCGATTGGGAGTGCTACATTTCCTGCTAGTTTGATTGTGATGCCACTGAGGGATTTTGATATCATTCTGGGAATGGACTGGTTGAGTGAGAACCATGCAAAACTAGATTGTTATAGCAAAGAGATTACTTTGCATTTGCCTGACAGGACATCTATAACCTTTAAAGGTGATAGGGAGATGTCGCCTGTTTGTACGATATCAGCATCAAAAGCGTTTAGAATGATAAGAAAAGGTTACGATGCATATCTTGCTCATGTTGTGGATACTAGGTTAAGTAGTCTGAAACTTGAAGATATTCATGTAGTCAGAGAGTATCCAGATGTGTTTCCGGATGACTTACCAGGGCTACCTCCAGATAGAGATGTGGAGTTTACTATTGAATTGCAGCCAGGTACTTCGCCAATTTCCATTCCTCCTTACAGAATGGCACCGATTGAATTGAAAGAGTTGAAAACCCAGTTGCAAGAGTTACTTGACAAGGGGTATATTCGACCGAGTGTTTCTCCTTGGGGTGCACCAGTGTTGTTTGTTAAGAAGAAAGATGGGACTTTGAGATTGTGTATAGATTATCGACAGCTGAACAGAGTGACAGTGAAGAATAAGTACCCATTACCTCGAATAGATGACTTGTTTGATCAACTACAAGGTGCTAGTATCTTCTCAAAGATAGATTTGAGATCAGGGTATCATCAACTAAAGATTGCAGAGCCTGATATTCCAAAGACGGCTTTCAGAACCAGGTACGGCCATTATGAGTTTTTAGTAATGCCTTTTGGTCTAACGAATGCACCTGCGGTGTTCATGGCATTAATGAATAATGTGTTTCGAGCTTACCTGGATAAATTCGTGATTGTTTTCATTGATGATATTCTGATATACTCTAAGTCAGATGAGGAACACGAACAACACTTGAGAATCGCATTGCAGACCTTACGCGATAAAAAGTTGTATGCCAAGTTGAGTAAATGTGAGTTTTGGTTGGAGCAAGTTATTTTCTTAGGACATGTCGTGTCTGGTGAAGGTATTAAGGTTGACCCACAGAAAATTGAAGCAATTGTTAAGTGGCAAAATCCGAAGAATGTCACTGAGGTACGTAGTTTTCTGGGTCTAGCAGGGTACTATCGAAGGTTTGTCGAAAATTACTCTGCTATTGCTTCCCCTTTGACAAAATTATTGCGAAAAGGTATTCCTTTCACCTGGACGGACTCCTGCGAGGAAAGTTTCGAGGAACTAAAGAAAAGGCTTACGACTGCTCCAGTGTTGAGCATTCCTACAGGTAGTGAAGGTTTTGTCGTGTATAGTGACGCTTCCTATCAAGGCTTAGGATGTGTCCTAATGCAACAAGGCAAGGTCATTGCTTATGCTTCTAGACAACTCAAACCGCACGAGACATCCTATCCCACTCATGATCTTGAACTCGCTGCGGTAGTTTTCGCACTGAAGATATGGAGACATTATTTATATGGTGCCACGTTCCAGATTTTTACTGATCACAAGAGCTTGAGATATTTGTTAAGTCAGAAAGAGTTGAACATGCGCCAAAGGAGATGGCTTGAGCTTTTAAAAGACTATGATTTCACTATTGAGTACCATCCTGGAAAGGCTAATGTGGTTGCTGATGCTTTAAGCAGAAAGTCATATGGTACAGTTTCTTACTTTTCTGTGAATTGTTTACCATATTTGATTGATTTGAGAAAGATGAATGCTCGTATGGATGTGAATGAGGAAGGTATTATTTGTGCTTCACTAGGTGTTAGACCTACAATGATTGATCGGATCAAGAAGTCACAATATCAGGATGAAAAGTTGGTCAGAGTTGCTGACAAGGTGAAGCAAGGAAATGATAGGAACTTTGTTATCAATGGTGATGGACACTTGACGATCAACAACCGACTTTGTGTTCCCGATGTTGATGGTCTAAGGAATGAGATAATGGAGGAGGCTCATGCTGCACCATATGCAATGCACCCAGGTAGTACAAAAATGTATCAATCATTGAAGTGTCATTATTGGTGGCCGAAGATGAAGAAAGATGTTGCTGAGTATGTGTCAAGATGCTTGACTTGCCAACAAATTAAAGCCGAACATCAAGCACCAGTAGGTAAGTTACATCCATTACCGATTCCGGTTTGGAAGTGGGAGAATATCACGATGGATTTTGTGTACGGTTTACCAGTCACACCGAAGAAGAATGACGCTGTCTGGGTTATTATTGATCGTTTGACAAAGTCAGCTCACTTCTTACCATTCAAATGGGGTTCAAGTCTTGAGAGCTTGGCAAAAAGGTACGTCAATGATATTGTGAGGTTACATGGTGTACCTTTATCTATAGTTTCAGGTCGTGTTTTACTTCGAGATTTTGGGGTAGCTTGCAACAAGCGTTAGGGACTAAGTTGAACTTCAGTACGGCATTTCATCCACAGACAGATGGGCAATCTGAGAGAACAATACAAACTCTGGAAGATATGCTTCGAGCATGTGTTCTTGAATTTAAGGGTTCATGGGATGATTATATCGCTCTGATGGAATTCGCGTATAATAATCAATACCATAGCAGTATTGGCATGGCTCCATACGAGGCGCTCTATGGTAGGAAATGTCGAAGTCCAGTTTGTTGGGATGAAGAAGGGACAAGATTGTTAGAAGGACCCGACCTTGTTCAGGATACAGTGGATAAGATTAATATTGTCAAGAGCCGACTAAAAGCTGCTCAAGATAGACAAAAGAGTTATGTGGATCAACATCGACGGGACATGGAATACGAGGTTGGTGAAAATGTGTTTCTACGAGTCTCACCTTGGCGAGGTATTCTGAGGTTCGGAAAGAAAGGTAAATTATCTCCTCGTTACATTGGTCCTTATGAAATTCTTGAAAAAGTAGGACCGTTAGCGTATCGGCTTGCATTGCCACCAGAATTGTCCCAAATCCATAATGTGTTCCATGTTAGCATGCTTCGTCGCTATAGATCAGATCCTTCTCACGTTCTTCGAGATGAGCCAGTTGAGATCACAGAAAGTCTGAGTTATGTGGAAGAACCAGTGGAAATAGTTGATTATAAAGAAAAGGAGTTGAGAAATCGAAAAGTTCCAATGGTTAAGGTTATATGGAGAAATCATTCTGGAAAGGAAGCGACTTGGGAAACTGAACAGCATATGAGAGATCAGTACCCATGGTTATTCTTCGACCCAGGTAAAAATTTCGGGGACGAAATTTTATTTAAGGGGGGGAGAGTTGTAACGCCCCAAACCTCTTTACCCTCATAAGCATGCATTAGTCGTAAATTAAAATGAAATTAAAAATAATAATGCATGTCATTTTTAATATTTGAGCATGATATACTTGCAATATTTGTGAAATGTGTGGTCTTATATGGTAGTAGGATATTATGTGAGTTTTATTCTTATTTGACTCTTAGGACTACGCCCCACTAATGTCTGACGAAGCGGTTTGGTACCTAAACGAAAGTAACGAGAGTACCGATATAGTAATATGGACCGTATGATTTTATAGTATTTTATTGTATTTTTCTAAAAATTAATTATTTTTGAAGTTTTAGTAGCCCCGGTCTGTCAATATGTTCGACTTGACCGTTTTATACCCAAATGAAGGCCTATCAAAGAACAGACACTATAGTATGAACCGCGTGATTTTTTTATATATAATAATTAATTTAATTGTTGACGGTCAATACTAGCATGCAACTTGAATTGAAATCAAATAATCACACCTACAACTAGAGTTTACATGTGTTGTTTTAATATTTAATCTTTAATATTCATATTTTCCTTGCATTACACGTACCCTTGCCACTAATTCATTAATTTTGCTAACAATATCTTACTTCACTTGAGAGGTTTACATGAGAAGCAAAAGAAATAAAAATCCCAAACGTTCATGCGAGAGAAAAAGAAGAAAAATAAAAAAATAAATATATAGAAAAATAGTAGAATTGATCGGTCGATAACCGGGAGCTTACGAGGGTATGTATTCTATATTTAGCTATTCATTTCTTCGATTTCTTTCGGTTTTATTAAATTATTATATTTAGTACCGGTATAAATATACTATTTTACAGGTTCTTTAAGACGTAGAGATAACACCGATTAGCTTTGGTTGCATTTTATCGGCGAATTGTAAGTATAATTTTGTAATTTGTTATTTAATTTGGTTGTAGGGATAATTGATAACTTATTTCGTAATTAGTAAATTAATTTTAGTAATTGTTGTTATATATACCGAATTGACGAAGTTAGGGTTGTTCTTGTGAATAGGTATATTAATTTTGGATATTAAAAGGCTTGATCTGTAATCCGATTTTAGTTGATTAGTGATATTAAGTAGACTAACAGTAGTACTTGGCGTAGGCATAATGTTACACCTTAATTCCAACATACTAGAAGTATATATTTACTATAGTTGATTAAGGTGCCTACGCGTACTCATTTGAACTCTAGTATTGCTTAATTATATATAATGATGCTAGTAAGGTTGATAATTAATGATGAAAATTGATGAACTGTATGTGTGTTGCATTTGCTTGATGTTACTTTAAAGGGAACATTTAGATTTTAGTTGCAAGTGTTGTTTGACAACGATGATTGTTTTACTTTGCATATATTACGTGAGTATATATATGTATATATGTACATATATGTTGCATTCACGAGAGATAAATGGACTCTGTTATGGTTGCTTATGACCTTGAGCCTGTTTTCCAAGTTCTATTTTAGTTTAAAAATGAGAGTTCCAGCGAGGCTGGATACAGAGTACCGTACGGCCATCCGGAGACAAATAGCTCCATATAGATTATTGAGAATTGGAGACAAATCGCTCCACATGTTCTCTATGAAGTGAGGATGATGTTTTTCTTTAAGAGTATAAAGATATTGTGATCACAATCACTCTTGGTTATAGCAGTGCCATAACAGATAAAGAAAATGGCTAAGCACGTGCATCTGATGTGCATTATTTATATATCTGTATGTGATAAAGAGTATATGGACATTGCCGTACAAGATAAGTAACTTGTATTGGCACAAGGAAGAAATGAAAGCTATGTGATGTATGATTGACAAGTTTATGTGATCTGAAGAGTTTACTCGTGATGTGTTTACAAGTTAATGACTAGACTTGTAAGGGCATGAATCGGAAAGTATAGTTGAAGATAAAGGGATATATTGTAAGAAAAGTATTTTAAGTGATTGAAAAGGTTATACTCTGATGTACTTACATGTTAATTACTGGTTATCAAATACTTTACAAGCTGTTAAATTTCAGGTTACAATTTTATACTTACTGAGCCCGCAACTCACCCCATTGCGACGTTGTTTTTCTTTATAGTTATTCAAGAAAAGGATAAAGGAAAGGGCTTAGCTGAGGAACAATAAGTCATGGGTTCAAGGTCGGCCGGCTAGTTTCCAATCCTACTCCCTCCGCTCATCATTTGCATATCATATAGGGTATCATTTTGGTTATGTAGAGGAGTGACTCCTCAAGTGTAAATATGTCTGTTGTGTGTTGTGTGGGTTATGGTTTTGTGTCTCGCTACGTTAAATGCTTCCGCGTATGTACTGTAATAGGTTAAACACTTCTGCCTATGTACTGTAAGGTTAAAGGTCGAATGCTACTTATGACGTATGATTATGTGATATATGATGTTAATTAGCTATGTATGTGTAAGGGTGTTACATACTCAGTGTTATGTAATCCGGCATACAGTGGTCGCCACTCTGATAAGAGGAAAAAAGATATCACAAACATGTATGTCCGTTTTTAAAAATTAGGAAGGGAAAAAAAGAATTCTGCCCATAGTGGCAATTTGCAAGGGTCGAACGCATGACCTCATGGGAGGGATAGTCGTGACACCCAAACCTCAAACCAAAAGGCTATGTATACATTACATGCTACCTTCACAACCGATACGGCTATTATCTGACATATGAGTAGTAAGTGGCACATTTGTGTAAAATCAGAATGAATGCAGTACTTGGGTGCACTCTTTATAAAACCAGTTACCATAAAACACGAGTCCACTTGCAGATTGGTTGTATTAATATTTAACAGTTGTGATGTATAATGTTGTGCTATGCACACCATATGGACTTGCCAAGCTAGGCCACATAATAAAGGTGAGTAATCTGTCATAAGCTATGGAAGCGTATTTGTAATTATGTTAGTATTAGTGACTAACATGTAGTACAAGGCTGAATATTGCAACCTCCAAATGTGTGTACAGAAACCTAGCCTGTGGCAGAAAATTACCGTGCAATGTCACATTTTTTACATTTCGAATGTAAAAAATGTGAGGCGGATTATGAAATGAAACATGCGCCGATTAGCAGTTTCCAAGAGCTTGTTAATTTTTTTTTATTCCCCTCGTTTGCAAATGAACACAATACATTAACTTCAAACCATTACGTCCATATTACAGACTACAAACAGAACAAATACGTAAAGTAGATTGTTTCCAATTCACTAAACAGGTAGGGGTTGTCCCTCAATACGGTAGAAGCATGCCGTTATTAGACTCCTTCGTTGGGTCCTTCAAAAATTACCTTCAACTCCTTCCAAAGGGGTTCGCCCTCGCAAACGTAAGCCCAATGGAACCCATATCCAAGCTACAAACGTATAATAATTATATTTAAACTTCTTTAGTAGTACTATGGAAATTTTGAGGCGGTGTAAATAAACATGGATCATTTTAACAACCATTTAATGTGTACATGCATAAAAGAGTTCGAACCTGTCTACCAACGCTCCACAAAATTTCAAGGTCATGGTAGTGAATGAAATTTGTATCCTCCTCGTATGAAACACCCGAAGTGTTGAGGATTTGCTTGAACATGGCGTGGCGCTTCTGGAGGAGTTTGAACCTTTTCTTAACATCTTCTAAGCTTAACCCATAACCATATTGGTTAAGAAATTCCTGGGTGTTAGCCAAGCAAGTGGATGTTTTCTTCAATTTGCGACCGTGTTGGGTTGCATGGCGAGCTAGAATTCATGTGAATATTCTTTCCAATGGTGGTGACCAGACCGATCCTTCAGGGTAGAAATAGCGGTTGCGATTGTTAAGGTTCCCATTTGCCATGCTCACAAATGAAGTGAAAAAATAATCAACGAACTGAACAATTCATCTTGGTTACGAATGTGAAGCAGGTAAAAGGCTTGTGTGGTGGGAAATAATCATGATAGAAGCCATCGGAACGGACACTTAATTTATATAGACTATTATGCATGGGGCCAAAAATAATTTAGAATCACACCATGGGTGTCGTTTTCCATTAGTTTGGTCACGGGAACATGTTAGAACAGTAATGCATTTTAAATTTCACTAGGACACATCCAAATTTATAATACCTATTTCGTCAACTGTGGTCCACCAATCTTTGTACACAGTACAAACACGATAAAGTCTAGATGAACGGCTAGGGAGCAATATTAGTTCAACCCCATTATTTCTTTGTAAAAGTACATTTATACAGTACCGTACGTAACCGTATTTGTTAAAGTAATTGTACCCACCCCCCTCCTTCCGTTCTCCATCCATACATTAGATGGCCATGGGTCCCTTTCGTCTTAATAATTAAACACTGTACACGTTGAATATGAATTAAAATGTCCGAACTGGGCCTATAAAAATAAACTTGACTACATCACATACAACATGCATGCAAGTGACGACCGGGCGTTCGAATATAAATTAGTTTTATTTGAAGGAAGCTAAAGTTCGAAGATTAATTAATTAGTATGCATTCAACAATGCCACAAGGAGCATACAAGATAACTAGATAAATTTAGCAAACATGCCGCAACACGATAGTAGAAGCACAACAAATAGCACGAACGTCACACCACAGCCTAGTGATTCCAAGGCCAGTTAGCCCCCGTGACGAAACGATCCTCTTCCTCGCTACTAGAAGTGTCACTTGAGCATGGAGGATAAAAGTGTGCGACTATGTGAGTCTCTTCAAAAACTGGCTGAACTATATCCCCCATTATTTGACCCCGGGGATACGCAATTCGGTCAAACTCCATTCCAGTAAAAACATCTGCCAGCAGATTTTCCTCCGGTTCAATGGAATCGAAGTAGCGAATGGCAGCGGGGTAGACCTGAATTGCCAAATTTATGGTTTCATTGTTATCCATAGCAAAAAGGTTTTAAAACAATTGTAACACCCTGGAATATAAACATTAATTTCATAACATTATTTAAAGAAAAATGAAGACCAAAAAATAGAACCTTTGAGATACCCTCTTGGTGCATCCGGGGAACGTACAAACGAGTGGGATTGCGCCGGAAGATGACTCCTGGCATTTTAGTCACGTACGTCCATGCATTGTAACGTGTCGCCCACATTGTGAAGGACTGCAGCACCACTTCCTTTGAGAAACACCCTTCACGAAAGTACACGTGCATTGACCTTGTCCACGTGTTAAGATACTCACTTTTGACGTTGTCACGGTCAAATGTGAACGGATGGTCTCGTCTCGTCCCAGCCATGCATCGTAGGAGCCTCGCGTGATGCTCATCCGACCA
The DNA here is from genome assembly GCA_028274465.1 of Plantago ovata. NCBI lineage: Eukaryota > Viridiplantae > Streptophyta > Magnoliopsida > Lamiales > Plantaginaceae > Plantago > Plantago ovata. The sequence continues at coordinate 19,984 of JAHHQI010000123.1, read as the reverse complement.
CTCCTCAACAAATTCGGTGAATTCGCACCGCCGGCCACATATAAGAGTCTTCATCCTGCACAGGTGAGCCAAGGAACAAATTAAAGTATGGTGTGGTCTAGTAAAAAATGTACAACCTTTGCATTCATTATTTCACCTTTGCCATTGAAGTTGAAGTTCACAGTAGTTCACGTTTACTCGTTTGATTAATTTATTAAATCTTCTGCTAATTTCTGCTCAAAGCTAAAATCGCAGAAAGGGGGAGATATTTGGTATTATCGTATGAGTCAAAGACTCAAAGCGACTGATAATCTCACCACTTCCATATGAGTCTTAAAGTCGAAAACTAGAAGTGAATTAAATAACTCACCACTTCGACTGTAGCTATTTTCAAAGTTACTTATTCACTTGATTTTTATGCTCATAACATTAGAAATGTTATCTCAATGCATATCACTATCATCAATAATATAATCAATCACATTGTTGATTATTCATATTCATGTTGAGGATCACTCATATTAACCTCTATATTGAGGACTACTCATATGTTTGCTACACAGTTATCATACTTCTGGCACACTGGCACTAATGATTTTGGAAATCATGTTGAGTTGTTGCCTTGACGATTATGTTGTTTCAGACTATCACTAATTTTGACAATTATATCGAAGAATGCCTTCTCTTATAATTCTCATCTTCTCATTCATGTTTGATGTGGTCACTTGATAAGATTTAATATAATCACCGATCACATCACCACTTGAGGTTTATTTGTGGGATAACAACACTGTCTCATTTCACTTTACTCATCAATAATCACTCACTTTCATCATCCCTTGAAGGGATGTCGTTTATTGTTCATCTCAAGCTTTACGCCTTAGTTGATGCTTAGCATCATCCTCACCATCACCTTGAGACATCATATTTATTTTTCAAGATGAACTTAGATTTTGAAATCTATGTTCATCTTGAGGGGGAGTATTAGAATGAAGATTGTAAACATTTGGATTCGACTTTTAGATGTGATGTACATGGACCAAGCACGAAGATAAGAAGATTGACTTGAATACCACGAAGCACGTAGACCATGTCAACATTAGATTATTTACTTAGTGTACAAGTGGTAAAGAATATTTTTATATGATCAAATTATTCTTTGTATAGTTTGGTTGTCTATAAATATAGGATTCTTTGTAATTGTAGATACATGAGAGATTTCTCAAAAAGCAATAGAAGCTTATTTAATTTTACTCTCTTGTCACATACTTTTCTCATTCCAAGTATGATTCAACATGTTTTCTGATAGAATGGAGATAGCTTTAGCTTTATCTCATTGAGGGCGATGCAATCAAATATATTATTTGCCCTCGTTAGGTAATTTTGACTATTTTTTGGAGACTTAATTAAGACAATTAAGTTCAAAGATTAGTGTTGGTCCCTTAGACAACAAGAAAAGACTAGAGGGGGGGGGGGTGAATAGTCTTTTCAAAAATTAGTCGTCTAAAACTTTTGTCAGCAGTTGCTTATAACTTTTCAGCTACAAGGTTTGCTGGAGCAGTTCTTCAGCAAAGTTCTTGATACGTATTTCAGTAACAAGTTTTGCCTACTCAACAAAGAGATATTACTTTTCAGTAATAACTTTGCTGATGCTTCAAGTTCAGAGTGCGGAAGTCTTTATACAATAGGTGCTAGTATAAACCAGTTTTCAGCAGTTTAAACAACAAGTAAATAAACAGTGTAAATAACTTTGCTGAAAATAAAGTGCAGAAATGTAAATCACACAAACACTTTATAGTGGTATCTGAGGGTGGCGTAATCCCTCAACTAATCCACTTCGTCCAGTCCAGGACTAAATTCACTATGATAAGAATTGAGTTTCCTTACAAAACCTATCACTAGTAAATACAGAAACCAAAGCACACACGCTTTGTTTCCAACTAAACCTAGAGAACTATAACCTTGTTCTCCACCAAACTTGGGTTCTATGTCAGCAAACCTTTGCTTCAATAGTTCCTCCTGAATTCCACGCCTGAATGGGTGTTTTTCAGTTAGAGAGGTTTTGGGATGAGAAGTCTTAAATGTTACTTTTCAGCAACAACAAGAATTCTAGAGAAACTTAACTTGAATACTTGTTCAGTAAACAAGCTAGATGTTTCTGGTGTCAAGACTTGTTTCTTGTTCAAAAGAAAGAACACTTAAACTAATTTCTTAGCTAAGTTATTCTACTTCTTCACAAGTAGCTATATTTCAAGCTTAAGTCTTTCTTGGATCAATAGGCAGTGAGAGTTCTTGAGAGATAAGTTTGTAAGCACAAGTGAGGTTTGATCACGTTGTTGACACACTCTCAATACTTGCCTAAGGGTCTCTATTTATAGTGGATTTTGAGAGAGCCGTTTGAATTTCAAATCAAGGCTATGTGTCTCAAAATGTCACTATCTTGCTTTTGTACTATCAGCAGCGTCCTTTGTTTGTCTTCTTCTTCAACATGTCCTTGACGTGCTTGCTTTGCATTAATTGTGCTCACAACGGATTCAAATTTGAACGTTTGGAGCCAAAATGCAATCGTACAAATCTTCAGCAAGGAGGTCACTATGTTCATCAGCAAACAGACTACATCAGTTTCAGCAATTGCACAACCTACTCTGTCATATAGATTTTCACTTATGCAATGCCTTTGCTGAAAGTCTATTCGTTGACTTACTATGTGCCTTTGTATAGATACCTTTAACTCAGCAGATCTTCAAGTCTTCTAGTCTTCAAATCTTCAAGTCTTCAAGTCTTCTGAGTGAGGTCCTCAGCAATATGCATGTTTCAGCAAATGCTTGGACATCTCAGCAGTTTGCAATCTTTCAGCAAATGCGTCATAGACCAGTTGTCTTCAGCAAACTTTGTATAGTACTTTTCAGTAGTTACAAATATAGCTTTAACAACCTAGTTTCAAGAGATTGTTCTTATTTCAGAACAAAATCCATCATAAACATCGTTTCAACAAATTGTTCTTATGAACAAAATGCATCATCAACAGTTGTGTTCAGCAAATAGCCTTAACAACTTAGTTTCAACAAATTACTTACAAAGTAAAATGTCTCATAAACTATCCTAACAACCTATTCTAGGTCCTATACTAAGTCCTCAGCAATTGTTCCTCTTTTACAATGTCCTTCAAAAATTCTAAGTTCCTATGGACCTTAAGAGTACTAAATGCTGGACTGTTCTTAATTTAGTCATGGTATATTGCTCATCAAAATTACAAGTTTCCTAACAAATTTCCCCCTTTTTGATGAAGGCAATCCATGTCTAAATTAATTGTTACTCTTTTAGAGGTCTTCTGATGTTGAATAAACCAGTTTGATTAATGCAAACAAGAATAAGTATAATCAATATATTAAGAGTTTGCATAACCAAAGACCAATAAGAGTCAAAAGATATATATAATAGTCATCAATCATCAGCAAGATACATTGTAAGAACAGGACAACTATTACAAATATGAAAGTACAAGTGCAAGACAAATTACTGAAGAAACAAGAAAGCTACACTTAGACTAAGGTTTCAGCAATCTTGAGAATGTCATTCACACTTTTGTCAGCAAGATGGGTGAATTCAGCACAGTCTTTCTCATAGTCTTCAAGCATCTTTCTGACGCTGAGCTGAATTTTCCTTGCTTCTAGACAAGCTGTGAAATGATGCTTCTCACCAGTTTCACCTTTGTAGTCTTCGATCCACAAATGAGTACTCCATTTACAAACATGAAGTAGCTGAAGGTTAGAAAGGCTTGGATTTGGAGTTACTTTTCTTAGCCATCTTTCCTCTTCAGCTTTGTCTTTCTCAGTGAAGTAGAATGACTCATAAGGATCTTTCAGCAGCTTTTTCTTGTGTTTCTTTGAAAACTTATCCCAGTAGAATTCTTGGTCAGTTGGATAAGTTAGGTCTGGGTCTTCATTAAACTTCTTGCTGAAAGAATATCTCAGAATGTCAACTTCTTTGTTAATCAATTCTTCAGCTTTTTCCTTTGAGTAAGGAGGAAGATCCCTAGCACCATTTTTCTTCTGCTGATCGTTCCAAACAAACATCTGTTCCAGAATTGTCTTAGGAAAAGACTCGTTTGTCAGCAGATGTTCCAACTTCAGAACCCATAATCCAGACTGGGTAAGTACTACGTTCTGCGTAGTTTCTTCAGTTTCATGCTTGGTGTACTCAACACCAGCACCAATGTACTCAGCAGACCGGTGTCTGATTTTGTCCTGATTAACTTGGGGAGGATCTTCAGTAGAAGGAGCATTGAAGTCATCATCTTCAGCTTCTGACTCCGTCTCACTCAGATTTAACTTGTCCTCTCCCTCACGGGGTTCATCTTCAGCAGATGGCTTGGTTTTCAACTCAATGACTGGAGTTTCACCAGCAGCAGTAGTTATTGGCATTTCACCAACTATGTTTTCTGGCATTTCACCAGTAAAGTTTTGAATTGGACTTGCACCAATTTGATTTTCAACCGGAATTGCACCGGAAGTGTCAGCAGCAATGATGGATGAGTCTTCAGTAGGTTTAACTCCAGATGATTCAGCAGGAGTTAAGTGCTTTGTTTGTGGACCATGGATCTGCAAGCTATTTCTGAAAGCTTTCTTCAGATCCCTTTGGAACTCATCTTCACCATCATTAGCAAGGTCAGCAGTGACCAATGCTTCTTCATCTGAAAGCTTCTTTTTACCAGCAAGCTTTTCAAGCCTGCGAGCTTTCTCTTCTTTAGTCTCAGCAATCTCATGTTCTTCTTCTTGATTTGCTGGACTAGATGTTTTATCAGTAGACTCATGCTGAGCAGCTCCTTCAGCATTTTCAGTACTTGGTGGTTGTTCATTTGTGTCAGCAGGATTTTCAGTTTCCTTTTGCTGATCTTTCCTTGTAGTTTCTTTTGAACCACCAGCACCAGGACCATGACCTTGATTGTCATCATCATCATCTTTGTGGTCCTTAGAGTCTTTTGAGTCATCCTCATCACTGGAAGAAGGGTCATTCTCACCCTCTTCTTCTTCTTCTTCTTCATCAGTCAGCAGCACAACAAGCTCCAGATGCTTGTACATCGGTTTGCTGGTGACTTCATCTTCCTCAGCCAAGTGGGGTTCAGCCACCACTGGCACAAACGATCCTTTGAGCATCACAGCTTGTTCAGCTGGAGAGGCACTCTTAAATTTGATCTTGAGGTTGTTTCTGATGATGTGAACTAAGTTATCATCCAACTGCTGAGTGAATGATAACTCTTCACCATCTGGGAAGATGTTTCTGACAAACTCTTCAAGCTTGATCAACATGTTTCTTTTAGTGTTGTCAGAAAGATGAATGTAGAGTTCTGAGAAGTCCATTCTCTTGTACTTCTGCCAAACTGAGATAGATTTGGCGACTCTTGAGAGTGTCTTCTTTTTGAACTTGAGATACAAGTCTCTAGAAGATTGAGCTTGGACTTCAGTGATGGGTGGTTGTTCTTCCATCTCATTAAGAGCCTGAAAGAATTGTATGTTAGTTTCAGAGGAATTGAGAAATGAAGATTTAGAGTCATTCACTGTATCATGAGTTACCTGCTGAGGTTCAGCAAGCTCATGAAGCACTGGTTGTGCTGATTCTTCATTGTTAGGAGCTGGGGTAGCCTCCTGGTTCTCAATTTCCTGAAATAACATTATTTTAGATGCAAGTACTAAGTTACTGAACTTAGAATTTTCACCAAGATAAACATTTACCTGCTGAACAGGAATTGTTCATTTTGGTGCAGAAGTCTCAGTATTCTTCTGTCTTGCATCTTCAGAAGTCTGTAAAGATAAGAAAATATTAGCTAAAGATAATAAGTCAAAAATAGAAGTATAGCCTTTAGGTGAGTTTTCTACCTGCTGAAGATCAGTAGGTATCAACTCTGATTGGTCAGCAACACTGGCTTCTTCCATATGTTGACTATCTTCAGCAGACTTCTGAGTTTGCTCTGGTTGAGAAGGCTGTATTGTCTCAGCATTCTCCCTAGTCTCTGAGTTGACTAGTTGAGCTGAAGTGTCCGGGCGTTCTAGTTCACTTGTGGTCATGATAAGCTTGATTGACTTATCAGAAGAATCCTCAACATCCACATCCATTTGAGTTTGCAGATGGGTGAGCACTTGTTCAATTTGCTCAGTAGGTGTCACTACTGTGAGGTCTTGTAAACTTTGCCCGTTCTTCTCAGCAAGAAAGGTGCGTCGTTGAAGAACACTTCGTGTCTTTCTTCGTAATCCTCAACAGTGAGCTCTTGTTCAGCTGTTGGGTTTACTTGCTCTGTTGCTTGTTCAGCAACAAGAGTGGGAGGAACTTCTTCAGCAGCTGGAGTTGCGTCTTTCAGCAACTCAGCAGGAGTAACAACTTCAGTACTCTCAGTGCTTGGATTTGAGGCAGGATTTTTGTTTCCACTGCCTTGAGGTTGTTCAGCAGAACCCTCCAAATCCACTACATCAGTAGTCCTTTTGTCAGGACTTTCAGAAATACTGATGGTGTACAAGACTGCTGGGCCAGTCTTCTTCTTAGCCAAGGTTTTTATTCTCTTGGGAGCTTTCTTGCTGGCACCCTTTTTGGTAGTTGGGTTTGCTGTAGATGCAGCTGTCTGAGCATCACTATCAGCAACCTTTCTTTTTCTAGTCTTCTTGGGGGCGTCAGCAGCAGTGGCTTGACTGCTCTCAGCAGCCTTGGAAGACTCATTTTCCTTAGGCCTGTGAGCCTTGTACTGAGTCTTACCAAAGTAGCTGGCATGCTCTTTGGCCGGAAGGGGGCTTCTCAAGTTTACCTTGTAGTAGTTGACAAGAAGATAGCAAATCTTCAGGCCAAATGGAACCGGAGTGTGGGGCTCCACTCGTCCTCCTACTACTTTCAGCATGAAGCTGTTTACTGCATCAATGATACGGTTAAGGATGTATTTACCCCAGTTTACATCAAAACCGTTTTCATAGATATGCTTGATCAGCATCCATCTTCTTTGTCCAGGTTGGTCCATCCCTCCAACCTGTGAGTCAAGGACTTTCATGATAATTTGGGTAATCAGTCCCAAGTGCCATGCCACATGCTTTCTCCTAGTGGTCTTCATGACAAACTTTGTTGGGGCTGTTTCCTTTTTCATGTTTGTGCATCTGGCGTTTTCATACCAGTCCTGTAGTCCTTGAAGGTCCAGTTCTAGTTCATCTAGGTGTCCTGTTTCTGGGATTTGGAAAGCAAGACACAAATCAATCCATCTCAGGATGATTTGCTTTCCTTGGACACTAGTGGAAATCACTTTTTCAGCGACTCCATTGTTCGTCTGTTCAACAACCTCAGCGTTGTTATAGAACTCCATTACATCAATCATACTCACCTCTTCAGGGCGAGCAGAGATGTAAGGCATGAGACCTTGAGCATTGAGCAGGTTTACTGCTTCAATATTTTCAGACTCAAGTTTTTCCTCATGAAAGTACCTTATGTACTTTTCCTTTGAGAGTGCACCCCACTGCATCATCTCAAGGCACTTTGGTGTGTTAAGCCAGTGGTCAGGGAAGGGTTTTTCGGTTATCCTGTTTCTAGCCAATTGGATCTTCATGGCTTGGGTCGCCGGCGTTTCAGCCGGAGCAGAGGTAGTGCGTATTTCAGCACTTCCTGCTTGAGAGACTTTGTCTGCCTTTGAGCTTTGGGACTGCTTCTGTGACTGTCTTTTGGGAGCCATCTCTGTTTTTATAGTAGTTTGTGTGTACGGAAGGTTTGAGATGCTTTATCGCCGGAGGTATAGTACTTTTGCAGAGAATTGGAGGTTTAGGCAAAGAAAGGAAAAATGTAGGAGTAAAAACTTTGTCTGTAGTTTTAACTCCCATTTATATAGTATCTCCGTTTTAGTGAGAGTCTCAATAGATCTGAGATCTCAGCAAGGGTAAAACGGAGAAACACAGTAGTTAGTGGTGTACTGTCTCATTAATGAGAGAGCCCCCACTAACTAAACCGTCAGAGCACGCTCATTGTGCTTTATGAGTAAGACCGTTAGATCATCAACTAGCTTTGATCAAGGGCCACGATTGAGTTTCATGTCTTGATTACAGCCAATTTATCTGTGCCACGATCAGTTACGTCACATTTGATTTTGTCTTGAATCAAGGGATTTGGTTAAACATTAGTAAAACTTCAGCATTCTTTACCATTCTGACTTTAGCAATAACCTTTTCAAGTAACAAGCCTAGTGAATGCTGAGAGTTCCCCCTTAAATTAATATCTCTATTTTCTTTAAGCCAATAAGTGATTCCTGAATTCCCGTTTCAGCAATCCTTTTTATAGAGAGATATTTTCAAGACAAATTCTACACAAAGCGTTTTTAATGCTCTTTTTACTGAGTACCCGTCTCAGCGAATAACCCAACAAACACGTGAATACCCGTTTCAGCATTTTGATTGTCTGAATGCCCGTTTCAGCAATCTTGGGTTAATGTTAAGTTGATGAATGCCCTTTTCAGTAACTTTGTCAAGTTTCCTAACAAATGACCAGTTTGTAAGAACTTGAGTTTGCTAATGCCTGTTTCAGCAAATAACCAACTTGCAATCATTTTAATAGAGTCAAGCCTTTTTTTGAACTTCAGAAGAATCATTTCCTTTTAAACCCAACATGATTTGCTGAATTCCCGTTTCAGCAATCAAATTTACTTGTTCTTCTTATTGAGGAAGTTCCATCAATCCAAGGTTATACCTCAGCATTGAGAACCTATTATCTGGCAAAGGTTTAGTAAAGATGTCAGCAAGTTGATCATCAGTACCTATCTTTACCACCTCAATGTCACCTTTCTCAACATGATCTCTAATAAAATGATGCCTAATGTCAATGTGCTTTGTCCTAGAGTGAAACTTAGGATTTTGCGTAATTGCAATAGCACTTGTATTGTCACAAAAGATTGGTGTTTTCTTTGCAGAAATACCATAATCTTTTAGTTGTTGCTGAATCCATAGGATTTGGGCAGTGCAACAACCTGCAGCAATATATTCAGATTCAGTAGAAGAATTAGCCACACAGGTTTGTTTCTTGCTGAACCAAGATATGAGCCTTGTACCTAGGAATTGACAAGTTCCAGAGGTACTTTTCCTATCAAGGATAGAACCACCATGGTCAGCATCTGAATAACCAACTAATTCTAATCCAGAATCTTTTGGATACCATAGTCCAACGTTCACAGTACCTTTGACATATTTCAGTATTTTGAGTGCCTTTTTGTAGTGAGACTCCCTTGGGTCAGATTGGAATCTAGCACATACACACACAGCATACTGAATGTCTAGCCTACTTGCTGTTAAATACAACAAAGAGCCAATGAGCTTTCTATACTTGTGTTCATCAACACATTTATCTTCTTTAGTATAGCCCATTTTGGTACCAACACTCATAGGGATCTTTTCAGGCTTTTCATCCTCTTTGATCCTGAACTTTATGAGCATTTCCTTTGCATACTTTGATTGACTAATGAATATTCCATCCTTGAGTTGCTTGACTTGCAATCCTAGGAAATAATTCAATTTGCCCATCATACTCATTTCAAACTTATTTGTCATGAGTTTGGCAAAGTCATCACAAAGTTGCTTGTCTTTGGAACCAAAAATTATGTCATCCACATAAATTTGGACCAAAAGCAGTCTACCATCATGGTTCATGGTAAACAAGGTTTTATCAACCTCTCCTTTCTTGAAACCATTGTCCAGCAAGAACCTAGCTAAGGTGTCATACCAAGCTCTTGGTGCTTGCTTAAGACCATATACAGCTTTCTGAAGCTTGTATACCATTTTGGTTTCTGAGGAGATTTCAAAGCCAGGGGGTTGTTCAAGATAGACTTCTTCAGCAAGTTCACCATTCAAAAATGCACTTTTAACATCCATTTGGTAAACTATGAAGTCATTATGAGCATCAAAGGCTAGAAAAAGCCTAATAGCATCCAATCTTGCAACTGGAGCATAAGACTCATCATAGTCTAATCCTTTCGTCTGGCAGTAACCTTGAGCAACTAATCTTGCTTTATTTCTTGTTACTTCACCAGATTCGCTCAACTTGTTTCTGAACACCCACTTAGTACCAATTGCTTTCTTTCCTTCAGCAAGGGGTACAAGTTTCCAGACTTTGTTCCTTTCAAATTGATCCAGTTCTTCTTGCATTGCCTTAATCCATTCAGAATGCTTCAAAGCTTCATCAATGGTTTTTGGTTCAATTTCTGACACAAAGCAAGAGAACAAAGCTTCTACATTTCCAACAATTGCTTCTTCAGCAATGTTAGTGTTTGTAGTTACTTTGGATCTAGTCACGTGGCGTTTGTCAATTTCACCAATCATGTCCTTAGAGGGATGATCTCTGTTGAAGGGTAATTCGTGTTTCTTTCTAAGTTCGCAATGAGTCGCTATTCTAAGTCTTTCTAGTTCTTCTTCTTGTAGTGTTCCTCTAAGATAGGAAATGAGCCTTCTTGTAGCTTCCTCGTACCTGACATAGACTAGAGGGGGGGGGGTTAGTGTCTCTTGCCCGGTCTGTAAGGTATCAGACCGGAGAGGCGACTTTACGAGTAGGGAGTTGTGAGGCTTCCCTAGTAAGAGTAGTGAAAGTGGTGCTCGGGTGACGTAGTTAATGCTTACTGTTGAGGAGTAAATGAGGGCCTTTTATACTTGAGACCCTTCAGCTTCCGGTCATGTAGGATCACGCCACGTGTACGGCTAGGATTGAGGCCTTCCTCGGCCCAGGCCCATTAAGGAGGTCCGTGGGCCTTGGCCCAAGAGAGCAACCATGGCTGGTCGCTCTGTAGTCCTCGTGCCTTCCTTGTGCGTGGGCGATGCGAGTAGTGTCCTGCTCAGTTTCTGTCAAGGAGCATTACCTTGACGTAAGGTCTCCTCGAGCCCGAGAGATGCTCCTCGAGCCCACTGGCAGCTTTGTCCTTGAGAGGAGCTTATTTTGAGGGTTGTCCTCCCAGTGATGGTCGGACCTTGTGTTGGTCGATCCACACCTTAGTGACATACTTGGGTGTGGTTGTGCCCCTTGAGGGACGGCCTATGATGCTTTGTCGCGCTCTTAGACCGCTCCAGTTCGTACATGCGGACTGGACATATTTCAACCCTAACATATGTCCCCCTAGTTTCCAAGTATCTTTGTAGAAGATAGTTGAGGAACTATGTTGAAGTAGAGGTCGAGCAGAGCCTCGACTAGTAGTGGGCGAAAAAAGATTTCCGTATTCGCACCTTGGTACCTTTCCCTCCTCCTATCTCTCCCTCCCCCCCCTTTTTATATAGGGTGCGAGCAGACGTTGCTCGGACCGTATGAAAAGAGGTATTTTTGCTGGGAAAAGATCGGATCCGGGTAAGTATTCCTTAGTGGAATGGAATGACTTCCTGCCGCTTTTTTGCTTGCAAAGTATCTCGCGGAGAGATACTTGTGTAAAAGGAATGGAATGACTTCCTGCCGCTTTTTTGCTTGCAAAGTATCTCGCGGAGAGATACTTGTGTAAAAGGAATGGAATGACTTCCTGCCGCTTTTTTGCTTGCAAAGTATCTCGCGGAGAGATACTTGTGTAAAAGGAATGGAATGACTTCCTGCCGCTTTTTTGCTAGCAAAGTATCTCGCGGAGAGATACTTGTGTTGAAAGTAAGAGGAATCTCGAGGAGAAAAACTTCACGGGAAGCTCCTCGATCCATTGATACGTCTCCGTCGATTTTCCGCTTTTTCTGACGTTTTTCTCACTGTTGTCCCGAGGAGGATAGGTCTTGGTCCTCGATCTGTCCCTGCGTGTCTCGAGCAGGGTGGTGGTCGCGCCGCGAGTTGATTTCCTCGGTTAGGTAATTCGTTCCGAATTTGGGAGCGTCTTCGAGCCGGAGCGGGAGCGCGGAGGGCAAAATTGGAATTTTGCCCGGCGGCGGCAATCTGGGCCGTTTATCTCTGCCACGTGTTCGGTCCCGATGGAGCGAGGGGCCGCGACGTTTCAAATTCCTCGGATACCCTTCTATAAATAGGTGAGGACCGAATTCGTTTTTCACTTTCTGCCAAAATTTCTGTCGAATTCACTTGAGAGAGCGAGGAGCGTAAAAAGCAATCGAAGAGCAACTTTTCGTGATCGAGTAGTGCCGTAGTCGAGACTAAGAGAGCGCGAGGAGTATTACCGGTGATCAGAACGCAACTTTCAGGCGAAGTTTCTTCTTTTCCGGCTTCTTTTCAGGCTTCCAACTCCTACCAACTTATAAACAAGTAAGTTTCCGGTTCTTTGCTTTTAATTTCTTGCCTTAATTTCTTCCTTTCGCTTGAATTTCTTGCATTTGCTGCTCTTTTTTCCTTTCGTTGTTGCTCTTTCGTTTTTGTTTCTGATTTCTTTCTCCCGGAATGTTGTCATCTGAGTAATGACCGGTAGATTAACGCCTGAGAACGGCATTGGACTTAAAAAACAGTAAATGGACTTGTAACCGGACTTTAACGGAATCGATTTGGCTTGCATGGCCGTAGAAGTAGCTCCCTGTTAATTATGCCTTTGTTTTCTTTCCAGTATACCCCTTGTTGCCTCCTCATTAGCGTATTGTTGTAGAAATAGCCGTAGGAAGTTACTCGGGCGGTTGGTCGCTCTTCGCTTTTTGTATATGCATGTGCTCGCTCCTGTTTAGCTGTATATGCATGTGGTCATGCTGCTCGATTTTTCACTCAGGCTTTGAGCGGTTGGTCGCTCCTTGTATGCTACTCGATCCTCCTTTATTTTTGTTGTAGGGTAACTTCTTGCCTATTTGTGCCGTTTTTTCATTTTTTTTGTGAGATTTATCTCCGTTCGGGAGGTCGAGCATAATCAATACACATAAACGGACCTCTCGGACTATCACCACCCATCCTTACTATTTTTCTGGCCTACCTTTTAGGATGTCCGAGAGCGACGACAGCCAAAACCGTCACGACGCTCTTGATTACAGGAGCGGCCAGGAGACGTCCGAGGAGACGTCCATATCGACTACTTTCCTGGATCAGCTCTCCTCCGATCATGAAGAACCGGCTCCTGAGGTCGAGGAGGTCGAGAGTGGGGATAGCGAGGAAGGAGAAGAGGATGACTCCGAGGAGGAGGAAGAGGAGGATGAGTTCCGCCTGGAGGTTCGAAGACGGCGGAGTGCCGACGAGAGTTTTATCGATGATAGGACCGAGGCACAAGGGGGTCCTCCCGACACAGGCGTCCCGGCCGCCATCATAACTCAAGCCGCCCAGGTATTCGGGCGTGACTATGGCGTCCGAGGGAGTCTCGACCCGGCTCCCATCCGGATCGAGGACATGGACGATACCGAGCAGCCTCCTCCAGAGCTTGCTTGGTTCGAGGAGGGCGAGCACTCCTTCCAGGGGGCCAACGTGAAGAGACCGAGCGGCCTTCCCCATCTCGAGTACGCAGGTCCGATCTGCCCGTGCAAACAGTTCGTCGCACGGTCATTAGTAGCGACGATGATTCGCTGGAGTTGATAGGTGATCTCCACGGGAATGAAGCTGGTCCGAGCCGCAGTTTTCCCTCTCCTTCCTTTTCTGAGATGAACAGGAACGCGGAGCGAGAACTGCTTATCCAAGAGCAGTATGGTTTTGACGACTTGATTCCCTATGAGACCATCGATCCGACCCAGATCGATTTTAGTTTCCCTGCACCAAGTAATGTAAGACCTCCCCATCCGATCGAACAGGCAGAATGGGAGCGTGCCAAAGCTGCCATTGAGCGCGACCGCAAGCGCAAGTGCGGTGAGGAGGTTTTGATCTCCGATGATGATGAGGAAATTGTCCATGCCCCGGGTAAAGCCCCGAAGAGATCGAAGAAGAAGGCTTCTCGATCTAGAAAGAAGACTGTTGAGCCCGAGGAGGCCGCCAAAGTGACCGTGGCAAATGTGAAGAAATTCACGCGAGGAGCCAAGGATGTTGACCTCCCCGATCCCGAGGGTGAGAAAAACGAGGACGGGTCGATCCCGACGACTGCCTCCACGGTCAAAAAGGAGGAGATATCAGCCATTCGCCAAAAATATCGGTTGAGCAAGAGGAAAATAGACATCCTCGTTCCCCGTCCCGATCAAACCTTCTACAATGCTCCGCCAGGTTATATGGCTGTGCATCTTCTGACGCTGGATCGAGGATGGATTCTTCCTTTCTGTGATCCTTTTAAGGACATCATTAATCAGCTGGGCCTCGCTCCGTGGCAGCTTCTTCCTAGTGCCTTTGGCACTCTAATTTGTTTCGGGGTGCTCTGCAAGAAGCTCGGAATCCCGGTGAACTTTCATAACTTCAACCAGCTCTTCAGGGTATCGATGAGCTCCGGGAATAAATTCTTCTATTATTTCAACACTCGGCCCGGGCTTGGATTCATCGTGGACGCTCCGTCCTCCTCGGGCTACAAGTGGTTCCACCGGTACATCTATGTGAAGAAGAAGAAGCTCCCCGGTATGAGCGGCTCTGATGTGGAGTGGGGAGTGCCTAAGCACTTTTATCGAGGACCTATTTCTGATCGGTACCCTCACCCCGTCGAGTTCGACCCTTGGGTTCAGGCGCTCGAGGAGAAAAATGCTAGCGAGGACCCTGAGAAGTACTTTTACTGGGGGTTGGTGTTGCAACCGCTCCCTTACCTGGCCGGTCTGTCCTCGCCGGTCTACACGGGTTACAAGGACTCAGCCCACACTGATGATCTCCTCTTTGGTAACTAGTTCGAGGACACCCTTTGTGTTTACTTGTGTTTTTACTTGTGTTTTTCCTCCGTTTTTCCTGTATCAAATGCCCTTGCTATTCGCGCTTGCTAAGCATTTATCCTCTTCGATCTTGCAGAGTACTGGTTCTCTTGGATCATGTCGAAGACCTTGGAAGCCAAGGAGGAGCAAAGGCGCAAACAGCGCTTGGCTGGTAAGACCACGAAGATCCTCGGGTCTCTGGACATTAGCCATCCTAAGAACGCCGCGGAGCATCGAGACGCTCTGGCTAAGGAGGGGCTCGCGACAATCGAGGACCCCTTGGAGGCCGTTAAGAGAAAGGCCGCGGAGGATGCGGCCGCTGCAAAGAAGACCGGGGAGGCCGACCAAGGTAACCCGGAAAAGCGTCCTAAGGACCGGGCTCCTCCTACAAAACGAGCCGGCGCGAAGAGGCAGTTGAACTTAGGGGCGAGCGAGCAACCTGCTCGCAAGAAGGGGGCGGCCGCTCTGGATGTCGACCGCGAGGCCGAAATAAAGCGGTTCGTTCAGATGTCCGAGCTGGACCGCGCTCATGAATTGAGCCTCTGCGCTCTTCAGGTAAATTTTATACGAAATTTTCACAAGTATAGTTTGTTTCCTTCTCGCTTTTGCAAAATCTGACTTCTTCGAACTGTTGCAGCTCGAGCATATCAAGGAGGCGTACGCTAATGTTGCGGCTGATCGCTCCGATATAGGCCAAGTGATCGAGGAGCTGGAGAAGACGGTGGCGGCAGAAAAGGCAAAGGCCCAGGTGGCGAACGAGGAGGTGCGCAAGTCCCATGAGAAAGTGGACCAGCTCGAGAGGGAATTGGCCAGGGAGAAGCAGAGAGCCCTGAGTTACAAAGGCGGGTACTCCACTCTGTCGCAATGTATGCAAAAATTTAAGGACAGCGTGCTATCCTTCCTTGTCGGTAGCCGGCTCGAGACAGCCCGGGACTTCATGGAGTCCGCCACTTACAAGCTGGCTACCCAGGACATCAGGGATACCGCTCACGAGGAGGGTTTCTTCTCCTGCATCGGGCAGCTGAAAAGGGTGAAGCTCCTTCCCGAGGATTTCGATGTGGATGCTCGAGATGATATGCATGCCGGGAGGCGCGATGACATGACCCGGTATCCCGATGAGATCCCTAGCGATGAGATGCATCATGCATGCGAGTTCGGGGAGCTTGTTACGGATCCGGATGTGCCTTACCCTAGTAAGCCTTCATATCTGCCCCGGTGGGTCCCCGAGTGCATCCGGGCCGGTCTCCTTCTTCCGTTCGAGAAGGCTCCTCTCCGAAACGCCAATTGGATTCAACTGAACAAACCGGTGATGGGGCGCGGAGAGGGCTTTGTGGAGCCGGAGCTGACCGTTCATGCTGGTGCTATAAGGGAGGCGCGCGAGAAGGGTGGCGACGCGAATTTGAACAACCCGAACAGCCCTCCTCGCGCCGGTGCCTCAACGAGCAGCGTTCCTGCCAATCAGAGCGAGTTCTCCGCGAGCCGTACCCGTTGAACAAGGCCGAGTATGCTCGGTTAACATTTGTACTTGTAATTTTTCAAGTTTTTTCCGAACAATTTCCTGCTTTCTTAACTTGCTATTCGGCCCCTTGTGGCGTACTTCATAATTTGTCATTCGGCCCTTTGCGGCGTACTCGATCCATGTTGTATTGTAACATAATGTATGTTTTCTTGTCTTGTCTCAATGAAATTTGCTCCTCGATTTATTTTCTATACTTAGCATTTTTCTACTTGCTCCGTAGTTATGACGTATAACTCGAATAGAGTAGTCAAATACAAGTAAGTGAGGATCGAGTAGTCTCGCTCTCGAGACATAAAATAGCAAGATACTCTTTGTTAACAACTTGGTTGATATTGTTCGAACTCGTGATATAGTTGCAGCGCTCCTCGATTTCCTTTAATAATCAAGAGAAAATCTAAGTGTTGGGCGAAATCGATTTTAGTTTCTCCTCGATCTCCTTCCGCTCGCCGGTCCCAATATGCAAATCGAGTAGGTTTTCATAATTGAATAGCAGCATAATAGTTCTAAAATTGAACAAGTTTTGAGACGTAGACATTGCATTGATTTGTCGGAAATACAATTACAATGGGGACTCCTCGGCCAGCTTGCTTACAATGACTTTTTAACAAAAGCAAGGGGTGCCTCTCACTTGGACCAGTGAGGAATCCTCCTCGATCAGTGGACCTTCCACATAGGTTTTCAAAAGCTTTTTCTTCCTACAACTTCAAGCGTAGAATCTCTGGAGGTTAGAAGTATTCCATGGATTTTTCAATACCCTTCCCTCCATGTCTTGAAGACGATAACTTCCGTTGGACCTTGCTTCAATTATCTTGTAGGGGCCTTCCCAATTGGGTTGCATCTTCCCAACTTTGCCCAAGATGTCTGCTCTTCGGAGTACTAGGTCTCCTACTTGGAAGTCTCTTTCTCTTATGCCTTTGTTGTAGGTCTTCGCGATGAGTGCTTGATATCTGAGGATATTGGCCAAGGTGTTGGTCCTCGATTCGCTGATTGTCTCGAGGTCGAAGAGTCTCTCCGTATGATTGTCCTCGGGTTGGTATCCTTGGATTCTGAGGGTTTCCACCGCCACTTCTGCTGGTATGACCGCCTCGGACCCGTAAACTAGCGAGAAGGGAGTCTCTCTTGTAGCTGTCTTTGAAGTAGTGCGGTATGCCCACACCACTCCATCAAGCTCGTCGACCCAGTCCCTGTTGGTAGCGAACCTCTTCTGCAAGTTGTTGACGAGGATTTTGTTGACGGCTTCTGTTTGCCCATTGGATTGAGGATGTCCCACAGAGGTATACCTCCTCTCAATCTTCATTTCCTTGCACCATACATTGAATCTTTGGCCGCAAAATTGAGCACCATTATCCGAGATGAGGACCCTTGGCAAGCCAAATCGACACACGATGTTCCTCCAGACGAAGTTCATAACTCTTTGTTCGGTGATGGTAGAGACTGCCTCCACTTCCGCCCACTTGCTAAAGTATTCGACCGCAACGATGATGAACTTCTTTTGACCCGTGCCTCTTGGAAAGGGACCGACTATGTCGATGCCCCATATGTCGAACGGGCAAGTGATGGCGATGGGCATAAGAGGTTTCGCCGGTACGTTGATCAAATTGGCGTGCAATTGACACTCCTCGCACTTTCTCACAAATTGGGCAGCGTCTTCGCGAACAGTGGGCCAGTAGTATCCTTGTCGAATGACTTTTTGGCGAGGGTTCTTCCTCCGGCATGGTCGTCGCAACTTCCTCGATGCATTTCTCCAAGAAGTTTTTGAACTTCGTGCTCGGCGACGCATCTCAAGTAGACTCCCTCGAAAGACCTTTTGTACAAGTAGTCTCCTTGCATGATGTATCGAGGAGCTTTCCCTTTGATTCTCCTCGCTTCAGCCTTGTCACGAGGAAGGCTTCCATTTTTGAGATATGTTGTTATCTCTTGCATCCAATTCGGTTGATCGTCAATTGCCAAGACGTTTGGCTTTGATGACCACAAAGATGATGCATTGATTCTCATGAGTATCACGTTCCGGGTATCCACTCCTCCGGAGGCTGAAGCATACTTTGATAGGGCATCTGCCCTTTGATTGAGATCTCTCGAGAACTTTTCAATCTCACAACTTTCAATTTTGGATTTCTTCCGTGATGGCGCTCTTGTACTCAGCAAGTGAGTCTTTCTTGGTTCTGAATTTCCCCGAGATTTGCTTCTCGGCCAGTTGGAATCGGTGAAGAGATGTAGCTTCTTCACTTCCAATGACTTTGCCATACGTAGAGCGATGAGGATGGCTTCATATTCTGCTTCATTGTTGGAGACCGGGAAACTAAGAGTAACGGCGTACTCTAGTTCAGCCCCTCCGGGACTCTTGAAGTATATTCCTATCCCGCCATTTTTTCCTGACGAGGATCCATCAACATGAAGAATCCAGACGTCTCCGTGGTCGACTAGCTCTTTGGGTTTTGGAGAGACGGTCTCCGCACCCTTTGGCTCGTCGGTTTCTCTGTCAGGAACACTTCATGCCTTTCCTTTTGGTTTGGGACATTGCCTTAAGCTCTTTTAAAGCATCCTCCAGAGCTTGCATCGGGTTGTTTTGATGGGGTTGCTCTTCGACCATCATCATAGCACTCTTTGTTGCTGAAGAGTTTTCCTCTGAAGTTCTTTTGAGGGATACTCCACGAGGAAGTCGGCTATGACTTGTGCTTTCTTGGCTACGGGTGCTTGGTAGTCGATGTCGTACTCGCTTAGCTCAATCGCCCACCTTGCCATTCTTCCCGAATTTTCGGGCTTTCCGAGGACTTGCTTGAGAGGTTGCTTTGTCAAAACAACAACCTTGTGAGCCCAAAGTAGGGTTTTAGCCTCCTTGCCGTATAAACGAGGGCAAAGGAAAGCCTCTCGATATCCATGTACCGCGTTTCAGCCCCGGCAAGTACTTTGCTCAAGTAGTAGATGGGCAAGTGGTCGTTCCTTGGATTCGCACCAAAACCGAGCTGATAGCTTCCCCGGTTGCTGCTAAGTACAAATAGAGTACCTCTCCGTCCACGGGCTTTGACAATAGAGGGGGAGCGAGTAGGTATTCTTTCAGCTTCTCGAAGGCTTCCTCGCACTCCTTTGTCCACTCGAAGTGGCTCTCTTCTCATACCTTGAAAAAGGTAGATTTTTCTCGGCCGACCTTGAGATGAATCTACTCAATGCAATTGATTTTCCGACCAATTGTTGCACCTCATTGATGGACTGAGGTTGGGAGGTCGAGGATGGCCTTTATCTTTTCGGGGTTCGCTTCTATTCCTCTTTCTGTCACCATGTAACCGAGGAACTTCCCCCCTTTGACCCCGAAGGTACACTTCGCCGGGTTGAGCTTCATGCCATACTTTCTCAAGATTGAGAAGCACTTTGTCAGGTAATCTACATGTTGCTCCTCGGTCTTGCTCTTGACGAGCAATGTCATCGACATATACTTCCATGGTTTGCCAAGCTCTCCTTAACATCTTGTTAACCAGCCTTTGGTAGGTCGCTCCGGCGTTCTTAAGGCCAAATGGCATTACGTTGAAGCAATACACATTGCCGTTAGCGAAGAAGGCGGTTTAGGCACATCATCTTTGGCCATTTTGACCTGGTAGAAAGCCCTGGTATGCATCCATGAAACTCAGGAGGGCGCATCCAGCGGTGGAATCAACAAGCTGGTCGATCCGTGGGGAGAGGGATGGATCCTTTGGCAAAACTTGTTGACCTTGTGAAATTGTGCACATTTCGCCATTTTCCGGACCCTTCTCCACGAGGACCACATTGCATACCCAGTCTTGAGTATCTCACTTCTTGATGG
>JAHHQI010000122.1:0-36167 GCA_028274465.1 Plantago ovata | reverse complement strand
TAAGAAATTATGAACTGGGAGAGTATTATAAAGTTGGCATTAGAATTACTCACCAGGGAATTGCGGGATGGACCACGGATAATTTGGACGAACGGCTTGTGCACATCGTAGAAATTCATGAGGCCATCAGTGGATATGTTGAACGGTGTTTCGTGTTCCATCTGTGATGAAATTTCGTGCTTCACGCCTGTTGTAGATCTGCAGGACGAAATATGCAGAAAAGTTGCTTATATAGTGTCGTAGTTTGCCCACCTAATATGCCCACTGTGCGTTCCTGATATGTTGCCCAAATTGAGCTTACTACTTTGGCAGGAAAACACCATCGGCCCAACAAGCATGTCAACATATTCAAGCCCAACATCCAGCCCACCCGGCCTGATTTCTTACCACACATTTCTTAATCACAAAAATACCCTCCTAACCCTAAACCCTAACCCCATACACCCTTACCCTAAACCCTAAACCCTCACTTGCCCTTAAACCCCAAGACTTCCCATAATCCTTGTTTTGATTCTTATATTGTAATCGAAGTGTCATGTGTTGAAGTTAAATGATATTCAAGGGAATATGAAATTAAAAATAATATATCATTAGAAAGTTTTCTTCCCTAGAACAATCGTTTGTTGTTGCTTACGCTTTCAACACAAATTGTACATGAGAGAATCACATCAACGATAGTACAATGTCCAAGCTATAAGTGGCTATTGTCATGCTTAATCCAGTTTTTGTCTTTTATGTTGACATTTCAACGTATATGAGTTGGTCAGTTTGAAGGTTCTCTATATCTATAAAACTAGATTTCGCATAGCACATACAGTGATTCTAAATAATGACTTCGGAAATTACTACAAATAATGACTAAATCATAGTAGATTTAATCTGACATTGGAAATAATGACCACAAAATTGGATTTCGGGAAATTTAGTTAGAGTTGAACTGAAGTGGGTAAAGTAACTTAAACTATATGTATTTACACTACTGTTAGTACTGGGTTCTATACCACTAATAGTACTAAGTGGGTACAACATGTACCCCGATTGTAGTATTGAAAATCTGGTATGCACAACAACTAAGCTAGACTATTCTATACAACTATTCAATGTACGTGTTCAGTCATGTGAGTACAACTAGTGTAGATGCAACGATGTACAACCATGAGAGCTGTACTCATATTGTTGTTACACTTAACTCCTGATCAGTCGTATGCAAGCAATAAATATAGTCATAACAGGGGCACATGTTGTAGTTTAGTTTCAGTCATGTGAATGATTGCATTGTAAAACTGTTTCCCGTTTTCAAACAATACTTAACATCTCAGTTACACTAACACCCCAATTGTATATTTTTTCGCCTATACTTGTTGGGTTTTAGTATGCCGGTTTACTAATTGTAATGACAAACATGTCAGTGTAATTGAATATATGAATGAGGGTGACTATATTTTTCTATAGAGGGCGGGGTGTTCTTAATGTACACACATTTTTTAACCATAGCTGGTCATATGCGGCAAGTAGATATAATCGTGATAGGGCGCATCTATTAAGGGTTATGGCAAGATTAATATTGATTTGTATTTAGTTAATGTGCTGTATCTAATACTTAGCAATTCATTCAGAAGAATACCCCCCGTCTATAAACTGTGTGCAAGTCCTATCTTACAGTTGTTAGATGTTTACCCATATATTAACTAACATACATAGTCAGACTTCAAGAGTGGTAGAAGTGTATACTTAAATTTCTTTTGTATATATAAAATTTTAGGCCGTGTGGAACATAACGGTAGTAATTGAAACTACACATGTTGAAAAACTTGCAGTAGCTGATCCAGTTTCTTAATTGAAACGCAGAACTTGTAAGGCAGAGGTAGACGAGTTACAATTTTTCATGTAACTGGCATAAGTCTTTGAATATTGTTGTGAGATTGACATAGTTGTATAACTTTACAAATACAATAAGTATACTAGGGCCTGATTAAAGGACCATTTGATCTATTATACATAAAATCATTACCATTATTTCAACTAAAAAATTAAATAAAAAAACAAAAATATAGGAGGATTTTCCCATTGAAGGAATAACAGGATTAAAGTTTTATGACCCGGTCCATCTGGATACCCTTACGTCCGACCCGTTGCCCTATAAATTAGCTGAACCCTAAGTTAATGTACACTTTACTCTTTCACACTTTCCTCCCTTCTCTTCTCTGAACGAAACCATCATCCCATCACCAACCATGTCTGCTAAAGTTTTCCCGACGAAATGTCATTGCGGTGGTGAAATCCTGCATCTCACTTTGCACACAAAAGCTCATCCAGAGATGGACTTCGTCAAATGTGAGCATCACCAGAAAGGTAAGGCGAAACACTCCCCCAAACTTTCTAATCTTACTTGGTTAGCTTATATTCGTGTAATTCTGTGTTGTCATTGTATGAATTGAGTTAAATTTTGTTTATCTCTGATTCATAATGAATCAACTTTAGTCGAGCTGGTTACAGTACAGCTATCTTGTTACTGTACACAAATTTTCCAGGTTTTGTGGGTATTAGTATAATTACTACTAAACATAAATCACTCGTGTTTACCTTAGTAAAACGAATTAGAAAAGTAGCCACCAAAATGTAGAAATATGATACTACCAATGAGCCTGAATTACGACATAGTAACGTCAATCTCCGATATAAAGTTGGTCTGTTATGAACTGCATTTGCTTAGTGTATCATACTCGGTGTTATTTATAACTTGACTGTGCCCAAATTTGACCGGTGTTAGTTATAACTCGATTGTGGCAAAATTTGACCAATTCAAATTACATGTATGATCAACCACAGGCAAGAGGGGCCATGTTTGGCTTTGGAAGGAAGATCACACATGCAACGAGATGTGCAGGAATGGGTCTGCTGAGGAAGGTGAGGAAGGACCAATACTTTCTGGTAATGTGCAAGACGGAAGTGGCTCTTCCGGCACTGCATCTAATGTTCCCAAATCCCAGGGTTACCTATCACCTGGTATAGCAAGTACTAGCAAAACCAAGATCAAGAATCCTGAAAATTCTGACCAGTTGGATGCACTGAAGGCCAAGGTTGAAGAATATAAACTGCAAATAGAGGTTCTGTCTGCCAAGCTCGATGAAATGGAACTCTATTGCGAGGCAATTAATTGTGACTTGGGGCAAAGTGAGCACTCTGTTGTGACGCTGGAAGATAGAGTTGAGAAGTTGGTGTTTGAGAAAACATTGATGCAGGCAACCATTGAACGTCTCCAGCTTGAACGTGGGAGGACGCAGATGATATCCAATGCAATTTTTGCAGCTCTCTGTGTGATACTAGCAATTATTGCTCGATACTAGTATGTTAGGCATGTGGTAGTATATTCTCGGCAATAGTGTATATGATTTTGATTATGCTTGGTTGAATCCTTTTGTACAAAATGCACCTATTATTATCCAAGTAATGTGCAAAACATTTCCTAGTTAATTGCTGTAGAGTAATCCATTCTGATTCTCTGTTTCATGTAATTATCTGATTTGGTCGTGTTAGATGAATGGAAAAATCTCTTAAGGAGGTTCATTTTGCTACTTTGGTGTATATGTGTATCTTACTAAGAAACACTTAGCAATATGCACGCTGTGTGGGCAATGAAGGTGGGCAAGAATGCCTAAATCCTTTTTATTTATTTTTTTATTAGTTTTTTCAAAAACAATCCACACCCACCAAGTGTTATAATCCCCATGAAACAGGCAACTTCATCAATCCATGTCATTTGTTGAATCAATATAAATGAAGATGAGATTAAATGACACACTAACACTTTCAAACCCAAACTTTTCGAATATAGTCTATATACCTCACATTATATTCTCTCAGCAAACAATGGATCTATCCAATCCAAACTGTAGAAGGTTCACAAAGGTCCTACAATGTCCGTATGAAGATCGGCTGGTATATTAGTGAATTTACTTTATGCTTCAATTCTCGTATTGTTTCATGCGTATTAGATTTCAAGAGTACTAACTTCATTATTAATCAATGCAGCTTGTTCCTACTAGATTCTTGACGCAAGGATTTACGATTGTGCCTGCTAGGGTAATTTGGGTAACGCCTGATAAGAAAGAGTGGGAAGTACGTATTATCCAAGATGGGCGCAAAGTTTTTTTTGGAAAAGGTTGGCCTGAAATAAGGGATGCATATTCACTTTCAGATCATGACCTCATAACCTTAGAGTATGATGGTTGCATCTCTCTGTTCGTTAATTTGTATAAATCTGATGGGGTGGAAATGAGATGTTCACAGCGTAATGAAGCAGCATACCCCCATCCCTATGTGTGCCGTTTTGAGAGGGAAAACTCAAAAGTCCTAAATTCAAACAGACGAATTCCAGAAAATAGTGACGAACGTAAGTTATTATCCTTGTCTGTTAGTACCGATATTATCTATTTTTAATGCACATTACACAATAACCACCCACTCTGAACTGGTTCTTACAAGCAGCTTGTTCGCGGGGATCCAAACGAGTGAAATTTGCCGATTCACATGTTGAGAAAGTTGCTCTTGTTCCAGAAACAGAACGAGCGGTCTGCAAACTCAAATCTAAAGAAGGATGTATTTCAATTTCTATGCAAGGTACATGGATATTTATCAGTAAAAGACCCATGATGACACATGAATGAGGTATGAGTTAATAAACTGGTACACACCTTTTATACAGGTCCTGCTGTTAGAAGATATGAAAGGGAGAAGCAATCTATCTGTTATGATGCCTATGAAAGCAGGTATCAAATACATAACAAAATTGAGCCAATGGTTTGTAATTTAATTGACAAACTACTCACTCAAAGTGTGTTTTCTTTATTGTATTTAACTTAAGCTAGTGGAGAGGGATTTAGGATGGGTATGGATTCAGCTTACTTAAGAAGGTTCACGACTAGTAGACCCATCGTTCAATGTGGCAGTTGCTATGCTGTTTTCAGAATCCCCACATCCTCTATTTCTCCAACTAAAACCTTGGTACGTTGAAGAACAAACAATTATACGTAACATGTGTTTTCTATATGAGATGAATTATAGTTGCATTGACCCAACTTTGTTTATCAAACACAGGAAGTCCCAATAGAGTATGCTCTTACCTTTTTGACCAAAGGTGCTTCTCATCTAATGCTGCATCTCAACAACGGGTCTATGCATCCTGTGACTTGTTTCATAGGACCTAATTCAGCGTTTTTATCAATGGGGTGGGATGAATTTGTTCAGGATAACCAGCTGAAAGAAGGTGATAGTTGCCTAGTCTTACATGGTGAGACGCCTGATGTCTGGAATGTTACTCTAATCAAACGAGGGTGTTGGTAATATAATAAATGTGTGACTGTCCTTCATTAGTTGTATTGAAGAGTCTATTATCTAAAATGTATCAGATGTCTTCCCATCTAACAGCTCACTGTATTCTCTATTAACTATGTTGAAGCACTCATTTTCATTTTATGCGGAGCAATATAGTGTCAAGCATATGAACAACAAGAACTAGTAATATGATATTTTTAGTGCAAGAACAACATCAGTAATATCCAGGAACAGTAATTAATATAAATAACTACGGTTAGGTGGGTGGGGGGGTTACATATATTGTTGCATTATACAGGCCAGAGTTCTAGACAAAATGTTCACCAAGTCTTGTTAAAAAAACCAAAGCAGATAGCTAGATTACCCAAAAACAGCTGCGTCGTGTGATGTAGAACACCATTGATCTCCCAAAAACACATATTACTTCATCAAAAGATCCCTCACCACCACCTTCATTAAGTACTTCGAAACTAAACTGCTCTCAGAATCCTTACAAACCAAGTAGTAGCATCAACTTCAAGGGGGTCAATAGTGCATGAATCATCCGGGGCGAGCTTGTTATCCTTTGCAAATGAACTCCACCCTTTCCCAATGTAAGCACCTGTATTAGAGAGATAGCACTTCACCCTCCAATATCCTCGCTTGCCCATTATGCGAAGCATCCTTTTGTTCGTACCAAATTTCAGATTGTCCCTAGCCCAGTAAGTTGGTAGATTCTACGGTAAAACGGCTGAAGTTGTTAGAAACAAATAAAAAGTCTCTCATGAGAATTATTTGTTTAGATGTCTTGTAAAGAAGGTTACCAGAGTACCGCCGGGTTTGGTTGCTGAACGGCGTATGAAAATAGAAATCTGGTTGTCATCACCGCTAGCTTCATGACCATATTCACCAGAATCCGTGCTAGATTCCCACACCCGTTTGATTGATCGCTTACAGTCTGGCATGAAAGTTTCCATGGTTAGAAGGTACTCATTGAACCTTACATACTAATATAACAATTTACTAAAAAAAAAGGCAACACTTACTGGGCTTTGAGCAGGCGACAAGTGTATGTGTATCTCTAGTATTAGTCAGCTTCGTGTGCCTTTTCTCATGGGAGTGCTCATCTGGGGATTGACTGTGGCGGACATTACGCCGTGAGGAGAAATGAACCCTACCTTCCTTACGAGGACCTGTGACAGGTGCGTTAGAACATTTTAAC
Organism: Plantago ovata; assembly: GCA_028274465.1. Taxonomy (NCBI): domain Eukaryota; kingdom Viridiplantae; phylum Streptophyta; class Magnoliopsida; order Lamiales; family Plantaginaceae; genus Plantago; species Plantago ovata. The sequence goes on along the minus strand of JAHHQI010000122.1, from coordinate 29,632 downwards.
ATGTTTTGCAGTCAATACATTTGAATTGATGTAACTATCTTACTTGAAATTGTTAATGCACCACGCATTTGTCCCATCCTTGAGCTCTCCCCATGTTTATCACATCTGACCTTGTGCTTCTTCACCTCTTTGCGTGCATGGTTGCTTTCATCCCTACACTCACTTGGATGCAGTCCCATCGCATCAGACTGAACTGCTGGATCAATTCTCCTCCTATACCCGCTACGAGCTGATGCACAAAACCATAAAACAAAATAAGTTGTTCACTGATTCTAAAATACTCAATGTGCTTGTTTAGTACTCCTATATATGTTTAAGTGACTTACATTTCCTATTCGATGCTCTTCTCAAACCCCTCTGCAGTGGACGACAACCATCTGTCTCAGATGTGTCAGACCACTTTGTTGGCGTCTTAGCACGTTTCCTTTTCATGGAAGACACGCGGTCTTTCTCAGCCCACACCCTCATCTCATTAATCCTTGTTTCCCTTTGAGCTAGACATGTTCAATTGCAATAACTCTGTAAATAAAGTTGCAGTATCATCATAGCATGTATAGAAATTTAGTAGTAATACCAGCAGCTTTTGCTTGAGCACACTCAATGCGCATTGACTCTGCATTAAGCCTAATTGCTTTCTTAAGACGTTCATCGTCAGACCGTTCATTGCATGCTTTCATTGCTTCCTCATTTTCATCAAGCACAAGTAGAGTATCAATTTCTTCAGCAGTGGCAATATCTACACATTCATACATAAAGTAATACAGATATGTGGCAGTGTAACTTAAAATTCGTAGTTATATTATCATATGGAAACATAAATCATACCAACAGTTGGTGCAACAGCTTGCTCCTTAGCTTGGTCAGTATTCTCATCCGAATCCTCAGCATAGATGAATCCATCAACCAGTGGTACAAGTGGTCTCTCACAGCCGGTGCTACCATCAAATATAGTAACTAGAAAGTGGTGCCTGCTTACATATGTGAAAATCAGCACATCTTCCTTCTTGAATTTGTAAGTATCACGGAACAAAGACCATCCTTCAGTTAGCCTTATGCCGCCTGCATCTGAAACAACCTTGTTGGGCCATGACAAACCATCCCCAGCACTTAGTATCACATTCGATGGCCAGTTCTGGAAATGCTTTTCAACAAAGCGATCTGGAAATCTCTACAAGAACAAGATTTGTAGGGGGGTGTAAGTACAACTAAGAACATTTTCAAGAACAAACTAAAACTATGTTGTATATCTGTTAGGCATATATTGGCATTTATTTACTAAAAGGAATACACAAAATGCACATTCTGCATGAATGCTTCACTATATTGTATAGACAACATGCACAGTTATTTACGAAAAGACAATCTGCATGAATGCTTCACTATTCCATTGGCATTTTTTCGATAATTAAATTTAGCACATCCTATATCTATAGGCAATTAGCTTTGAGTATTATAATTTGAGTTGTATGACATAGTAAATAGACTAATGTATAACATTAATAGAGACTAACTAGTAGAAGGGATAATTAGCAGTAGAAGGTTTAGAAAAATACCATTGTGCACATTTCAGAGAAGAAAACAATTTTCATGAAGCGTTTGTCATCTGGCCCTCCAAGCGTCCACAGAGGATTAAGATCTTCTCCCATTTCTTCTGCCTACCGTGCCTGTGTGCAATTTGTTTGGTGTTTTTCCTTTTTTTTTTTCCTTTCTCTAAGCTGCTTGGTTCTTCCTACCGAAACAGTTTTCCCGGTAGTTTGATTGAAAGAAGTCTTTCTTGCATTAAATGTTGTGACAGGCGGGTTGGTCATGCGTACTAGGTAAGGTTGCCCACTGGGCATGCTTATTGACTTGGGTAGGTTAGCTTTTGGTTATACATTTTCAATTTCTTTTTTCTATAAAAATACATAAAATCCTAGTTGTACTATTGGATATAGATAACACTTAAGAGTCTAACACAACCCTAACACTTATATGTATGCTTGTGCGTTTGTTTACAAAATTACATAATATATTTGTTATATTGTTTAACTAAGATGTTCGATATTTACGGAATTATATAAGATTCACACCATCTCCCATCCATTTAAAACCTACACAAAATCCTCTGAGTAGTACTGGTATTATGAGTTAATGTTTCCAGCCTAACTAATGGGCTAGTATGCTGGGCCGGTCCACCAAACACATTAAATACGTAGCAGCCCATCATCCATAAAGAAAGAGCCACATTCCGGAAATGTTACTCATACCTCAATTGAAATCGAGCAAAGGGGGAAAAACAAACCCTTGTGCCACAATTGATTCAACTCCAATCTACTTGTGAAGCTCAAGATAGGTGAAGCTGAAGAAGAGGGCATTGGTGATGATACGTGAAGCTGAAGAAGAGAGCATTGCTCTCACAAAGGCGAAGTTCTCTGTTGTCATAGAGAAACCAATGAAGGAGTACCTGGTAAGTTATTTAATTACTTCTGCTTCTGTTCTTATGATCAATCTTTCTAGCATTTCATTATTGCTTATATGAGGCACGAATATTAAATAGTTAAGCAAATTCTGCTAGTTTCTAGGGAGTTTTGGAAGTAAGTTGAAGACATTTATGTTTGCCTGTAGGTAGTACCCTCCAAATTTGCCTCTGAGTATATGAAACCTATCCCCAAGCATGGTATACTGAAAACTGTTGATGGGGAGCAATGGGAAGTTAGTTTGTATAAGTTTGAAGGCGTGGTTGCCATAGGTTATGGTTGGTGTGATTTTAAGGCTGCTTATGGAATCAGCCGGGACTATATTCTTCACTTCAAGTACGATTTTGATTCGTCGTTCGTCGTTACGATATTCGGCTATGATTCTGTAGAAATTAAGCAGAAGGTAAATCAGGGAAGGGGCTTCTCGTTGGCACCTTATGACCCCTTGCCTGACCGCGTTGTGTTCTTTGGTATGACACCGGCAAAGTGTTGTGGAAGGTGTGGATCTAAGTTACCTGGTAAATGATCAAGCCCCCCTTGTTTTTTTTTTTTGTTACATATGTTATTCGTACTGTGGCAGTTATTGTTGTTATGTCTTAATATGTGCTACAATTTGCAGTTAAGAGCAAGACAGGGAAGAGGAAGCGTAATACAGGGATGCTATATTCTATTATGCTTGACCCTGTTTATGGTGATTATAGCCCATACTTCACAACGATACTTGCTGGTGCAAATGTTCGAAGCCCCTACCTTATGGTTAGTTCTAACTTTTATGAAGTTAATCCTTGCGTTAGTTAACTGTAAGTTTCATATACTTACCGTTACAGATAGTCATTAATATTTATGTGTGTTATCTTGTGAAATAATGCAGGAGTTAGATAAAGATTTTGCAAAGACACAATTGAATAAGAGCTTCTGTATCAAATACCTCCGAATTGGGGTTGGGAAGGACATGTGGCCAGTTCTCTGCACTTTTTATGATGGAGAAGGAGTTATTACTCATGGATGGGAGAAGTTTGTCATAGACAACAAAGTTGCCGATTATGGAATGATAACTATTGAGAGAAGTGTTAAGGATTGCAACGTTTGGAATGTTTGGTTAAAGAACTAGGCGTATGTTTTGGTCATTAGGATGTTCCCCTTTGTAAAAGTAGTTTACTGTTATCATGCTTCAACTATAGAACATGAAATCAGTATATCTTTTACATGTTCGATAAATTAGATAACTATTGTTTATGTATTTGACATTCATAGATATGTGTCCTTATAATCAGTTCATGGATATGGAACTATTATTGCAGGCCCTGTGTTAGTTGTTACAGAATTTTTCAAAGCAGCTCCCCTACTAACTTTGTAATAAAGAATCCCAAGCAAACATCAGAAGGATGGCACCTAGTTTCTTAACAGATCAGTACCTATAACTTGAGTAAAGGATGTTTCATAGATAGACATTTTAAAAAAATTAAGGTCTGGTGCATGCAACCATGGTGAAAAGTAGGTCAACATTAGATATAGCAGAGCATTTTGTGTAAATAAAAACTGGTGTTCACATACTATTAAGATAAACAAGATCCAGGTAGAGCTGTCTTCAAAATGTAACAATACAAATACCACCAGTCATAACACATAAGCTACATAAACAGAAACTTAATCTCCAACTAATCATTCAGTGCCTCCAAACATGTAGTCCAATAGTGATTGCCATACTTACCACATCTGCCACACATAAACTTTTTCTTCTTAGACTCACCAGCAGACTTTCTGCGTAATTTCCTTGGCCTGCCGGGAACAACTTTCTGCAGAGGAGGTAGGATCTTGGTTGGCTGGTTGAGATCTAGAAACTCATACTTCTCCGTCCTGGGGATAGGATTGAGGTCTGCTCCATAGACAGCAGCATATGTCGAGGTGAAAAAGCACGGGTCAATCACAGACTTAATATCCCATCTTGAACTATTGATGACAGCAACTGCATGTGCACATGGAAAACCTCTTATCTGCCATTCATAGCATCCACACTTCCTGTTGTGCAAGTCAACCTGCGTACAATAGTTACATGTTTTAGTAATACTCTACTTGGACAACAAGTCCAATATAAAAGCTACAAGCTGTGATGAATGGTTAGTTACTTACCACAGGTCTTGCTGCAGATTTCACCTCAATAACTCCATGTTGCAAAGTGGGGATTAATATCCAATTCTGACTCAGTTCTTGCATCTCATTCCACTGCTCTTGCATTCTAGGTGTTAGAGCGGACGTGATGCTAGTGCTATCAGCTCGTCTCTCGACAAACCAACGCATCAACTGTTGACGAATGCAATCCAACATAAAGGTGACTGGCAGTGTACGAGCATCTAGTATCCAATTGTTAAAAGACTCAGCTGCATTACTGGTCAACTCTCCATACCGGTGAACACCTTTGGCAAACGCTACCGCCCATTTCTCAGGGGGCAAATCTTGGAGGAAGTGAACAGCTTGGGGACCTCCTTTCTGAGTGAATCTCTGAATGGCCATCTGATAGTAATTCTGGTTGGGAGCATATGCCGCTTCCTTAAGCAGCTTGCACATATGGTTCTTGAAGATATCAGAGTATTTCTTCCCTGTGTACATAGCACGCAAGTTCTTCATTAGATGATAGAGACAATAGAAGTGCAGCGGCTTGCTTGGGATTGTGCTAAAAGCATTCAGAAGTCCCCATGCCCGGTCGGAAACGAACATGATTTCTTTCTCATGAGTAACATGCTTGTTTATCATCTCGATAAACCACTTCCAGTTGTCTGCGTTTTCAGAAGCAACTATAGCAATTGCAACGGGAAAAAGCCCTGCACATAACAACCAATATATCAAATATAAACATACAAATTTAGAATAAGTGAGGCAGGATACAAACTACATGAAAAGGTTTACAATAGTTGTTACCATTGTTTCCATCCTTCGCAGTTGCGGAGAGAAGTGTCCCTTTATATCTTGTCTTCATGAAGGTGCCATCAACAAACAACATGGGCCTACAGTACTTAAAACCCTTTAGGCTAGCGTCAAAAGCCAAGAAAAACCTCTTAAACCTGTTTTCTACCGGTTGTGTCTCTAGTGCGACAACACTTCCAGGATTTGTCCTAACTATACCATCGGAATACCAGCGCAGTTCATCAAATGAATCATCATATGTGCCAAAGATATTAGCCCTAGCAACTTCCACCGACCTCCAAACCTGCAAACAATATATTGAATTCAGTTTACGGGGAAATACAACTCTATATAGTATAATAGTTATGTTGGCATTTGCTATGTACCTTCTCGTAGCTAATGTTGAAGCCCAGTACTTCAAAATATCCCTCTTTATATCTGATGGCGTTAACGTGGGTGTGTCACGTATAGCCTCGGTTATAAACCCGCCAACTAATCTCTGCCCCATTCGTTTTGTATCGCATGTCATCAGTGATAGCTTGCAAGTGTGCCGCAACTCAGCTTTCTTTATTATGAAAGCCTCAGATATAGGCCCAACTGAACCTTTGACGAACCACCTGCAACCCTCGTTCTCCCTCTCTTTGCACTCAGCTCGGATATATGTTGCATCATTCTTGGTATATGCAAACCTAAAGCCTATCTTAGCACTGTATTTGACTAGCTTATTCCTGAATTCAATTACACCACCATGGAATTCCTGACCAATATGTGTGATGTACTCTCCCCACTTGGCTGAGCGAAGGACAACAGCTTCTTCCTCTGGTGCAATATCATATCTCGGGATGTCTGTCTGAGCACCACCAAACCAGACCCCAGTTTCCTCTCTCAGCCTTAATCTCTGCCTCTTTGTGTGTTCGGGTACTGGATTAGCCTTGCCCAAATTATTGTCGCGCGCTTGATATACTGGCTCATTGAATACATAACTTGGAACGGCAGTAGCAGGGCGCTTTCGGTTCTGACCTTTCATCCCAATAGTGGCTGTTTTGGTTTGAGCAAAGAACTGTGGGAGTTTCTCCTGTTCAGGGCTACTGGGTGTCTTGTTCACGTCTACCAGGTATTTCTCAGCAATACCAACATAGACATGGCTCCTGTTCATCATAGCGCATAGCATTATCATATTCTTGTAGTCAGGATCCCCCAATAGGCTGCATTTCTGATCAATAGCAAGTTCAAAGTAATACTCATCTGGAACACCATGGAGCCATCTCACTTGCGCTAAATCAAAAAAATGGCCAAGTTAGCTAACTTCTCAGATCAATATTAACAACATTAACAATGGCCAGAGAATCCTAAATAAATGCAATCCAAATTCATTTGGCCCGCCGGGCAAGCCCACCTCCCCAGCCGGAAACCCACCGGGAAAGCCTAACGAAGGTGTTTAAGTTAAACTAACCACCCTTCCACATAGCACCCATGCCCACTGGGCAAGCCCACCTATGGTTCTACTCAAGCGTAGCCTAGCCGGCCTGCCTACCGCTGCGGCTCAGACCAACCACGCCCCGGTCATGCCCCAAAAAAATGGAATTTCCCAAAATTCTCTAGTTGAATCAACAATCTATAATCAAGAATATTTAACACTGATCATTGGTAATACACCGTACAACGGATTTTGAATATTGTGTTTAACGGATTAGCTACCCAAAAAATGGGCTACATTAACCAAACTACACAAATTTGAAAAACATAACAAGTATTTCAGTTAACAAACTGTATGATTTTTCACAAGAACACTACTAACATACCTCTGGTTTTCTTGACGAAAATGTTGAATGTCGGGACCTCATCAACAGAGAACTGCAATGATGAACCAGGATATTTGAAAAAGATGGAAAGAGGTGAGTGTGAGTTCGCCATTGTAGAATTATGTAATCTAGGGTTTTTTTTTATTTGAAATAACAGAAACTACCTTCCTATTTATATAGACGGTTTTTTTTTGAATTGCCGAACTGGAGCGCCCCTTTCATGTCTCTTGGGTGAATCCAAATGAATTGAAAAAACAGGTCAAGTTCGAAGACTAAGCTAATCGAAAACCATCGGTGGTTTCATTCCTGGGCCAATTTTCTGCACCTTGACAGCTAGTGTCGGTGACTCATTGAACTGGATTCCCATATATTGGCCCTATTTTGTACCTATTAAAGCTATAATCCGGGCTGGTATGGGTGACAAACAATATTGGGCTGGGCCAACAATATATTGTCCCAATTACAGACTGGGATGTAATAAAACCCGTTTACAAACTCAGTACCATGGTCTGTCCTTATGACTTTTACCTTGTCATTTTTCATGACTTCAAGCTTATTCAGCAAGTTAGGTATTTTAGTCTTGGTTTCAGATTTGTGCTTGATAAATACTACCCAAGTGAATCTTGAATAGTCATCTACCACCACCAGACCATACTTCTTACCAGCATAGCTTGTTGAAGAAGATTCAAACAAGTCCATGTGCAAGAGTTGTAAAGGTTTTGTAGTTGACGGTACTGCCTTGTTCTTGAAAGAAGATTTTGTTTGCTTTCCTTGCTGACATGCATTGCAAACACCATCCTTCTTAAAAGTAACCTTAGGTAATCCAACTACAAGTGCCTTTTTAGACAGCTTATTCAGCGTCTTGAAGTTTAGATGACTTGTTCGTTTATTCCATAACCATGCTTTTTCATCAAGGCAATCGTGATCTGAGACAAGGCATTTTTCAACGATTGCTCAAGACCAATCTACGGTGTACAAGCCTCCTGATCTTCTTGCAATCATAATAACCTTCTTAGTCTCGAAATCTATAAGTTTACATTCATCACTTTTGATTTTGATGAAGTATCCTTTGTCAGCAAACTGACTCCTGCTGAAAAGATTAAACTTAAGATTTTTGACATAAAGAACTCCCGTAATGGTAATGCATCCTAACTTCACGTTACCATAGCCTTTTGTAGAACCAGATCCTCCACCAGCAAACCTTATTGTTAGACCTTTAGACCACCGTCTATAGTTTATAAGGTTATTCTTGTTGCCCGTCATGTGCTTTTCACAACCACTGTCAAAGTGCCAGATTGCATCGTTTGTCTCCGTGGCTAAAGTCTGCACAATCAAGAGCAAACAAGTTAATTATCCAATATTGGATGTCCATTAACATGTTCAAGAATGCGTCCAGTGGAAACCCAAGTCTTAAGTTTTTCAACTTTGACTTGTTTTCTACTTGCTGAGGAACTAGGAGGTTTTGAGCTGAAAGACTTTGATTCGTGCTGATCAAGTCCACTTTCTGATGTGGTGTCTTGATCGGTTGACCTTTTTGCTGAACATACTTTTCAGTAAGTTCTTTTCTAGCAAGGTTCCTTCTAGCCCTAGCATTTAGAGTCTTTTCAGAACTCTTAGGCTTGATTTTGTTCATCTCTTTGAAGTATCTTTGCTGACTTTGCTTATACTCGTGAAAAAGTTGACTTTGCTTGGTTTTGAAACCGAGTCCACTTTTCGGAGAATGCTGAGCTTTTGTGTCAGCAACCTTACTTGATTCAGGTTTGTCAGCAAAGGTCTTCTGATTACTTTTAGTAATCTTGCCTTTTGACTTAACAAATTGCTTTTCAGCAACTTGTTTGGCGGAATGCTTTACAACATCCTTTTTTGTTTACAGTTTGCTTCTCAGCAACCTGTTTTCCTTTTAAAGTCTTGTTACTTTGAGTAGCAACAGCGGGCTTTACGGTCGTAGGTACTTGATTGCATGTTTCAGCAACCTTAGATTGACCAAACTGATAGAGTTCTGGTTGACCACCATCAGTAGTACGTACAAAGGAAATCGGTGATTTGTCTTTACTCAAGATTATTACGTCATCACCTTCATACGTTGCACCTAAACCTTCTTTCTGAGATGGATCTCTCAAATAAGAATTTAGTTCATCAGTGTATTACTTGCGTCAGCATAAGATTTGAAATTGATTTTCATCTTTTTCATTTCTTGGATTTCAGCAAGTAACTTTAGAATTGAGGATTGATACTCTTCCAATTCTAATGCCATTTGAGAATTATTCTCTGTAGCTTCAGCAATCAACTTCTTAAGACGCCTTATTTCAGCATCCTTTTCTTCTGTCTCTTCCTTCAGCAAGATATACTTTTCAGTAGTCTGCTTGGTCAGAGTTTCAGCAATCTGTAGTTTCTCTTGCTGTCTGCTCAGAGTTTTCTCAAATCTTTCGATTTCTCCTTGAATTTTGTCAAGGTCAATCTCGTCTTCACTTTTTGAGTCTGAGTCAGAGGTAGGATTGTTTACCTGACCGGCCATGAGGCAGAACTCGTAGTTTGACACATCTGGATAAGCTTCCATAGCTATTCCACAAACTTCCTTGCCAATCTCTACGTCAAGAGTGGCTTCTTCATCGTCAGTGTCTGAGCTTTCATCTTCACTATCTTCGGAGCTAGTATCAATGCATAATGCATCGATTTTTGCTTGAAGCTTCTTCTTTTCTTCAGCAATAAAAGCTCTTTTGAACTTCTTCTTCTTTCAGCAGATTTGCCTTTCAGCAAAGGGCAATTTGCTTTGAAGTGTCCAGGCTTTTTGCAGTAAAAGCAGAGATCATTTCCAACTGCTGGTTCTTCTGATGAGGTTGCTTGCTGAGCTTGCTTGTTCAGCGAGCCAGTCTCATTCTTGTACTTATGGTAGTTGTTACCAAGATGCTTTTTCAGCTTCTCTTTTGCTTTTCGCCTTTCAAGTTCCTTACTGATGAATTTCTTCATGTTTTTTACAACCAAAGAGTTTTCATCAGCAGGCTCTTTATCATTCTTCTTTTCAGAAGATGACGGCTTTGCAGCAAGAGAAATGTTTTGCGATTTTTCAGCAAACACATTTTCTCTTTGCTTTGTTTCGTAGTTGACAGTAGCAAGATGAGAGAACAACTCTGTTGGTGTAATGTCTGGCATTCCTTGATTGTAGTAGAAGTTCTGAGTGTAGATCCATTCTTGGTTCAGACTTCTGATGATGGTTTTCACCTTCTCAGAATCTGAGTAAAGATTTCCAACACCCAAGGCTGCCATTTCACTAACAAGAGTTGTGAATCTGAAGTCCAAGTCTTCCAGTGACTCATTTGTACCTTGTTTAAAGTTCTGGAACTTTAACTTTAGCACTTCGAGTTTGTTTTCCTTGGTTTTGTCAGATCCAGCACAAAGATCTTGAACCATTTTCCAAGCTTCCTTAGCAGTTTTAGCACCCCACAGTTTGCACTGTATGGTATCCGGAGTTGATCGAATGATGATGCTTCTTGCTTGGCCATCAAGACGGAATCTCTTAGCTTCGTCGGAAGTCCATTCCTCTCTTGGTTTTGGAACAACAGTATCAACCGGTTCGCCTAAGATAGTTTGCTTTCCAGCTTCAGTGGTTTTGTGAGGAAAACTTCTTTCAACCTTAGTGATATTGATAGGTCCATCATTAATGACAGTAACCATCTCATCACTAATGGCCTCAAGATGTAGCATCATGTTGTTTCGCCATTTTTCGTAGTTTTCCAGCTTCAGCAAGGGAGCGTCTCCTAAAGACATCCTGTCAGCAAAAGACTACCAAACTGATCAAGTGAGAGTGATTTACGGAAAGCACCTAAGGGGATCTAGGTTCAGTGCTGAAGGTTAAAGAACCTGGCTCTGATACCACTTGTTGGTCCCTTCAAACAACAAGAAAAGACTAGTGGGGGGGGGGTGAATAGTCTTTTCAAATTTTCGTCGTTTAAAAACTTTCTCAGCAAATGTTTATTACTTTTCAGTAATGAGTTTGCTGATACTTAACTTTCTCAACAAGCGCAAGTTACTCTTCAGTAACTAGGTTTGCTGATACTTAAAATCAGAGAGCGGAAGTCTTTGATACAATAAGTGCATTGTCAGTAAGTGATAGTTTCAGCAAGTGAAGTGAGTGACTGTGTACAGATAGATATGCTTTGCTGAAAACTAAATACGGTAAATAAATCACACAAACACTTTTTATAGTGGTATCTGAGAGTGGCGTAATCTCTCAACTAATCCACTTTGTCCTTTCTAGAACTGAATCCACTAAGATAAGATTGAGGTTCCTTACAACACCTATCTAGAGCGATCCAAATAGAAACCAAAGCACACTTGCTTCGTTTACAACCTAACTAGAGAACGTTACCTTGTTCTCCACCAAACTTGGTACTTTTAATCAGCAACACTATGCTCGATTAAGTTCCCCCTGAATATCACGCCTGAAAGGGTGTATTTTCAGTTAGAGAGGTTTGGGATGAGATAACTTAATTATAACTTATTCAGTTACAACAAGTAATCTAAGAAACAAAACTTTGAATACTTTGCAGTAAACAAGTTTGATTGTTTCTGGTGTCAAGACTTGTTCTTGTTCGAAAGAAAGAAAGAACACTTAACTAATTTCTTAGTCGTGTAAATTCTACTTCTTCACAAGTAGCTTTTTCGAGCTTTAAGTCTTGGAACGGATCAATGGCAGTAAAGAGTGTTTGAAGAGTATGTGAGTTTAAGCGCAAGTGAGAGTATGATCACGTTGTTGACACACTTCAACTCTTTGCCGGATGACCTCTATTTATAGTGAACTAAGGAGCTGTTTGAATTTCAAATTCTAAGGCTTTTGTTCCTTAAAATGTCACTATCTTGCTTTTGTACTTTCAGCAGCGTCCTTGTTTGTCTTCTAGTCTTCATGTCCTTCGCGTGCATGCTTTGCATTTAATGCCCATTTGAATAAAATTCAAACAGTAACATTGTAGCGCAAATACTAGTACTTTCAGCAAGAGGTCACAAATGTTCATCAGCAAGTGGTCAGTCTCAGTTTCAACAAGCACAACCTACTCTGTCGTTTAGATTTTCACTTATGCAATGTTGTTGCTGAAGTTTCCACTTTCTGAGCAACATGTGCCTTTGTAGATACCAGTCTTCAGAAATCTTCTAGTCTTCAGTCTTCGAAATCTTCAAGTTTCTGAGTGGTTCTAAATGCTTCAATAGTTTGTTTGTGTAAATAAAGTACATCATCAGCAAATGCTTCAATAGGTTATATTTCTTTTCAGAAAACAAGATACATCATAAGCGGTAAAACCAACCTATCTAGCACCTACTCTAAGTCTTCAGCAAACGTTCCTCTTTTACAATGTCCTTAAAATTCTAAATTCCTATGGACCTTAAGAGTACTAGTTACTGGACTTTCCTTAATTTAGCATGGTTAATTGCTCATCAAAATTACAAGTTTCCTAACAGATGCAGGTGCTGTGAATTAGCTTGTTAGAATCCGGAGTTTCGCTTTGGCTCAAGATGCTGGGGCGCGCGCTGATCATTTTATTTTGTCTAGAGTTAGTTTTGATATTGCTAAGGTAGTGGCAGCACAACTTGTTTCTCGGTTGCCCACTAATTTTGTGTAAACATTCGTTCTTATAATAATAATAATAATAATAATAATAATAATAATAATAAAATTATGGAGGAGTTGTTCTCTATAACAAGGTGTTAAGGAACTTAACAAGAAGGTTAAGTGATAGGAGTAATCGTGGTTGGAAGTGATTCGCCACTTAATTATATTTATGTACTTAGTAGCATAAAATATGAGACTAATACTCCTTAGTTCCTCCATCCAAAATGTCATGGATAAATAATGTCTTGGAAAAAATTATGAAATGCCATACTTCTCCTATGATTCGAGAAATGTGGGGGTATGTTACATGCCGAGGCATGAAAAAGAAAATCACTTTGAGATACACGTGTAGGGATGTGTGATTCCTTTACCTATAACGGTTAATAAGGACTTGGAATTGTTGATTGCATTTTCTTTGGACATGCATATATCGTCTATCAGTTCTTGGTGGTGAAATCTAAGATTATATAGATGTACACAAGAATATGATAATGTTTAAAGTTTCATTCTTGGTGGATGTGGTTCCACATGAAATTAGAAGATGTTGCAAATATCTTTCTAAACGGTCACATGGTGTGACATACATGGTTAGAATGAAATGTAGCAAATAAGCAAGAATTGGGAAAAAGTGATTTGATCCTAAGTTCTTGGCTTACATGATAGAAAGTGAACATTAAAGTTACGAAAAGGTTGAGACCTTGGTTGAAGAACTTTGTTGTAAAAGCTATCAATAGTGAAAGTAATTCAATTTTAAGAAAATCATACTCAAAAAGCTAATGGATCTTCCTCAAGAAAGAAAGGTACTAGTTTGCAAGTATGTCTTTCAAGGAAAATGGGAAAATTGAAACAAGTTGAACTATTGATAAATATAAAGCGATACATGTGATTACCGCTAAAGATGGTTGAGACCATGGTGACTCAATTTTTATTGTGTCAAGAGTGACATCAATACGAAAGATAATTGCTACTTTGGGCAATTTAATTGGATGTCTTTGATGGCTTCTCTAAATGATAATTTAGAAGAAGAGATTTGTATGGTGAAACCATAGACTTTTCTTGTACGTGAACTTGATAAGAGTATTTATAAATTGGTAAAGTCTTGGTATGGCTTGAACCAAAATATTGGCATATGAAATTCTATAATGTCATGATGGAAAGTGATTTTTTCAATTATAAAATGATAAGTACGTTCACATGAAAGAGTTGAAAAATGGCTATGTCATTTTATATCTTTATGTAGAAGACTTGATTATATATCATTTGAAATAATGGCAAGATGATCAAATCTACGAAGGATATGTTGATATCTAGATTTGATATGAAGGACTTCGGTCTATAGTTGAAGCAATCCTTGGGATTGTGATTCTATGAACAACCGATGGGTTGGTGTTGTTGAGCTGATCTCACCATGTGGTTGAGGTTATGGAGAATTTTAACAAGGATAGTCATGAAGTGACTAGAACATCTTTGGTTAAAATGTTTATCTTGCTAAGAACATTGTTCTAGGAGTATCTCATGTGTTGAATACTCTAGAAGAGGTGAAAGCCTATTGGACTTGATAAATTGCACAATGCATGATTTGGCATTTGTTGTAAGTGAACTATGTTGTCACATGAAAAATCCCGAAGTGAAAGACTTTAACGAGAAGTACCGAAGTACTTGAGATTGTATCGGGATTGTGGGCTAGAGTGTTCAAAATATCAAGTTGTGCTATAACGATGTGTAGATGCAAACTGGATCATGAATTTTAAGAATTGCAAATTCGCTAATGGATATTGTCTTCACCGGTGGGGGTGAGAAATTTCTTGAAAGGTCAATGATGTTACAGAAGAATCCATGATGAAAGTAAAGTCCATGGTGTTGGACTTAGGCGCAAAGAAAGCCGAGTTTCTATGCATATAATTGGGAGTCTTCCATGTTGGCCTAAACTTGTGCCAAACGACAAGTTTTCATTGCAAAACCAATCTTGTAATTGGTAGATCAAAGTAATTTGTATAACGGTAATCCTAGGCATAAGCCCGTTACACAAATTCTCATGACTGGTATTATCTTTCTAGAATTTGTGAGGTCTAAAGATAATAAAATGTACGTACGTTATTTAAAGTGTTAGGTCATGGGATGGTGGTAAAGTCTTCCTGGAATGGGATTGGAGACTTTGACCAACCGTTGATGCGAAGGAAAAACCCAACCTAGTTAACTGGAGATCCCAAGATCTAGGTTCAAAAGGGACAACCTAATTGCATCAATGAAGGAGTTCACTGTGGGGGTTTCACCTATATAGTGACTCAAAGTAAAGAGGTTAACCGCAAGGGTTTTAATGATTCCTATTAGTAATATAGTTACACGGAATAGAGAATCACCTATGTTAGAGTGAAGTGAGGGCCGCTTCAACAAGAATTAGATCCCAAATTCTTGTAAACTCTCGCAGAACCAAAACGGTGTTTCACGGCCATAATGAACACAACCATGAGAGCAGAATGATACTACAGAGGTATCTGTGTAGTATGCACTATCATTTACACAAACGACAGATCATTTCAAGGACATCGTTGTCTACTGTTAGCTAGTAAAGAAGGTGTATATTTACAAGTGAAGGTTCAAAGGTGGCGGCACCTACCTATCCTATGCAGGTATCAATCGTTGGATTGTGCCATGAAGTTTTCTTCATGTGGGGGATTGTTGGAAATTATGAAGAAAAATGATAAATAAATAATACATTTTGGTTTATTTATTTGGAGACCATTTCTTAATTATTGATTAAGATAAAGTAATAAATATCCGAAAGCTACTCTGTACAAGCTTCGAATGGATATATTGGATACCCATAATGGACTTTGGATTAGTGAGAAATAAGTGATTGAAGTTATAAGGTTGTGTGGATGTGTCCCACACTGCTTGAGATAAAGTGAAGTCTCTAGTTTATAATCTAATAGTTACTACTTGGTGTCCAAGTGGTGTAGCTAGATGAGTTGAGTACAATCCTGATCAGATTGGTACACGAAACTAGAGAAATTATGTACGAGTGGATGCGCGCGACCCTCGAACATGGAACGCGAACCGAACTAAGGTTTTGCTAGTTCAACTTCTCAATACCTTCTAGAAGGTTGTTACATCTTGTTGACATTTGTAACTCATGGGAGTTATAAATATTTAACATGCCATTTTTTGTCATTCAACATGACATTTGTTGTCATCCAAATGTCATCCATAAGTTACAAATATTTTGCAATGATGAAGGACACTTATGATGACATGAAATGCACTTATGGATATGGAGTTACATACTCAATTCTCACATATAAATAGGTCTCATGTTAGATGATGAAGATAAGAGAAAACCCACCCTATTATATTCTCTCTTCTTCTCCCTTGTGTATAATCCTAGCATTAGTTCTCGTTCGTTGGGGGTTGCTAGCTTGTGCGGCTAGTAATCTCGGAATTCGTTGTATCTTGGGAAGAAGACGCTCAACATCTCAAGCACCATAGTGAGAGGGCATAATTCTCTTTAAGGAAACTGCGTCTGTGCAGGCCTCAAATTCAAAATTATCTACAGATTCCATTCATGAACCGCAAACACAGGACTCCAGGCGGCCCGCCTCAGGCTCTGACTTCGATCATCTTTTGCATTTTCTATTTTCTATTTTGTACAAGTTATTTACATGTATTTTCGATCAATATGTCTTACAAAACTATCTATAGTGGGTCGACCAAATGGGAAAGTCCGACAACCAAGATATGCATTGTACCATACTAGGCTGGTCGAGTCTAGGGTCCGAGTAACTTAATGACTCGAACTGACCATCCTAAATAATACTTCCTCCCTCCTCGTATGAGTTTCTCATTTGATTTGTTGACTTCTTTTAGTTTCTGTTTGATTCATGTTGAAGATAAAGTTTTTTATGAGTAATCACATAGGAAACTATCATAGTACATAAAGGATAGTCAATAAACTCTTACGTTCTACTTTGAGGTACACATGTAAAAGAGTTAACCAACCATCTGTTAGAATTAGTTACTTGTATAGGATGTTAGTCAAATCCTTGTAATTTTACTTTGAAGATCTTACAAGACAAGGAAGCCTCCATCAACAAAAGTGATCGACGTTGAAGAATGGATCAAGATGCTACAAGTCAGCTAATTCTAGTATCACACTCCAGTAAGCAAAAGCTCAGATATGCCAAGAAAAAGAAATTCTATTTCGGCAAATTTCTGAATAAGAAATATCTTCTCAAGGTATAAGGTATCTGACGATGTTAGCAAAGTATGAAAGAAAAGAAATTTCTCATGCAACGCTATCTGTAGAAATTAACTCAGATCTCTGGACGCAGATTTCTGACTCATCATCTTTCCAATAAACATCAAAGAGACTTACTGAGCAAGTATTGTTCTCTAAACCTTACTAACTGTTACTTATCTGCACAGATAAAACGTGGAGTAGTCACTTCAACGGTACAGTGCATTAATTGCACCTGAGCACTTTAACCTACTTTATCAAAAGCAGGCAAAAAGGCTCAAGTATCGATTACACAATGACAGTGACATAATAAGCGATTTGAATTTCAAATCCAACGGATTCAAAATTCAAACACCATTCTTTATCACCACAAATACAAGGACTTTGAAAAAGAAGAATACACAAGCAAGAACGTCTGCTAATTTTACAAGCTCAATTCTCTTCAAGCCATCAATTAGCCTACTCTTAATTAGAAGATTAATCAGCTCTCTGATATTAGTTCTTGGTGTCAGACTTGACAAAAGCTTTGTGGGGAATTTGATTAACTGTCTCAAATAAAGGCCTTGATCAGTAAATCATTCTTTATAACAAGGATAGTCAAAGTTGCTAGGAAGATCTAAAATCCGAACTAAGAATTGCTTCTTTGAAAAGAGTAGTTAAATAGATCATTCCGCCTTTCTATAAAGATACTGAAAAGTATCTAAGTGGAAAAGAATTCATAACACCTACCTTTAATCACACGGGAAGTGTGCCAAAGGATAAGAAAGATTCCTAAGCTTGGGTTTGCAAAGGAGAGATCCTTTCGGGTGGAAGTACTTAATTGGGGTAGATTAAGAAAAACCTCTAGTTTGTTACAAAGCTGAGAAAGCTGTGTGGTTAGAAAATTCAGCTAGAGATAGGAGTTTGTAACGGAGATTAAATCATTGAGAGTGAATTTCGTCCAAGATTGGACAAGTAGAGTAGTTGAGAGTTGGTACAGACTCTCAGAGATCATTATAAATTGTGTTATTTACTTTATTACAATTTGCATACATGAAGCTGTCTTATCTATCTGTGATTACTTGTTATTAACTTTCTACATTATCACAGCTAGAACTTACTAAGTCTTTCGAACTCTGAATTTAAGTATTAGGTTTCTAAAAAGAAATCTGAGAAACACTGTTAGATAACAAACGTTTGTAAAAACTGTTTAACTATTCACACCCCACTCCCCACCTCTAGTCTTAAACCTTGTAGTCTAAGGGGACCAACAATTCCAAATTTATATAGATAAATTAATTTTGGAAATTATATTATGAAAATATAAAATTTTCGCTTTTCATAATATAAGTTCAAATATTATTTTTCCGGTACAATTTGCAATTAATTCAGAGTCAACTGGAGGGCTAAAAAAATCAACAAAACAAATGAGAAACTTATACAAGGACGAAGTAAAAAGTTGCCAAGGAGTCAAAGGAAGATGCACTGACTCGAACTAGTAGTCCAGACCCCAAGGTTGGACGCTAACTCGGACAAACAAAGGGTCAAGCGTTCAGCAGATGTGTTTTGAAACCCGCGGTTCAACCGAAGGTCGGGCCAGTTGAACCGGTAATCGGAAGGGAAAACGGATGGTAAATCCAATAAACCGTCCAGAGAGGTCGGACCGGTTGACCCGCCTGACCCAGAGGTTGAACCGTTCAAAACCCCGAAAAAATCGGGTCAACTCAAAAAAAAGAGATGAAAATGGTTTTGAGGTTAGGCATATTGAATTATAAATTAACTTTTGAATAAGTGGTTGTAAAATATATCCTATCTATAATGTTTTTTACAAAATCTCATATATTATTTTTGAATATTCTTGAAATATCTTGTATATATATTATGATAAAATTAAAGTTGACTCCGAGTTGACTTTCGGTTAAACCAGTTGAACCTCTTACGAAGGGGTATCCGGTTCGACCTCCGGGTCCGGGTTTCAAAACATAGTTCAGAAGGCTCCCAAGGTAGTGGAAAAAGCCCCACAACAAGTCAACGACCTTAATTTAGGATATGGGTCATGTCCATTAAATATTAGATGTTCCTAAATACCTAAATTACACCCTTACCACCAGACCACCTTATTACTCCCTATTTCTTTGTCATATCACAAGGTTTACATTCATACAAGTGGTCCATTGCCCCACAGGCTGATTGTCATTCACATGTGTATTAGCTCTATGGATAGGATCATAGGAACAGAGCGTTCATCTGAGTGCAACGGTGAATATCAAAAAATCAAACGAACTATAGCAGAATTGAACTTGTAGTTAACCACGTAAGCAAGTAGTATAAAACAATTTACACATCAAAGAAATTTCAGTTAATTTGGGTTAATTAAGCTGTTAACATTGATTGATTGATTGATCTGGGTTTATCAATCCCTGGATGATATAGTTGATCGAAACATTTCAATTCTCTGAGTCGATCTGGACATGTTGTCACGTTATAGTCGATTCAATGCGAAGGGAAAGGGTAACTGTTGGACGATCTGGGTGTGGAGGAAAGAGTGAAGCGTTTGGGTGTTGAGAAAGACTAACAATTGAAAAAATATATTTGCCCTAACAGGAAATTTAACAGTAATGTTTATCAGGTAATATGAAAAATATTGTGAAATGTTCATGTGTAATTTGAAATATTACTAAGGCTGATCATAATTTTTAGGGTCCATTAATTTTTTATACCTTCTTAGCGTTCCTAATACGAAATGAACCACCTTAGTTTATCAATTACATTTTAGTCCAAAGTCAACAAAAATTCACTATTCTAATGTTGAATTTGGATGAAACCAAACAAACCTTAGTGTTTTCAAATAAAAAAGATAAAAAATTAAAAGAAAAACTAAGTAAAAATACTAAAATAATAAAATAAATTTTAAAGAAAAAAACTTAACTAAAATAAAAAAAAAATTATCTTTATCATCCCCAAAGCTTCGTACCATGATTTTTTCCGGTACCGGAGCTCCGTCGAAAGCGGTGGAGCAAGCTGCTCCACCACCATTAACGGTGCAGCAAACAGCTTGCTCCACCACCAGATAGGTGCAGCAGCAGCTCCACCATTGCTCCACCGTTACCGGCACCGGAGCTCCGATATCGGAATTTTCCAGTACCGAACCTTTAGCGAAGAAGAAGATGGATGGATCTTGTTAAATATTTAATTTTTATTTTATTTTATAATTCTATTTAGATTTTATAAATCTTTAAATTAATTTTTTTATTGAAAATATTTATTTTTCTTAAGTCATGTTTGGTTGGAAGGTGTTTAAATTGTTGGTCGACTCAAATGGACTAAAATGTAATTGAGTTTGGACTAAAATGTAATTGATAATACAAGAGGATCCTTTATGAGAAATGTCTTCATAGTGAGTCCTTATAATCAATTTTCTCTAATTTTTAAAACATGAAAAAGTTTCTGTAGAAAATAAACTGTAACGTTTAGATCATATGGCAATGCACATTCAGGCTTTGCATTACACACAAATCTTAGAGAAAATAGTGAAAATATAAAATAAAACTTTTAGATAGTGAAATAGATGCGAGTTAATTGTCAACCAACTGGCAAATGATATTAATTGACTATGAACTGGAATGGTACTATGGTAGGTTTGAGTAGAGAAAATAGTGAAAATATAATATAAAATAAAATAAAACGTTTAGATACTGAAATAGATGTGAGTTAATTGTCAACCAACTGGCAAATGATATTAATTGACTATGAACTGGAATGGTACTAGGGTAGGTTTGAGTCTTCATTTTGTATTTCTTGGATGGGTCTTGCTGTCGGCCCGACGGCCCGGGTGAAGGTACCACTGTTAAATATACTCTACGGTTGATTCAAGACCTGTACTCGGTGTTTGAACACATTAATTGTGATTATGTGGTTGATTTTGGAAATTAAGATAGTGTTTGTAAATGTTTATCTAAATTAGTTATGGGTTTCTCTTAAACTCTGAAAAGCTTATTTTGTACAAGAATATAAAGTGTTTGGTATGCACATTAAATGTTGAAATTAAGCAATATGAAGTGTTTGACATACACATTAAACGTTGAAATTAAACAACATGAAGTGTTTGGTATACACATTAAACGTTAAAATGAAACATGGAGTAGTATTTTGATGAGCAACACAAGTAAAAAGGTACAAGCTTGCTAAAAGAACTCTTTAGTCCTACTTTGGACATCTATAAAAGATTGAGCTGGCAATCTGTTAAACCTAGTGACTTGTATATGATCTTAGACATTTTCTTAGAATTTTTATTTATGAAGATCTTTCAGCAAGGAGCCTCAATCAGTATGTTGATCAAGATTGAAGACAAGAACAAAATTGCAGCAAGCCAACTAAAAAGTCTTGAATTCTCCATAAAGCAATATCCGATAAATACCCGAAAACGACTTACTCTGATATCTCTTTGAACAAGAAAAAGGATTTACTCTGAAATTGTAACATCCCGTATTTTCTATATAATTTTTTTTATTGATTAATTACCTGAGTAATTATTTATTTGGTAATTTAATTAATTCTTTCCCGCGCAATCGATTACAATTTTAGAAAGCTCATTAGTAGTAATTCGTCTCGTTCCGATTTGGGCTAGCTAGCAATCTGATATTTTGTGGCCCAAATCGAGTTATCATCTCTGGCCCAGTTTCGTGGCCCAATTCGTGATCATCAGCTGGCCCATTTTGCTCAAGCCCATCTGATGGCCCAACTCTTCAAAACCCTAAACCTACCTAGTTTGGTTCACTTCCCACCACTCTCCTTTTCCCTCTCTCACGCCAGTACTACTACTGCAGAAAGAAGAAAGAAAGAAATCAACTTCTCATGCAGAAAGAAGAAAGAAAGAAATCAACTTCTCATCCTTTACTGTTAATCCATCATCATCATCCTCAAATCGCCACCATCTCATCATCATCATCTACGACCGCCATCATCAACCGGAGTCCGTGCTTGCTCGGTTCTGTAGGTATTGTCGGCCCGTGTCTGACCCGTTCGTGCTCCGATCCAGTTCTCTTCCGCCGTTTCAGTCCGGACGTGACCGCCCAACTCCGTTTCGGTTCCGTTCTACGCCTCCGTTTTGCTCGTGGCTCGGCCCAGTCCCGTGCTCGGTTCTGCGCCGTCCCGCTCCGTTTAGCACTCCGCCCAGACTGACGGCTCTGATTCGTACGCTCCGTTCGTCAACCACCGGCTCCGTCCTCAAGCCGCCCAACCATCCCGTGCGTTGCCCCGGCCCGGTCCTGTTCGCTTCGCCCGTTCCGTCTCTCCGGCTCTACTCTCGGTCAAGGGCCGCTCCGTTCCCAATCCGTTGTCAAAGGTAGAAATCCCGATCTCGTTCTTCTTCTTTTCGATTTTCAGTTTGTAACTTTCTGTTTTGACCATTTTACCCTTGGCTGGATTTACAATTTTACCCCTTGAGCTGAGTTTACAATTTTACCCCTGGACTTACCTGGACAGTTTTGCCCTTATGAATTCCTGAACTTGACCGTTTTGCCCCTGTCATGTAATTGACTGTTTTACCCTTGTGAGATTCTGGAATTGACCATTTTACCCCTAAATGCATTTATGACCGGTATACCCTTGAAGTTGAACTGAATTTTGGATTTTATTGATGCACACATTTGATTTTCACTTATGATATATGTGTTTCTATTGTCCCCTTATAATTCATAATGGAATATATATATATTTTTTATTTTATTACAAATATTTTTTTATATATAATTATAAATTTTGTATAACTTTTTGACTAATGAACTTAAAATAAGGTACTACTATCTCATGATTATAATTCTCATAATACTTTTATTATTTATCATTTGAAGATCAACTATAGGTATTGTGCATAATTAAATAAAATTTATATAAAAAGTTTTTTTTAAAAAAAAAAAAGAAAAAAAAAAGGTTGAAGGCAGCAGGCCTGCCTTTCAGTGGGCTGCTGCAAATCTTCATCAGCAGCCCAGTGGGCTGCTGCTCTCTACTGCCTGATTTTTTTTTTGAGTTTGAATTTAAATGTTAATTTTTGGAACACTTGAATTTAGTATCAAATTTATCAATTTTTGGAAGTTCGGAAGTATCATTTGATCACTTTTTGTTCAAGTGATCATTTCATGTTAATAATTTATATTTATGAGTGTATTTGTTTTAGTGAGTGTTTGTGGTAAAGTAGAATTGATGAATTTATTATACTTGCAATTGTTTATGATCATTTGTATGAATTTAGTAAGTTTGAGATTTATTTGTAATACTTGTAAAATAAGAGTCATTCTGTAAATTACAAATAAATTTCCAATGTTTAGTAAAATTGCTACTACGTTTAATAACCCCTTTAGATTCTATATTTTAATAATATAATTTCGTTAAATATTTTATTATTACATTTTAAAAGTAATTTGAAGTCAAAGTTGAAAGTTGTTGACAAAAAAAGTCAAACTAGGAACTTATGAGAGAACGGAGGGAGTATTAATTTTATTTCCACGCCCTTGAGAAGTTATTCAACTCTCTACATATGATTCAAATTAGAGTCTACATGATGAATGTGTATTTTACACTTTCATTTGAGTCTTTTTCACCTATTTTAGCTATCCTCTATGTTAATTTAGCTATATTTTAGTGCATTTTATTAGAATAGTGTCACGTTTCCCTTTAGATTTTATTTTACAGGTTTTGGTTGAAAAACGAGGATTTTCGGGCAATTATATTGAAGTTGACAAGGAATTGGTGTTCCAGAAGCCTATTTGGAGTATCTGAAGGTTTCCGGAGAGAATTTGGAGTCTAGGGGTCGAATCTGGACGTTAGAAGGCCACTAGAAGTCAGAAATCGAGTCCGAAAAGGGGAAGAAATCCAAAACGCGTCGAAAACGCGGAATTCCGCGAAAATTACTCCCGGACGAACCGTCCGGGACGTGGGGCGAATCGCCCGGTGTGTGGGGCGAATCGCCCCACACTATTTCGAAGCCTATATATAGTTGCTCAGTTTTTCTCCGAAATTCATACTTTTCCAGGCCTATTCTCTCACCTTTCTCTGTAGTTTTAGGTAGGAACTTTCCAGAGCCTGTTCTGGGGGTTCGATTCGCCCGGTGTGGGGCGATTCGCCCCACGTCCCGGGCGGTTTGCCCGGGAGTAATTTTCGCGGAATTCCGCGTTTTCGACGCGTTTTTGGATTTCTTCCCCTTTTCGGACTCGGTTTCTGACTTCTAGTGGCCTTCTAACCTCCAGATTCGACCCCTAGACTCCAAATCGTATCCGGAAACCATCAGATACTCCAAATAGGCTTCTGGAACACCAATTCCTTGTCAACTTCAATATAATTGCCCGGAAATCCTCGTTTTTCAACCAAAACCTGTAAAAATAAAATCTAAAGGGAAACGTGACACTATTCTAATAAAATGCACTAAAATATAGCTAAATTAACATAGATGATAGCTAAAATAGGTGAAAAAGACTCAAATGAAAGTGTAAAATACACATTCATCGAACTCCCCAAACCGAACCTTTGCTTGTCCTCAAGCAACTAAGCTAGACTCTAATACAAAAAACAATGCAAGACACAAAATGGAGTCTGATGCCAAATAAAATGAACCAATCTACTGAATCTATCAAAAACATATGAACAAAAACCATATAAATCAAAGCATGAATATAGGTTGAAGAATACCTCGATTGACTTATACACATCCACATAAGCACTTATGTCAAGACAAGATAGTCTCTCGTAACATTCTCTACCTGGACCTAGTCAGTGACGACGTAATGAAGCATGCTAAGATACGAATGGTTGTCCCGTGCCTATGAAACTGAGGACTTACTGTTGTTCACCAAGTTTAAGACTTTCCCTCAAAGAGGTCGAACCAATACTGGCTCTCATCAAACGAAGGAGGGTTCCCTATAAAAGATAACACTCCCCTATTCTACCCATCTCTCAAGTAAAGTCTTAAGCTATTCACCACTTCCTGAATGGCAGGACAAGGGTGGTCTAGAATAGATGACACTCAAAAACAAAAGACAAGAAATAGAAAATTACAACACGATTACGAACATTTCAAGAAATCGAAAATGAGACACAACACATTGCTAAACTGCTATTTGGCTTTCTTTTTTGGACCCTTCTTTGCTTTTTTGGGGTCTTTTCTTTTTTTTCTTTTTTCTTTCCAGTTTCTTTTTTTTTTCTTTTTTCCTGGAATTTTTTCTTTCTTTTTTTTTTCGATTTTTTTTAAGCCAGCAGAAGCATAACAAAAAGAGAGAAAATGACTCACATGACTTCTCCAAACCTATTCGAAAGAATAGGTTGGAGTACAAAGTTTACGGAAAAGGAAAAATAAACTCACGATACGGAAATGAAAAATGAAAACAAGTCTAATGACGGTGTAACCCCCTCCCCAAACCTATTCGGAAGAATAGGTTATAAACAAAGTATCACACAACCTCACACTACCTCCTTCCTAGGAATTTAGCAATCTCAAAGCATGGTGAAGACTTGTTGCCTCTTAGGTACATAATTACTCGGGAAAACAACCATAAGACCCTAACATGCATCATCCTATTATAAAGGCCTTCGTGAACCGCAGTAGAAAAAACACCACTAAGTGATGTCGAGACTACCAAGCTTAACTAAGTGCAATACATAAATGTGACAAGCCAAACGAGAAAAACCTCTAACAAATTCATAGAGATAAAGCATACGATTAATGGCATAGTTAGTTGATCTACCCAATAAAAAAGTTCAAAAAATTCGGCAATAAACTCCATATAAAACATGCAAGACTATCCTAGGATGAATGCAGTGAATGCAACCTAAAAAACTAAGAAAGCAGTAAACGTGCAAATGCAAATGTAAACAAAGAAACAAGATACCATACTCAACATTATAAAGCCAAACAATACTTAACATCATGTTTCACATCCCATCCCCCTCATAAAACTTAAGCTAGTCTCTAGCAAAAAAGAATGAGTAAATAAAAAAGTGATACTAGATGTTACCGAACGGTTTGGCCTCGGTCGACTGAGTACTCAAGAATGGACTCAAGAGTACCTCCCACGGTGGCCGCCATTCTCTTGGTCCGATGTAGCAAAGAGACCTAGGAAGCTTCAAAGATCTCACCATGGTGAATGGACTGGTTTGCTTTGCAGGCATATCCAATAAGGACTTCATCAATAGGAGGACATTCAGTTTGACTTCATCGAGGTGCTTGTTTAGTGGTGGCTCCTGTGTATCTTGCTTGTCAAGCTTTCCACCTTGGAGGAGTAGATTCACCTCTTTGTACTTAAGAACCTCAGTAGTAATGGAAGGAAGTGGCTTTGGATTTATACGAATGTCTGCGAGTAAAGAAACAGGGGAGCTGGGGTCATCCAGCTTACTGGTCATGGGAGGCGGTTCTCCCCCTATGCTGCGCGACTCGCCCCGCACCTCCAGGGGGGCGTCGCCTTCCAATCCTTTCTCCTCTTCAAGTTCTCGAACCCCTACTTCAGCACAATTCAACAAGCTGAATTCTTCCGTAAGATGCTCAGCTACTTCAACTTCTTCAACAACTTTTGCTATACGAAGGTCATCTTCAACTTTCTCGGCATGTGCAATTTCATCTCCCTCACTGAGTTCTTCGACTTCAAAATACTCCTCGGATGAGCTTCCCGCTTCACCTCGATCTACTTCCTTTGCGTTGATGTGAATTGGTATGACCTCATCGGATTGTGTTGAACCTCTGGCGTACTTACGGAGGACTTCTTCTGCCTCGTCGACCGTACATTCTCCCAGACCGCCGCCCAACTGATCCACTCTAAGTCGTTCCTCTTCACGAAGTCCACCAACGAATCACCAAATGAACTCCCCATCTTCAAAACGGTGATGGGGGCACTCACGTTTATACATCTCAAAACGTTCGTAGGCGTCACAAAACTTCTCATACTCTCCTTGCTCGAAATATTGGATCCTATCACGTAAGGAAATCGTCTCATGATAAGGCATGAACCGCGCCAAGAACTCCTCTACTACTTGGCCCCAAGTTTCAGCGATCCTGGTTCTAACCTTGCAATCTAACGCCTCGGCTCATACCCAAGAGCAAAAGAAAATAGTTTCCTGCACAATTGGTCCTTAGTAAACCCTTCTGCTGGAATTCTTTCTATTTCCTCCTCATAGGATCGAATGAAACTCCATGGGTCCATCCCTACTCCATCTTCGTACCTTGGTAAGTACCTCACCATGGACTCCGTCACCTCATACCTCCTTAACTCGTCTTCCAGGTATATGGATGATCCTCTCCTCACCTGCGAGAATTGGGGTGTCATGCGAGCGCGCATGGACATCATATCTGTATGTTTGTAGTAAGAGTAACTCAAAACTAAAAATTAGTTCTATTAGCGTAATCAAACACAATATAACCAAAAATTTCGAGAGCACAAACACGCAAGGTAACCAAGATCAGTTTAAATGAATTTATTGAAGAAGATAGGAGGAAAGAAATAGGGTAAGAAAGTGAAATTTCCTGAGAGCAAACCAAGACCTGTTCTGGGGGTTGAATGCTGAAAATATAAACAAATTAAACAGAAAAAAGGAGTATAGTCCCCGGCAACGGCGCCAATTTGATGAACGCGAGATTTGTCGGGTCCCGATTCAATCAAATAAATTTGTTATTTAGCCAAAGACAATTCACGACTACAACGAAAACCGTAGTGTAGCAGTAGAATGACCTCGAGTGTCGTTCTCTAAGGACTATAACTAGCTTTATCAAATCTAATTTAGAATGTAAAAACAGCAGACGGAATAACAAAGGTTTTTCTAACAGATAATGGAGATTGGTGATAGTATGATCCTTCAAAGCATAACTGGTCAATAATCATGCATAAATTCCTCGGTCTTGCATGGAGATCTTTGATCAATCGATTGTCCTATTGTAATTATTAAGCACTACGAAGATAAAGATACTGACAAGTCAATCACTATTGTCCTATTGTGTTCCGTAATTATTCAACACTACGAAGATACAGATATGCATAGGTCGACGAGGGTCCAAATTGTGCATAATAATTAATAATTAATCAACATACGAGTATTTAGGCTGAGCCTGATCAACGAAATAAAGCAATAACACGGAGTATAATGCGCGATATAGCCATTAACATGATTATCTACCCTTCGCTAAGAATTCACATACTATCACCAACGATAAGTTTAGCTACTCATAATTGGCATGCAATCAACAGAAATCATAGAAGAAAACATGTTGAAAGATATATAAAAATAAGTAGAATAAACTGTAAGATACAATGTTACCGAAGGTTGTCAGTCTCCGAAGAATTGTGATCCTACAAGCTCCAAACTGCTATGAAAAAGTGTCTCCTAAGCTACGAACCCTCAGAACAGGCTCTGGGAAGTTCCTACCTAAAACTACAGAGAAAGGTAAGAGAGTAGGTCTGGAAAAGTATGAATTTCGGAGAAAAACTGAGCAACTATATATAGGCTTCGAAATAGTGTGGGGCGATTCGCCCCACGTCCCGGGCGGTTCGCCCGGGAGTAATGTTCGCGGAATTCCGCGTTTTCGACGCGTTTTTGGATTTATTCCCCTTTTCGGACTCGGTTTCTGACTTCTAGTGGCCTTCTAACCTCCAGATTCGACCCCTAGACTCCAAATCCTATCCGGAAACCATCAGATACTCCAAATAGGCTTCTGGAACACCAATTCCTTGTCAACTTCAATATAATTGCCCGGAGATCCTCATTTTTCAACCAAAACCTGTAAAATAAAATCTAAAGGGAAACGTGACACTATTCTAATAAAATGCACTAAAATAAAGCTAAATTATCGTAGAGGATAGCTAAAATAGGTGAAAAAGACTCAAATAAAAGTGTAAAATACACATTCATCAAACTCCCCAAACCGAACCTTTGCTTGTCCTCAAGCAACTAAGCTAGACTCTAATGCAAAAAACAATGCAACACATAAAATGGAGTCTCATGCCAAATAAAATGAACTAATCTACTGAATCTATCAAAAAACATATGAACAGAAACCATATAAATGAAAGCATGAATATAGGTTGAAGAATACCTCGATTGACTTATACACATCCACATAAGCACTTATGTCAAGACAAGATAGTCTCTCGTAACATTCTCTACCTGGACCTAGTCAGTGATGACGTAATGAAGCATGCTAAGATACGAATGGTTGTCCCGTGCCTATGAAACTGAGGACTTACAGCTGTTCACCATGTTAAGACTTTTTCTCAAAGAGGTCGAACCAATACTGGCTCTCATCAAACGAAGGAGGGTTCCCTATAAAAGATAACACTCCCCTATTCTACCATATCTCAAGCAAAGTTTTAAGCTATTCACCACTTCCTGATGGCAAGACGAGGGTGGTCTAGAACAGATGACACTCAAAAACAAAAGAAAAACATAGAAATTACAACATGATTACGAACATTACAAGAAATGGAAAATGAGACACAATACTTTGCCAAATTGCTATTTGGCTTTCTTTTTTGGACCTTTGCTTTTTTTTTTTTCTTTTTTTCTTTCCAGTTTCTTTTTTTCCTTTTTTTTTTTTTCTTTTCTGGAATTTTTCTTTCATGTTTGTAGGTCTTAAAAGAAAAATCAAAAAAAAAAAGAAAAAAAAAAATAAACTGGAAAGAAAAAA
>JAHHQI010000121.1:0-104967 GCA_028274465.1 Plantago ovata | reverse complement strand
CGTTAAATTTCTCAAATTATAATTCTAACTAACAACTAGAAATGCAAAACCAAATTATTTTCGACTCGTACAAAGTTTAAAAGTATCACACATGAACTAGTGTTCGTTAATTTCTTCTTATTAACAAAGAAAAGTAAAATAAAAAAAAACTAATATTTAAAAAAAAAGACTCCGACCACCATTGTCGGAGCTCCGCCATGGACGGAAAGCTCTGAACTGGAGCTTTTAAAAGCTCCATGGCAGAGCTCCGATCCGCCATGGAGCTTTTAAAAGCTCCAGACCGGAGCTTTAAAAGTTTCGATCAGGAGCTTCCAATGGCGGTGGATCGGTGGAGTTGATGATAATGGTGGGAGTTTTCAACCATTTTTTTTTTTTTGTTTATTTCTATTTTTATATTTTCTATTTCCACTTCACAAGCCACATCCCACGCCACATCAGCAAATACGTATAAATACAGGACCAAATACGCAAAGGGACGTTATCTTAACTTTTTCTTTCTTTTCTTCGCATACATGCTCTATTATATAGCTGAAACCGTCAGAGACGCTGTTGTTCTATAGTGTGCGTATTTGAAGAAGACTTGGAAAGTTCCGGAGCGACGAACTAAGAAGTTCGTCTTCACGTATAGTCTCCTAGTTAGTATTTAAGATTTACTTAGTCACTAAAAGACCAAATAGTAGAATATATATCTCCTAATTAATAGAAGATATTCTCTAGATTGGTAATTACCTTTTAATATTTATTAGTTGCACTGATAAGGTAAAGATCAGGAATATACCTTCAATATTATATTCTATATTTATCAGTTAGTATATTTTCATATCTTTCATATTTATCTTTCCATATTCTTGTTATTTCCACCACTATATAAAGTGGCTTTTATATTCATAATAAATAAGTTGATTATTGATGAATTGATATGCCTAGAGACATTCTCTCTAACTCAAGACCTGTAAATGGCGTTTCCTCCACCATGGAGCGACCTAGGCAACTAGGTGCCGCCTGGACCGGCCAAGTCCGCCCAAGTTCTCATCACGTGGCATCAGAGCTACAGTTTTGGGAGGAAGATATGTACTATACATCCGCCGATGGACACAGCAGGCGAATGTTCAAGAAGCTCAAGAAGATTGAGCTTGAAGTTGAAGAGCTGGAGAAGATGATGGGAAGAGGGCGGCAACGACGGTATGGGAGGGAGTCACGGTCCGGGCAATGGGAAAAAAGGTGTACCGAAAAGAGGAAGGGCAACGCCGAAGCATCACCCCCAAATGAGATGAGGACTGGGGCGACAATAGTCGCCCTATTCGCCTCCCTGAAGATGATTATGTTGGTCCCTTATGACAACAAGGTGAAACGACTGAGTGCCTGCCGGACTTCGGTTTAGGCTGAACAGTGGGATGAACGTCTTTTGGCTGGTAGTGACTCTCCGACGAGCTGGACCTTCTCTGATGACAATCAACTTGAATATCTACCTGTGTGGGGGGATGTGTGTTGTGGTTGCCCGGTCTGCCGTATGGTCAAACCGGTGGAGTGAAACTTTACTCAAAGGTGAATGAAGGTCTACCTTGTAAACATGATGAAGGTGTGAGTGTGGAGCAGTAACATATCTGATAGAAGGATATATTTCCAAGAGTATTTATTGTTGTTTCTCAAGAGTTCTTCCCACCAAGAAGACTCAAGGTTGTACCTGTGGAGTGAAATTCTTGAGAGTGTTGCCCTAATGTGTTTTCCACCTTAACTTTCTCTTGAGGACCACTCCTTTTATGGACGTTGGAGGAGCACATGTCGTTGCCACCACAACAGTTTGCCAAGTGTCCACACACATTTGTGGTTGGTAGGTTAACCTTAACAGATATGGACGTGGCCCAATATGCATGTAAGGATAAATATATGCCTTTGTTCTTATCCACTTGTTTAGAGCATTTAGTTGCGGCTGACACATCCAGATACATATATCATGGTTGATGAGTCATTTTTATCATCAGTTAATATTTGTATTAATGCTAAACCAGATTCCTAATACAGTATAACAGTACTAGTGTAACGGTAAGATGGCCAGAGTGTTGTTCTCTACAGACTTATCTATTGGTAGAGTTGTGGCCGTCGAGCAATAGTTCGCCTTAGTGCGTTGTAATAAAACCATTTCGATTATCTGAATTAATACGAATTAAGTAATTACGAATTCCTTGCTTGTCTTGTTTACATTCTTCAGTGTTGCAAGTACATAAACAATTATCTGTAAATCCGGACGTACATCTTGGTAACCATAAGTCTGGTAGTTGTAAGTAGAATTGGTCAGCAACGATCATGTCTTTAGGATTGGGACATGAGGATCTAAAGTTGCTTTGTTGGGATTCTATACCTCGGTGATGGTATCACCTATGAGGGGTTGGCTTATCCAGGTTGACTGATCGAGCGAGATCATATAGGAACCACTTCATATGGTTCGGGGAATCATATAGGACCTAGACACAACTGGGAAACTAATAACTCACTGCAATTGCCGTTAAATTTGGTTAGTTGAGTTAGTTCAAGTTAGTATCGTCACCGATGATCATGAAGTGATAGATCGTAACTGGTTATCACATGAACGAACTAATGCGCATAATTACGGTAACCTTAAAGTCTACATGGAGTGTTCATCACTGTGTGTCTCCAGTCCTGTTTTCTTAGCTTATCTAATTATACGTAGACGGGAACGTTTGTGACCAACTGGATTCACTCACTCCATAATTGGAGGACATAAGATAGACTCCCTTGTTAAGCTGGTTGGGTATACAGTTGGTAACTCCTGAGTTCAAGATTCCTTAGCGGGAAGCTGGATTTCTCCTTTTGAACTTAGTGGTATTCTTAGATAAGAGGTAGACGAAACAAAGTTAACGACCTTTGCCTTTATTCGATCTACAAGTCATATGTGAAGGATCTGTAGTGCTTATACAAGTTTGGCCACGTCACGGTAGTAAGGATTATATCAATGGACCATGCGAATGGAATCGTGTGAATTAGTACTATTCTCTATCGGGAGTTCAGATATGCTTATATAGTGGAACTAATCATGTCTACTAAGAGGATCACAGTGTTCTAGGTCCTGAACGATTGTAGTGGACTTAGTGGGCAGCCATTTGAGAGTAGGTACGAATAACATAAACAACAATGACATATAAGTGTTTACTTTTATATGTGCGTACAAAGATGAACTTGACATGTGTTATGTGCGAATGAACAAATAGTACTTTGAACTATGTTTGATTAGTTCACATAATAACTTATGGTTATGTATGCAATTGCTTGAGGCATCGAATATGCACCTATAAGCCAATTGAAGTACAAGGGCAAAATTGTAAATTACCATAGTTACATTTTGGTACTATGAACTATATTGGATTAGTTCACATAATGACAATTGGGTCATGTATGCAATCCTTGATACATCAGATATGTTTCTATAAGCCAATTGAAGTACATGCGCAAAAGTGTAATTTACCAAATTACACTTGTGACACTTTGAACTATGTTTGATTAGTTCACATACTCATGTGAATATGTGTATGTAATTGTGGGAAGCGTTTGGAAACGTTTTGGTGAACAATTAAAGTGCAAGGACCAAATTGCAGTTTACCGGTAATTGTAATTTGGTGACTTAGGTGATTGTTATTTACTTGGAAATAATAATCATGAACTTAGATATGTTTCATATGTCTTACGTAGTTGTTTGGTTCACTCCGTGAATCAAAAGGGTTGCATTGAAACATATCAGGAAGTTCAGGGACCAATTTGTAAATATGAAAAGTTTTTCATTGCAAATTATTTTCTTGGATAATATTGTTCGATATATTGTATAGAACAACTTTGTGAAGGTGCCTTGGTAAAGTAGTGAATGGCTTATTTTATAAATCACTGTACATGTTTTACGCAGGTTCACATAAGTTCCGAGGTTGTTTTGCAATTTTCACTTTTGGGTGAATAGTGCTGCACGAAAATCTACATATATATATATTAAAAGACAAATAATTTGAGCATTCTAATTGTTCGATTGATTTCCAATTGAAAAAATTGCTTGATTTCCAATTCAATTGATTCTCAATTCTCAATTTTGATTGGCTGATTGAATCCTCCAATTCGATTTTTTGCAAATTAAATTCTTTCTTTTGACATTTTTCTTCCCTAATTTAGAATCTTAGGATTGTTTATTGGCCACACATTTTTCTCATCCGGATTCGGAAGGTTGTGGCTAAATTGATTGTTAATCAAGCTGATTATGGTAGGTTTATTAAGGCAAAATTTTATTATGGTAAGTACGTAGCAATTGATATTATTACATTCCATATACAGCACTAATAATCAAGCGTACAATTCAAAAATCATTCTGGACGTAAATTGATAAGAAAGAATTCGAATTCACTCAAAACCATCGACATTCTTGAAGAAAACTTTTACAGCAGCTTCAAGCTCTCCATTGATATGATCGGTAAGCTTTATGAATTTATGTTCCTTCTTTTGTTTAATCTAATGTTATTATTGTTAATCAAGCTCATTGTGTTTCTCTACTTTTGATTTGTGATCTTTTTACAGATTGTTCATCATCCATCCGTTTTTTCTACGTGAGGTAATTCCTGACCTTACTTTGTTTTGATCTTTCTTCTGTTCTTTTCTTAATGTTCTTCGACTTTGTTTGATGAATCTGCTTTGATTGAGTTCTAATGTTTGATTGTTTGATCGTTTTTGCATTTTAATTATTTCAGAATCTTTTATTCAATTTTTTTCTTGAAACTGGCTCTTTAGTGATTATTTGTTTTCTGTTTCAATATGATTTTCTTGAGTTCTAATGCTTGATTGTTTGATCTTTGCATGTTAATTGTTTTAGAATCGTTCCATCGAATGTTTTCATTGTTAATTGTCTGACCATGTTCTGATTCTTTCTTTGATTGCTTGGTCTTTTTTTGCAGGTATATTTCTGACTTTTATCTTCTGGTAATTACATAAACCTGTCTATTATTTCAACGTGTATGAATAAACAATGAAAATCATGTTCTATTCTTCATAATGTTCTTCACACATTTCAAATGTATCAATTAGTAAATTTTAACCAGAAAATTAACAATTACAGATCAATTTACTGGACTGAAAAGAAATATAGTATCATCATACTTTCTTCTGAATCTTCTTCCTATTATTATTATTATTATTATTATTATTATTATTATTATTATTATTATTATTATTATTTTATTATTATTATTATTATTATTATTATTATTTTATTATTATTATTTTGTTTGATCCTCCACAGGTTGATTCTTTCATCAATGGCCAGGTAATTTTCATATCCATCTTCTATTCAAACCTGTAAAAGCAATGCACTTTGAATTCAGTTTTCATTCTTATGTTTCTGTTTCTGTTACTTTAACCGTGTACCGTTTGTACTGACCATGTGCTTATTCTTTTTCTTCTTTGATTGTTTGATCTCATATGCAGTTGCATTGTTGCATCCATCGGCCGGTAATTCCTTCAATCCATCTTTGATAAAAATCTGTATAAATAGAATATGAAATTCAACTATTATGCACCTTAATTTTCTGTAAATTTATCAAGCATGTGTGTTTGTGCATTATATATGTAAATTCAGAATGTTTAATGAATTTTTTAGTAAACTAACCTTTTGCTGATTCTTCTTTTTCTTCTTTGATTGTTTGATCTCTTATATGCAGTTGCGTTGTTCCATCCATCTTCTGGTAATTATTCAATCCATCTTTGATTAAAATCTGTATAGATAGAAGATGAAATTGATCAAGCATGTTTGTTTGTTCATTATATGTTTAAATTCAGAATGCTCAATGATTGTTTAGTAAACTAACCATCTGCTAATTCGATCATATTTGATTCAACATTTTCCACAACATAGGTAATGTTTTGTCTCTCTTCCCAAACCTGACATCATATCAATGTTGAGGAGTATGTTAGACATCATCTAACGGCTCTTAGACACTTACTTGATCGCAAAGTAAGTAGTCAGACCAAGTCTTGCCACGTGCTATAAATAGTATATTGTTGAGAAGCAAGCTTGGAAGGTGGAGTTTGTTACAACTCAGTCAAGGAGTGTAATGCAGTCAAACCAGACTCTCCACAGTTGAAGAACGATCGGACGGTTATTGGACATCAAGAAGTTATCTACGGTTGAAGCCGTTTGGACCGTTTCATCGGTTGTTGTCGGACGTCCTACATTTACTCCTCACCTAGTGTTTACTGCTTGGTCCCCAAGACTCCAACCTATATATATAGGTGGACTGCATATGATCAAAACCAAGTTTGTCCAGCCTTGTCAACAAGTTCGTGAAGTGCATTGCAGATTGTCTTGTCAAAGTCTTTGTTGCTTTCAATGAAAGTATGTATGTCCTAAAGACAACCACAGTTAGGGACATTATGTACTTTATCACAATCAACGTAATATATATATGTTTGCTTATTCATGTTTATTTTTACTTACGTATGTATCTTACACCGGGCACTAGCATGTCATATCTTTATCTTGTTGTCTGTATCGATATTAAACATGTCCCCAGTGGATATATGTATTATCACATAGTAAGTGGGACCTATGTGAAACATCATATATCCTGAACTCTTCCTAGTCGAAGGTCATCTCGGATAGGGGTCTGAATGACGCAATCAAGACTAGCATGCACTTGGAATTATACTCATTCGAGTGAGTGTGGTCAATCCCACGACCATGGAACGGACTAGGTCCATGATGTTCCCATAACGGCACATGGTTGTTCGTGGAGTAAATTCGAACAATGGAAGAATCCACCGGAGCTCCCATCGATGTATGATCTACACCTATGTGTCTATGGGAACCGTGGTTGTTGAAGTGATGTCATTCTTCCTTAGACTCTCGGGTCTTTATCATCACATATACTGAGTCTTGTGCTTTAGCTAAAACCAATGCTTGCACCCGAATGCGCGGTAGATACGGTCCAGCTGGGTACTTGACAATATGTATATGGTGGTGGTAGTTGGTCCCTGGAGATGATTCATCTCTTGTGTGTAGAATATGAGAGTACTACTCATAGTCGTTCATAGTTGTGTTGGTAAAATCGTTGGCCAACACACAGATATATTTAGGATGGTCCTAAATATATCTCGGTAACCAAGCAACTCACTGAAGACGCCATGAGTGCATTAATGGGATTGACACACCATCGATCCTAGGTGCATTCGAGTTAGTCAGATGAAAGGACCGTACCATCGCTGCATTAAGTGCAACAAGCTTCACAATGAAAGGTGGTTTTGAGATTCCTCTCAAACGTCCTCATGTATTAATATTGCAAATGGAATCGTCTGGTAGTTGCATGATGCCTAGCTGTCTTGTCTAGCTTAATACATTGAGGCCCTATGGGTCACATTTTGCGGTGGATCGGCTTGTCAAAAGTACTATTGGAAGAATTATAATTAATTGGATTAATTATAATTGGTTGTGGCGAAATTAATGTTTTAGAAATATTAATTATATTAATTGTATTTTGGAATTACAATTATATGTTGATTGTATTTTAGAAATACAATTATGGGATAATTAAAGGGATATATTAATTGAATTATTATATGCATTTGGGCAAGATTCAAATTGAATTTAAATGTCCATGGACTTGCATGTGGGCCCAAACGAATTGGGCCCACCTCCTCTATATGGCGCGGCCGCGTGGGGGTCATGGGGAGAAGGAGTTTGACTGCTTCTTCTAATTAAACATGAGGTGCAAGATTTTCCTAATTGAGTATGAACACTAGGTGTGTACACAAGGTGTGAACACTCAGTGTGAACAGGAAATAATCTAGAAGCTAGATTTCCTTGTGCAATAAGAATTGAAGTTCTTATTTCTTTCAGAATTCTATTGGTTTCTAAAGGCTTCCAATAGGAACTATATAAAGAGGGCATTAGAGAGCTAGAGAACATACATTCTAATTCACTCTCTCATTCTATTCTCTAGGAAAATAAGAAAATCTCTCCCTTTCCTCTCCCATAGCCGCCGTGCGCCACCCTCTATAGAACTTGGAGAAGTTCGACTTCGAGAATATCCTAGCATTCTCATACGAGCCACCAGTCCATCAGTGGATACCAAGGTTGAGGAAGATCAAAGCTGGAAGCTAACCTTTGTTTTGCATGAATCATTGAAGATCAATTAGACGTCTTCTACTTTACCGTAGGAGAAGATTTTGCAGATTACTATGAGGATCTCATCGATCAGTTTCCTGGAGAGAAATCCATTGTTGTTCTAGCCTTCGAACAACTCTAAGTATTCTAACTCTGATGTGTAAATATACGTATTGTAGATAATCAATTAGCATGCTTGTTAAGAAAAATTTTAAATTCCGCTGCGCTACCCTAGGTGTATTCCTAACCATATTTTCTTACAGTGGTATCAGAGCTCATGTTAATTGATTATGTATATGCGTATATTTTATTTGATTTATTCGTTTATGTGGATACAATTGATTCTATGTTAATCATATTCTCAGAAAACCGTTTTTTCGAATTGGATTCGATTTTAAAAAAAAATTAGATTTTTAAATTTAATATTTTTTGGGAATTACTACGCGAGGCACGCAGCCCTAGGCTGCGTGCCTCTGCGCAGCCCATGGGGACGTGGCTTAAAGCCCGTCCCCTCGTTTCTCCCATGTTTTAAATTTTTTTTTATTGTCTTCTGAAATTATGGGTTTGACCCTAAAATCGAAATTTTTGAAATTTTAATTTTATTTTATATTTAGAATATAAAATTGGACTATTCTGTAATTAATAAAAACTATTGGGTTTATGAATTAATTTAGATAAGTTTAAGGGTCTCTTTAAAATTTATCAAGTTATTGACTTTTTGCAATTTGGTCCTTCGACTTATAAATTATACTTAGGCCCTTAAAGTTTTGAAAATTACAAATAGGTCCCTTGTTTTCGAAAATTACATAGAAGTTATAAAATAGTTTTATAATTTTCATAATTGGATTATGAATTCTTTTGTCATCCACATAGACACTTGTATGCTCGTATATGCTTTATATGTTATCGCATGTTTAAATACCACGCATGTTGTACTTTACTTTCTGTTCGACCGCGTTGCATGTGAGGGTAGGCGGCACCCTCTTATTTGTCGGACCGCATATTGTATGCATGGGTAGGGGGTGCCCATTATTTGCTTGACCGCGTCTTAGAATTAGAATGGATAGGCTGCGTCCATTATGTGTAGACCGTTCATGCATGTTGGGTAGACGGCGCCCTTATTTGCGCATTGTAGGTAGGCTGAATAAATAACCCTACTTAGCTAAATCCCCATGTAACATAAGTCTCGATTTATATATTTTGATATACTTCGACGATGCCTCCCATTAGCATCAATAGAGTGAAACCTATTTCGATCAAAGGTATTTATGCCACAGCATTTGCCCTAGTTAACGTGGGGGAGCTCTATTGTATGAGTAATGGTTATGACTTACTTGTATTGCTTGATCACCACAGTGGCTGGTAATATGAGGGCATCATGTTAAATTAGATTTAACCAACCAAGAGTTGCATGGTGCAATTGGATAGTCCTACCAGTCATGCTATTATGATGGCGTCAGCCACAGCTGGGGTCATAATAGTAGTGATGTGGATCTTGGCCACTAAGGTAATCACTGGATGCTCTTACCCGTATGTAGTTGATGTGGGGCAATGCATATGTAGAAAATAGTGGGAGCTAAATAGCTAAAGGTCCTTGTTATTTAGTTAGTTGATTGGTGATGTAGAGATTTTAATTCAATAGTTGATTTATTATTTCCGTTTATATTATTCTCCTCTAGGGAAGAATGGCTATTAACTCGCTCACTGCTAGCTTAGAGCAGCACTTGCTCACCGGGTCAAACTACAAGGATTGGATCCGCGATATGAGTTCGGTGCTGAGGCGCGAGAGGATTGAATATGTGTTAGACACACCGATCCCAGAACCACCGACTAAATCATCAACTGTGATTGATTATATTAGATATGAAGCAGCGGTGAAAGATGCACATTTTGCTAAATGGGCTTTGATGGAAGCAATGACTGAAGATCTTCAGAGACCATGTAAGGACATGGAACCCTATGAGATGATAAAGTATCTCTC
This sequence comes from Plantago ovata, assembly GCA_028274465.1. Lineage (NCBI taxonomy): Eukaryota > Viridiplantae > Streptophyta > Magnoliopsida > Lamiales > Plantaginaceae > Plantago > Plantago ovata. Next base: position 94,840 of record JAHHQI010000121.1, on the reverse strand, counting down.
ATCACTTTTGGATGGTCCAACTTTGAGTAAAAGGTTTGAAGAGCTCAAGAGTTTAATCAAGACAAGGATCCATGAAGGTAGATTAGTACCTGAACAAGCTAAGTGCTCATGGAACTTTTCGACTGTCTTACTGAAGTAGGTTTTAGGTTGGAGGAAAGATCCTCATCGTCTTGATTGTTCAGACATTGTTGAATTTGATTCAATGACCTGAAGTGGCTCTATTACATTCACCCCTTCATGATTCACTGTCGGTTTCTAGGAAATCGAAGAATGCCAAGAAGAATCGGCAAAAACGTGAATTGATGAAAGCAATAAAGAAACTCCATGGTGGAGTGTGCTTACATTGCAAGCAAAATGGCAATTGGAAGAGAGACTGCCCGAAGGCGAAGGCAGACGGAGCTTGACGCATGGTGCATCAGGCTCAGGTATGTTTGTTATTGAAATAAACATGTCTACTTACAACTCCTATAGTTGGGTATTAGATACATCTTGTGGCTCACACATTTGTAACAATGTGCAGGGGCTAATTGAAAGCGGGCTAGTCGGCAAAGGGAAAATCGACCTACGCGTGGGAAATGTAGCAATGGTTGCTCCTGAACGTGTTGGAAGATATAGATTAGATCTGCCATCTAGCTATAGTTTAGAACTTAATAATTGTTATTACGTTCCTTCTATTGTCAGAAATATTATTTCCATTCCAATGTTAGACATTGAAGGTTTTTCCATCCGTTTTGCTAATAATAATTGTTATTTTTCGCTTAATGGTATTGAGTATGGAAAGGCCCCACTTGTGAATGGATTATATTTATTGCATTGTAGACGATCATTATTTCATGTTGAAAACAAACTACCGACTTTAAGTAAGAAGGATAACGCATCTTACCTTTGGCATTGTAGACTAGGTCATATCAATGAGACAAGGATTCAAAGACTAAGAAAGTTGGAATACTTAGAACCGTTCAATTTTGAATCGTATGGAACATGTGAGTCCTGTGTAAAAGGTAAAATGATGAGCAAGCCCTTCCTAGGGAAAGGGCAACGCACTGGGCGCCCACTGGAACTCATACATAGTGATGTATGTGGACCATTCCCAGTACAAGCTCGTGGTGGTTTTTCTTACTTCATAACCTTTACAGACGACTTCTCTAGATACGGATACGTTTATTTGATGAAACATAAATCCGAATCATTTGAGAAGTTCAAGGAGTATAGAAATGAAGTTGACAAAGAACTCAACTTAAGTATAGTCAAACTTCAATCGGATCAAGGAGGCGAATACTTATGTCATGAGTTTCTCGATTACTTAAAGGAAATTAGAATACAATCAGAATGGACACCTCCTGGAACGCCCCAGTTAAATGGCGTATCCGAAAGGAGGAATCGAACCTTGTTGGACATGGTTAGGTCCATGATTGCATTCTCTACTCTTCCAAAGTATCTATGGGGCTATGCGTTATTATCCTCAATTTATATTCTGAATCGTGTTCCATCTAAGTCAGTTGAGAAAACTCCATATGAACTACATATGCGTGCTTGGGGCTTCCCTACATATGTCAAGGTCATGCTCACTACTAAGTTGGATGATAAAGGCGTTAAGTGCTATTTTATAGGATACCCTAAAGAGACGAAGGGTTACTATTTCTATCATGCTGAAGATCACAAGGTGATCGTATCTAGACATGCAAAATTCTTGGAGGATGAATATGTCTATGGAGAACGTCTTGGAGACACGATAGAACTTGAAGAAATTCAAGAGAATAGTACTGATGAACAGGAGTAAATTGGAGTTGACTCAGGTTCAGTGGGAGCTTTTGAAGCTAATGATGGCAATGATATGACATTAAGTAGATATGTCATTGCCAGTGGGAGTCCTGCAAGTAATTCTAGGAATGCTGCAGTGGAAACCACTCGGACAGAACCTACTGTCAATCAACCTGTACCACCTGAGGTGCAATTACAACACCCTGTGCAAGCATGGCGTCAACAAGCACCTGTGCAACCCACTGCCAATGTTCGAGTCACACGAATTCAGAAAAGAAGGGCACCAGCGTCCCCAAGAGAAAACACAAATGTTGAGCGTCGTAAGTCTAGGAGGCAGCAGATACTGCCTCTACTGATAACCTTTATCTTAGAGGACATCAATGAGATTGATGTAGGATTGTCAGATAGGGAAGGCCCTAAGACTTACGCTGAGGCAATATATGTATTGACTCAGAGAGGTGGAAAGAGGCCATGGAATTAAAAGTAGACTCAATGTACCAAAATCGGGTTTGGAACTTAGTTGACTTGCCTCAAGGGGTTAGACCCATTGGGTGCAAATGGGTCTTCAAGAGGAAGACCGACGCTGAAGGCAAGGTACAGACGCACAAAGTTAGGCTTGTGGCTAAAGGTTACACTCAACGATATGGTATCGATTTTGATGAAACCTTTTCACCAGTTGCAAAACTGAAGTCTATTAGAATTCTACTTGTGATAGCTGTATTTTATGATTATGAAATCAGGAAAATGGATGTGAAGACTGCTTTCCTCAATGGCAACCTTGAGGAAGAAGTCTATATGGCGCAACCTGAAGGTTTTGTGAGCAAAAACCATCCATCTGCTGTATTCAAGCTCTAAAGGTCCATTTATAGACTCAAGCAAGCCTCAAGAAGCTGGAACATCCGCTTTGACGAAGCAGTCAAATTATTTGACTTCGTCAGAAGCAAGGAAGATCCCTGCGTTTATAGTAAGCGCAGCGACATGGGGATTGTCTTCATGATTATTTATGTAGATGACATTCTACTCATGGGGAACAATGTTTCTATGCTGCAAGAAACAAAAGTTTGGTTATCCAACTCCTTTTCGATGAAGGACTTGGGCGAAACTAATTACATCCTTGGTATAAAGATCTATAAAGATAGGTCCCAAAGGATGCTAGGATTGACACAGTCCACATATATCGACAAAGTGCTTAAGCGTTTTAGTATGGAAGATTCTAAGAAAGGCTATCTCCCAGCTAGACATGGTGTCCAACTGTGAGTAAAGGATAGTCCTAAGATTGATGAAGAGAGAGAAGCTATGGATCGTATCCCCTATGCGTCCGTAGTGGGATCTATCATGTATGCAATGAATTGCACAAGGCCAGATGTGGCCTACGTGCTTAGTGTCATTTGTCGACACCAACAGAACCCTGGTGTGCCTCACTGGGTAGCTGTAAAGAACATTCTTAAGTACCTTAGACGGACAAAAGACATGTTCTTGGTGTATGGTGGACAACCAGAATTAAGAATGTCTAGATATGTCGATGTCGGCTTTGAATCGGATCCTGATGACTTTAAGTCACAAACGGGATATGTGTTTACATTGAATGGTGGAGCAATCTGCTGGGAGAGTTCGAAGCAAGCCATGATTGCTGACTCTGCCACAGAGGCCGAGTACATTGCTGCATCCGAAGCGTCGAAAGAAGCTATTTGGATTTCAGAGTTCTTGGAGGAGTTAGGGGTTATTCCTGCTCCTAGTCCAATAACGATTTATTGTGACAACACAGGCGCCGTCGCTCAAGCCAAGGAGCCTAGATCTACAAAAAAGAACAAACATGTACTTAGAAAATATCACGTGATACGTGAGATTATAGATAGAGGAGAAGTTAATATAGAACTTGTCTCCACAGCGGATAACGCGGCGGACCCTTTCACCAAAGTCTTATCGATGGAAGCTCATATAAGACATTATGCTAATCTAGGAGTTAGGCATAAAGGTGATTGGCTCTAGTCCAAGTGGGAGATTGAAAGTATGTATGTCCTAGAGACAACCACAGTTACGGACATTATGTACTTTATCACAATCAACGTAATATATATATATATATGTGTTTGCTTATTCATGTTTATGTTTACTTACGTATGTATCTTACACCGGGCACTAGCATGTCATATCTTTATCTTGTTGTCTGTATCAATATTAAACATGTCCCCAGTAGATATATGCATTATCACATAGTAAGTGGGACCTATGTGAAACATCATATATCCCGAACTCTCCCTAGTCGAAGATCATCTCGGATAGGGGTCTGAATGACGCAATCGAGACTAGCATGCGCTCGGAGTTATACTCATTAGAGTGAGTGTGGTCGATCCCACGACCATGGAACGGACTAGGTCCATGATGTTCCCATAACGGCGCATGGTTGTTCGTGGAGTAAATCCGAACAATGGAAGAACCCACCGGAGCTCCCATCGATGTATGATCTACACCTATGTGTCTATGGGAACCGAGGTTGTTGAAGTGATGCCATTCGTCCTTAGACTCTCGGGTCTTTATCATCACATATACTGAGTCATGTGCTTTGGCATAAACCAATGCTTGCACCGGAATACGCGGTAGATATGGTCCAACTAGGTACTTGACAATATGTATATGGTGGTGGTAGTTGGTCTCTGGAGAGGATTCATCTCTTGTGTGTAGAATATGAATGTACTACTCAAAGTCATTCATAGTTGTGTTGGTAAAGTCGTTGGCCAACACACAAATATATTTAGAATGGTCCTAAATATATCTCGGTAACCAAGCAACTCACTGAAGACGCCATGAGTGCATCAATGGGATAGACACACCATCGATCCTAGGTGCATTCAAGTTAGTCAGATGAAAGTACTGTACCATCGCTGCATTGAGTGCAACAGGCTTCCCAACGAAAGGTGATTGTGAGATTCCTCTCAAACGTCCTCATGTATTAATATTGCAAATGGAATCGTCCATGAGTTCCATGATGCCTAGCCGTCTTGTCTAACTTAATACATTGAGGCCCTATGGGTCACACTTTGCGGTGGACCGGCTTGTCGAAAGTACTATAGGAAAAATTATAATTAATTGGATTAATTATAATTGGTTGTCGTGAAATTAATATTTTAGAAATATTAATTATATTAATTTTATTTTGTAATTACAATTATATGTTGATTGTATTTTAGAAATACAATTATGGGATAATTAAAAGGATATATTAATTGGATTAATATATGCACTTGGGCAAGATTTAAATTGGATTTAGATGTCCATGGACTTGCATTTGGGCCCAAACGAATTGAGCCCACCTCCTCTATATGGCGCGGCCTCGTGGGGTCATGGGGAGAAGGAGTTTGAATCCTTCTCCTAATTAAACATGAGGTGCAAGATTTTCCTAACTGAGTATGAACACTAGGTGTGAACACTCAGTGTGAACAAGAAATAATCTAGAAGCTAGATTTTCTTGTGCAATAAGAATTGTAGTTCTTATTCCTTTCAGGATTCTATTGGCTCTAAAGGCTTCCAATAGAAACTATATAAAGAGGGCATTAAAGAGCTAAAGAACATACATTCTAATTCACTCTCTCATTCTATTCTCTAGGAAAATAAGAAAAGCTCTCCCTGTCCTCTCCCATAACCGCCGCGCGCCACCCCCTATAGAACTTGTGGAAGTTCGACTTCGAGAATATCCTAGCATTCTCATACGAGCCACCAGTCCATCAGTGGATACCAAGGTTGAGAAAGATCAAAGGTGGAAGCTAACCTTTGTTTTGCAAGAATCATTGAAGATCATTTAGACGTCTTCGACTTCACCGAAGGAGAAGATTTTGCAGATTACTACGAGGATCTCATCGATCAGTTTCTTGCAGAGAAATCCATTGTTGTTCTAGCCTTCGAACAACTGTATGTATTCTAACTCTTGATGTGTAAATATATGTATTATAGATAATCAATTAGCATGCTTGTTAAGAAAATTTTTAAATTTTCCTGCGCTACCCTAGGGGTATTGCTAACCATATCTTCTTACACTCAACACACTTGACAAAGATATCAACACGATCACTTGAATCTTGACTTAAATAGTCGGGAGGTAGAAACACTAGAATTCACACACTTTAGCACTGAGTTGAGTTTCCCACACAAGTGTATTTTCACACTTGTGGTTGTTTGTCTAAGCGATTAATCCACACTCATTACAACAACTCCCACTGAGTTGTTGTTACGAAGAAATCGTCCTCTTTACGAGGTGTATTCAATAGGTCAGAAAACCTATCTTGTAGGCTTAGCTGTGTTTGTGCCACTGTCGCTGGTATTCACCAAGGTGTGTTTGGTGTTTAGACTTTTGATATACTAGCAGTCAAAGCAGTCTTTTTGCCCTGAAGACGTTTTCAAGTATATTGATTATTTGATTAATATACTTGAAGATTTGGAAACCAGGTGTGTCTGAGTCTTTTACTTTACTGTCTTTATTCTGCACTTTTAATATTTGTTGTGAAGGTTGTTGGCACAACATATTGTTCAACATACTGATCAACATCTGCAGTTTACATGCAGTATTGTATTTGTTGTGTTTCTTTATGACATTAGTGTTTGTTGTTTAACATAAACAAATCAATACGCTTCCGCACCAAACCTCACAAGGTTAAGTGAAGGTTTACTGTGCCACAGGCCAAAGAAAAAGAGGAAAACCAAAATTTGGTACCCCTCCGGCCCTTACAAGTGGTATCAGAGCCTACACTCGACTAACTGAGTGGAGGTCCTGAATCTGATTTGTTATGGATAACACAAATCCTAATGTAGGTCGGTTACCAGTTCTTGATGGAACCAATTATTCCTTTTGGAAGATCCGTATTCGTGCCTATATCAAATCTATTGATATTAGGGCGTGGAGATCTATCCTAAATGGGTATGCTGCTCCTACTAATCCAACTGATGAGGATGGTGATGTTACAAACACACATGAATCAGATTGGACGGTAGAAGAAACTGACCTGGCTAGTTTCAATGAAAAGGCACTCAATGCAATATTCTCTGGGTTGACATGTCTATGTTCAAACTCATTCAGAATAGTCCCACCGCAAAGCAAGCGTGGGATACTCTCCAAAGGCATTGTAAAGGCGATGCAAGTGTCAAAGAAACTAGACTAAGGAATCTTTCTTCACAATTTGAGAAACTTCGTATGAAGGAAACAGAGGATGTTCAAACATACTTTGGGAGAATCTTAGATATCTCAAATGAATGTCAATTGTTGGGCGATGCAATGTCCAACAAGCAGCTTGTATATAAGGCTGTTCGAACCCTCCTTCCTAAATACAATATGAAGGTCTCATCTATTGAAGAAGCTCACAATCTGGTTGAAATGGATATCAATACCCTGATGAATATTCTTTGGAATTTCGAGGTCAACATGATTGATAATGTTGATCAAATCGGGAATAATGATGTTGCATTGAAAGCTCAGAATGATGCTTCTGATAGTGAAGAAGACAGTGATCTAAAGGAGCTACCAGAAGGTGCATCGGTTGCTTATATCACTAAAGGCTACAATGCTCTGTTACGGAGACATGACAAGTTCAAGAACAAGTCAAAATCTCCTGGACAGTCATCATCCAGAAATCATCGGCAACCACAGTCATTGAGAGACGGAGTTACCAATAAATCCTCTTCTGATGTTTCAACATCCGGACGGAACGACGCTGATTCAATTCAATGTTGGGCTTGTCAAGGATATGGACATTATGCTAGTGAATGCGCAACTGCTTCACGAAAGCAAAAGAAAGGATTAGTGGTGAGTCTGTCAGAGGATGAAGAAGGCATTGAATGTGAGCCGGAAAAAGAATCTCAGTCATTATTGGCTAGAATCTCAGTACGCATATTAGCTGACTGTGAGAAAGTTGTTGAGCAAAATGTTCCCACAACATCCTCCACAACATCTGGTAAGCGTGGCCGTATCTACTCAAATGTGAATTGCTTTCACAATAAAGTAGAGAACGGGCCTGATGCTTCAGAAGATCGAATTCATGAAGAGATGGTTTACGAGATGTCCAAGCTATATAAAGCAATACATCTTGAATGGAAAAAGCAGATCAGACTGACGACGAAGTACTCCAAGGAGAATGAGCAACTCAAGGAAACTATCACGAGACTGGAAGTGCTTCTTATTGATGACGACAAATTAGTTCCCAATATTTTGAGTCTTTTTGGATCTTTTGCTGTCCTTTTACTTTATATTTTCGTTAGAATCGTTTACTTTTAGTATGTTTTGGTCACAGGTCCCTCGCATGCACTTTGATGAAAATAGCGCAATATTAGCTTATTTTGATGCAGTTTGGAGCTTATTTTGGATGCTTGGATTTTTCATGGAGAAATCGGAGGTACCTGGGGCTTGAGGAGTACAAAATCTAGCTTATCTTGGAGTTTGGACTACTTTGGAGATGATAAAGTTTGTCAAAATTCTCTGGAGCAGTTGTGCGACCCACCAAAAATAGTGGCGACCCGCAAGAAATTTGGCGACCCGCCCTGCAGTTTGGCGAGGCGCAAATCGACGGCAGCAGCCCTATGGATTTTGTATTTAAACTCGTTTTCATTACTTTTATTTAAGTTTTAGGTTTTGCTTTCTCTATAGCAAGAACCCTAGGAAGAATATATAGTTTGGAGGCACCTCTTAGCCTCCAAAACCCTTGAATTTCACTTGGAGATTGGCTACCGTTCGTAGTTTTATTTTTTGGATTGGATTCAACAAGGATTGCTATTGCTCAACCGTGACATTGAGTATTTTCGTATCAATCTCAGTTTCTATTCATTCTCACCATGTTTTCTATTGCTATTGCTATGATTATGAATATGCTTGTTTGTTTATTCGTTATGAGTAGCTAATCGGTATGTGCTGATAGTAGGATGTAGGGTTTATTGGTATGGTTATTGATTATGTTGGCATGAGGCTTTGAAGGAGATGTGTATGATTATTACATGCTTGTTTATGGTTTGCTAACACAAAAACCTTCGAATTAGGATAGTGACAGTATCCGTGGTCAAATTCTATCATAAACGTAGCTTTGTATAATTATACGTAATGCTTGAAATTAGTATGTGTTTGAGTATCTCCATGTATGCTTGAGTTTCTAAGTAAAGTGTTCCGTAATTGCCTTCAATAATATTGTGTGTCTTGATATGCATGTTATTGATGATACGTGTCTACAAACGGTGTGACTACCTACGCCTATCACTTGCTAACATATGAGATACCATGCTTAATAATCCTACTACCTACTATCAACCGCTTTTCTCGTATTTGAATCTCTTGGTATTTATTCCCAGATTTATTTCTTTAGTGTTTGCTTATCTAATCGATTATTTATTTATATTTCGTTGATTGAATTTAGTAGAAGTAAATTAGGGATAGATTAGTTAACTCCTTAGAGACCGACACTCGAGTTAGCTTGCCATTGCACTAAGTTTCTGTGTGATTAGAGTTAGCCTGGCATAAATATAAATAGTTTGTGGTGAGTGCTCAACGATCGCTTCATCACTTACCAAAAGAGAATCTGAGGTAACATCTCTGCTATCGAAACTTGACTCTGGTACTAGTACTTTGGATAAGTTTAATTCGAGTACTTCACAACTGGATGAAGTTATTATGTGTGGTCAGTATGACAAATCTGGGCTTGGCTTTAAAAACCAAACTTCTTTTTCTCGACGTAAAACATCTCCTAATTTTAGTAAACCTCCCATTTTTGTTAAAGAAACCGGGAAGGCATTTTATTCTTCTAGCAATAGAAAGAGGAGATTTGTTTGTCATTTTTGTGGAAAGCCTGGACAGATCAAACCTTTTTGTGTTTATTTTTTGGATAGGAAAGTAAAGCATAAAAGGTTGCAAAAAATGTCGTGCAACATTTCGAACAACATTTCTGCTAAGCCTCCTGTCAAGCAAGTTTGTGTAAGAAAATATGGTCAGATTTACCCCAAGGGTTGTGCAGCGGAATTTCAAAATTTTCTTAACATGTATACTAATCGATTAGATATGTATATTAAACACATCAGAGTTGGAATACTTACAGTTGTTCGAATGCTAGAACAACAATCGATTTGGGTACAGGATTATGTTCAACAAGATCCTCGTAGTAATTAGCAAAATCTTCTCCTTCGGTGAAGTCGAAGATATCTAATTCGTCTTCTTGAATTCCTGCAAAACAAAGGTTAGATTCCAGCTTTGATCTTCCTCTACCTTGGTATCCACGGATGGATGGATGGCTTGCTAGAGAATGCTAGGATATTCTCGGAATCGAATTCCTCAGCACTACAGGTGGTGTCGACGGCGTGGGCTAAGGGGGAGAGGGAGAGCTTTTGTCTAACAGAGAATAGAATGATAATTCATGTGTGTTTTCCAGCTCTCTAATCACCTCTATTTATAGTTTCTATTGGAAGCCTTTAGAAGCCAATAGAATTCTGAAAGAAATAAGAACACCAATTATTATTGCACAAGTAAATCTAATTCTAGAACATTCCTGTTTACACCTAGTGTTCACATTAGGAAAAACTTGCCCCTCATTAGTCAATCGGCCGCGCCAATAGGAGTGAGTGTTGGGCCCACATGCAAATTGGGATATTTCAAATCCAATTTAAATATTGCCCAAGTGCATATATTAATCCAATTAATATATTCTTTCAATTAACCCATAATTGTATTTCTAAAATACAATCAACATAAAATTGTAATTCCAAAATACAATTAATACAATCAATATTTCCAAATATTAATTTCGCCACAATCAATTATAATTAATCCAATTAATTATAATTCTTACTATAGTGCTTTTGACAAGTCGGTCCACCATAAAGTGTGACCAATAGGGCCTCAATGTATTAAGTTAGACATGAGGACGTTTGAGAGGAGCCTCAAAACTACCTTACGTTGGGAAGCCTGTTGCACTCAATGCTGCGATGGTAAGGTCATTTCATTTGAATTACTCGATTGCACCTAGGACCGATGTTGTGTCTATCCCATTAATGCACTCATGGCGCCTTCAGTGAGTTTATTGGTTACCGAGATATATTTAGGACTATCCTAAATATATTTGTGCGCTGGCCAGCGGCTTAGCCAATACAACTATGAACGACTTGAGTAGTTCTCTCCAATGCTACACATGAGAGATGAATCCTCTCCAGGGACCAACTATCATCCACCCTATACATTTTGTCAAGTTCCCAGCTGGACCGTATCTATCCGATCTCGGGTGAAAGCATTGGTTTCATCCAAAACACAAGACTCAATATATGTGATGATAAAGGCATGAGAGTCCAAGGACGACTGGCATCACTTCCTCAACTCCGGTTCCCATAGACACCTCGGTGTAGAACATACATCGATGGGAGCTCCGGTGGGTACTTCCATTGTTCGGATTTCCTCCTCGAACAACCATGCGCAGTTATGAGATCATCATGGACTTGCTCCAACAAGTCCGTTCCGTGGTCGTGGGATCGACCACACTCGCTCCAACGAGTATAACTCCAAACGTATGCTATTCTCGATCGCGTCATTCAGACCCCATCCAAGATGACCTTCGACTAGGGAGATTTTGGGATATATGATATTTCACATAGGTCCCACTACTATGTGATAATCCATATATCCTCTGGGGACATGTTTATGTATCGATACAAACAACTAGATAAAGATATGACATGCTATTGCCTAGTGTAATATATATACGTAAGTAGACATAAACATGAATAAACAAACATATATTATATTACATTGATTGTGATGTAGTACATTTGTCCTTATGTGGTTGTCTCTAGGACACATATACTAACAGTTTGGATGCCCAAAAATGTTTTAAATTGCCTATTTGTCTATACTGCCCTTAGATCCAAAGTATCAGAATCTTGGTATTTCGATAGTGGATGTTCTAGACATATGACTGGGAAAAAAATCATTTTTGAAAGATTTCGAGTCATATGAAGGAGGTACTGTTACCTTTGGAGGTGGTTCAAAAGGGAAGATTATTGGTAGGGGGAGTCTGAATGTTCCAGAGTTTCCTCCCTTGAACAACGTTCTACTCGTTACAGGATTGACTGCTAATCTAATTAGTATTAGTCAATTATGTGATGATGGAATGGAGGTCAAGTTCAACAAGTCTTCTTGCGCGAATTTTGACACAACAGGAAGAACGTGATGTCAGGAACCAAATCCAGTGACAATTGCTACATGGATGGAGATCGAGTTGTCTACAACTCCTCGAAGCTTGATGACGCAAAGCTGTGGCATCAAAAGTTAGGACATGCTAACTTCAGAGGAATCCAAAAGCTTGCCACGATGGATGCAGTCAGAGGATTACCGCAGTTGAGCCTTGGTGAGAAGATAGTATTTGAAGATTGCCAGAAAGAAAAACATGTGCGTGTCCCTCACAAAGTTGTCCAACAAATGCCACAACATTCTGGAAGCAACTTAGGTACACAAAATTCCTTTCATCTTCTTCATTTGGATTTGATGGGTCCTATGGCTACTAAAAGTCTAGGTGGTGCTAAATACTTTCAAGTGATAGTTGATGATTTTCAAGGTTTACATGGGTTTTCTTTCTTAAAGATAAATCCGAAGCCTTTGGAAAGTTTGAAAACTTGTGCACTCATATTCAGACTATGTTTGGTACTTCTGTGCTTCGTATTTGTACTGATCATGGCAGGGAATTTGAAAACTCTCTATTTGCTGCCTACTGTGAAAAGAAAGACATTTTCCATGAGTTCTCTGCTCCAATTACTCTACAGCAGAACGGGGTAGTCGAACGGAAGAACAGAACCTTGTAGGAAATGACAAGGGTGATGCTTAGCTCTAAAAAGCTGGCACAAGTGTTCTGAGCTGAAGCTTTGAACACAGCTTGTCACATTGTCAACAGAGTCTATTTGCAACCTGGAACGTGCAGTACCCCGTATGAAATCTTAAAAGGCAAAAATCCTAACCTCAAGTACTTTCGAGTATTTGGGAGTATATGCTATGTCTTGAAAGATCGGGAGTACCTACGCAAGTTTGACACCAAAAGTGACAAAGCTATTTTTGTTGGATACTCAAGCAATAGTCATGCTTATCGAGTATACAACATTCAGGCTAAAAAGATGCAGGAGTCCGTGAACGTGGTATTTGATGAGTCCCTGCATATCTCACAACACACTGATGATTCAGTAGCTGAGCTGCTGGTCGAGATCTCTATTCCTGAACCTGAAAGTATGTCTGGTACTACTGCTGGTGAGCCAGTAGAACATGTTGAGCCAACATCTGAAACAACATCTCAGGGAATTGATCAGGATAATCTTAGCCAAGAAGCATCTAATACTCAGAGTGTTATTAACCACAGTCCTCCTGATTGGGATAAAAGAGATCACCCTACTACCCATGTAGTAGAGCGAAGGACTAGAGCAATACCTCCAGTTGACTACAGAGGTATGGCCAGGTATGCCTGTATGACATCCACATTCACAGAGATACAGTACTCTTTCTATGTTTCTTTGGTTGAACCAAGAAACATAAATGAGGCTTTGGAAGATGACTACTGGGTCCGAGCTATGCAAGATGAGCTATACCAGTTTGTCAAGAATGAAGTTTGGCATCTAGTTCCGCGTCCCTCTGGAACGCATGTGGTTGGAACTAAATGGATCTTCAAGAACAAGTCTGATGAAAATGTCATTGTTCTTAGAAACAAAGCCAGACTTGTTGCTCAAGGCTATACCCAGGTGGAGGGTCTAGACTATGAAGAAACCTTTGCTCCAGCGGCTAGAATCGAGTCAGTTCGACTTCTTCTTGCCATTGCTTGTTATTTGAAAATAACATTGCAGCAAATGGATGTGGAAGGTGCATTCCTCAATGGCTACTTAGAAGAGGAAGTGTACATGGAAAAACTTAAAGGTTTTGAAGATTCAAGCAAGCCAGACTATGTCTACAAGTTGGACAAAGTCATGTACGGTCTCAAACAAGCACCAAGAGCTTGGCATAGTAGACTTACGTCTTTTCTCACGGATTGCGGATTCAAACGAGGAGAAGCTGACACAACTCTCTTCATAAAGTGGGATGAGAAAGACATTTTGATTGCTTAGATTTATGTCGATGACATAGTCTTTGGATCTACAAGTTCTAAGCTTGCAAAGAACTTTGTGGATGCTATGACATCAACATTTGAGATGAGCATGATTGGTGAACTAACCTTTTTCTTAGGTCTACAAGTCAAGCAGATGGATGATGGGATATTTATCTCACAATCCAATTATGCCGAGAGCCTGGTGAAAAGGTTTGGATTGGATAGCTCAAAGCACATGGACACCCCCATGGGTTCAACGCAGAAGGTGGCGAAAGACGATGCCGGGAAGAATGTTGATCCAACATTGTATCGCTCCATGATAGGTACTCTCATTTACCTTACTACAAGTAGACCTGATATCATGTATAGTGTTTGTGTGTGCGCTAGATATCAATCATGTCCTAAAGAGTCGCATTTGCATGTTGTGAAAAGAATCATTCGCTACATAGTCGGTACTAGTGATCATGGAATCTGGTATTCAAAAGACACTTATACTGACCTTGTAGGATATTGTGATTCTGACTAGGATGGGGACATGGATGATAGAAAAATTACCAGTGGAGGATGTTTTTACTTGGGTAATAACCTTGTCTCCTGGTACAACAAGAAACAGAACTGTGTTTCGCTTTCTACAGTTGAATCTGAATATGTTGCTGCTGGAAGTTATTGCACACAACTGTTATGATTAAAGTACATGCTTGATGACTATGGTTTTAAAAGTGAGTCTATGGTGATGTACTGTGACAATCTAAGTGCCATAAACATTTCGAAAAATCCAGTACAACACTCACGGACGAAACATATAGACTTCCGTCATCATAGAGAACTCGTCAATGGTCATATGGTGGAGGTTCAGTATGTTGCTGATATCTTTACAAAGTCCTTAGACAGGGAGAGGTTCTCTAAGCATAAGAAGACCCTTGGTCTCTTGTGTTTCTGAGCTTGTGTCGCTCAGAGTGTTGTTCTAACTTTTTGGACAACATTTGTTGTTTTTTTGTTTTCAGAGTTAAAAAAAAAAATCTTTTCTGATGTGATTTTTATTTTTCTATGCTATGTGCTGTGTACTTTGTTGAGTAATATTAAGAGCATGTTTTAATTGGCAAAAATTGCTATATATGTGAGTTATCTTTGTAAAATTTTTCCATGATGATATGACTCAGCTTGGCTCTTAATTCAAGGGATTCCATGCAAAATTGGAAATATCCTGAGCCAGCCTTGTTCAATGTAACTTCATAAATATTGAAGCATTGACAAGGTTTTTAATTTGTTCTGAGTTGCACATTTTCCCTATCTTACTGGAAATGCAAGGTTGCTTATCCGAGGACATCACTTCTTCTTCTTTATACCCCCTCATGGAGAAGTATTCGCCTCACATAAGATTTCGTAAAATGGAGCTCTGACTCTCAGCTACATCTTAGTGATGGAGACATACTAGACGACGAGATTGGCCAAATTGTTAACCGATCCAGTAATTTAGAAAGGAAAATGTTTATTAATCATGTGAAAAAGCTGAGAATCATTACTGTGGTTCAAAGAATCTTACTAAAGTATACTCTACTGATAGCATAAGCTAAGAAGAATGTTGCTTGAAATGTTGAACAACATTATGCACAACATTTGTATAGATTAACGAAAATTGCGGATGAAAAACCAAAAATATTTTATTTCTTTTTCTTTTTCTTTTTGAATCTTTTTGTTTTTCTCCCACGAAAAACCGTTTCCGTCAGAAGACAGCTCATTAATCAAAACACTTATTATGGGATTATTTTTTTCCTATCTTTAGTTGTTGCGATTAATTGCTTGAAACCACTATTTTCCCAACTTTCTTGACTTAGTCCCTTGAACTACCTTCTCGGGAAGTGACAATGTCAATTGACTATTGGAAGATGTGATCAATTATTAACGGCTATAAGTGCTTGGTTCATTTCTCAAATTAGATACATGCCTATTTATGCCTATAAATATGTCTTATCTGCCTATGTGATCTTGCATGCCCTCATAAGTGTTTCAATAGTGTGTTTCTTTCTCTTCTTGCCTGTCAACGTCTCTTATCTTCACTCTAAATATGGCCTACCTTGTTGAAGACACTCAACCCTTGCTTGATGATACGACACCTGATTCTCTGCAATCTGCTATGAATCTGTGTGCTCTGTCTCTCTCAGTTGTCCATTTCGATGGCACTGTTAGTTGCTTGGGAGATTCGCCACTATCTGTTCCTCCTGTTGATTCTCATCTAAGTTCAAAACCTAAAGTTAAATTGCGACCACTTCCGAAAATCTCTTTCTTCACAAAAAGGGGGAGAAGATCTTCAAAGAATGTGATCGCAAGATGTAATGGATCTCTAGAATGTGTTCGCAAGACGTAATGTCAAGTAACCATTCTGTTTGCCAGTCCTCCATGCATCTCCACTCTTTCTACTGGCCGGAATACATGATGTGTTCTGGTTTGACAAACTGCTGCTTCCTCTGGTTAGAGAATGTCTCTGGATCAGAAGAGAGGCGGTGGAAATTGGGAGCACGCTTTTTTAGGGTGGTAAACATATGTGCGGCTTTTGTGTGATCAGCTTAAGACTGGTCGTTGGAGCTGTGTTATCTACTTAGCCGTTTGTCTTTTTGTTTTCTACTTAGATAGGATCTTTGTAACAGTTAGTGTGTGAATGTGATATCAACATTGTAATCTATTTTTTTCAGTGAATGAATAAAAGATGTTGTGTTGAATGTTGAATATTATGTTCTACATTTTACTTGGCCTTATTTATGACTGTTTATATACTATTCAGTTTGAGTAACGGCTATTTTGCAGGTTTTATTTTATAACTCTAATTAGACTGGTTTTGTTGAACCATGCTCTGATTAAGGGGGAGAAATAGTTAGAGTCAAAGCTCTAATTTAGGGGGAGAAAAATAAACGTTGTTTTTTGTACATATACTAAACCTACTAACTTTTGTTTTTAGTTTTAGTGTGTCTGTTTTTGTGTTTTGTTCTTAACAGTGTCAATAATCAACTTGGTTGGTTGGTTTTGTGAAGAAAGGCAAAAATGGGAGATTGTTAGTGCTATGCACGGTGCGATTCTCACAACTATGTTGGGAATTTGATAACATTTTCCACAACATAGCTAATATTTTCTCTCTCTTCCCAAACCTGACATCATATCAATGTTGAGGAGTATGTTAGACATCATCTGACGGCTCTTAGACACTTACTTGATCGCAAAGTAAGTAGTCAGACCAAGTCTTGCCACGTGCTATAAATAGTATATTGTTGAGAGAAGCAAGCTTGGAAGGTGGAGTTCGTTACAACTCAGTCAAGGAGTGTAACACAGTCAAACCAGACTCTCCACAATTGAAAGACGATCGGACGGTTATTGGACATCAAGAAGTTATCTACGATTGAAGCCGTTTGGACCGTTTCATCGGTTGTTGTCGGACGTCCTACATTTACTCCTCACCTAGTGTTTACTGCTTGGTCCCCAAGACTCCAACCTATATATATAGGTGGACTGCATATGATCGAAACCAAGTTTGTCCAGCCTTGTTGACAACTTCGTGAAGTGCATTGCAAATTGTCTTGTCAAAGTCTTTGTTGCTCTCAACATACTTGACAAAGAGATCAACATGATCACTTCAGTCTTGACTTAAATAGTCAGGAGGTAGAAACACTAGAACTCACACACTTGAGCACTGAGTTGAGTTTCCCACACAAGTGTATGTTCACACTTGTGGTTGTTTGTCTAAGCGATTAATCCACACTTATTACAACAACTCCCACTGAGTTGTTGTTACGACGAAATCCTCCTCTTGACGAGGTGGATTCAATAGGTCAGAAAACCTATCTTGTAGGCTTAGCTGAGTTTGGGCCACTAGTGCTGGTATCACCAAGGTGTGTTTGGTGTTTACACTCTTGATAGACTAGCAGTCAAATCAGTCTTTTTGCCCTGAAGGCGTTTTCAAGTATATTGATCATTTGATTAATATACTTGAAGATTTGGAAACCAGGTGTGTCTGAGTCTTTTACTTTACTGTCCTGCACTTTTCATATTTGTTGTGAAATTTGTTGACACAACATATCGTTCAACATACTGATCAACATCTGCAGTTTATTTACAATATTGTATTTGTTGTGTTTCTTTGTGACATTAGTTTTTGCTGTTTAACATAAACAAATCAATATGCTTCCGCACCAAACCTCACAAGGTTAAGTAAAGGTTTACTGTGCCACGGACCAAAGGAAAAGAGGAAAGCCAAAATTTGGTACCTCTCCGACCCTTACATGGATGATATTGTCCCAACCGCTTTCCTCGATTATCAACTTTTTCCCTGGAATTACGCTGCACATCATCCCTAAGTGAATTCTCACGCTGCTCAGTCTACTCGTTCCTTGGACGCTTGTCCCCACCTTCCTTCCCATAGTTGTGCTTTCCATAACCACTTTCTCTTTTCCTCTTCTTGTTTTGTTCATCCCTCCAATATCTTCACTCACTCGTCCGCTTCGTGTTGGTATTGCTACCGCCCGCTCGCTCTTCTTCATCCTTTCTAAGGACGTAGTCCTTCAGGTAGCCTTGTCGAATAAGTCGCTTAATCTCTTCCATAAGATCCATGCATTCATCGGTTTCATGGTCGTACTGTTTGTGAAAACCACAATATAAATTGCTTTGCTTCGCGTCGGCTGATTCCGTGCGTTTCCTCATCCATTCTACATATGGCCTTGTAGATAACTCCTCCAATATTTGCACCCTAGGCCTACTGAGCTTGGTGTAGTTGCTACGCCGCTTCGGGGGACTTCTCTCCCTCAATTGGTCATATGTGCCGAATTCCACACAGTGTCCCAGCGGGGCTTGGGTGTGAACTTCCTTTCCGCTTTTGTGTTGCTGCTTTCCTCCCACTTGCGCACGCGCGAGGGTACGTTGCTACGAAATTCCTCCGCCTCGATATGTCTGTAAGAAAATATGGTTAGGTTTACCCCTAGGGTAGCGCAACGGAATTTAAAATTTTTCTTAACAAGCACGCAATTGATTATCCATAACACGTATATTTACATATCAGAGTTAGAATACTTACAGTTGTTCAAAGGCTAGAACAACAACGGTTTTCTCTGCAGGAAATTGATCGACGAGATCCTCGTAGTAACCTGCAAAATCTTTTTCTTCGGTGAAGTCGAAGATATCTAATTGTTCTTCAATGATTCCTACAAAACAAGATTAGCTAGCAGCTTTAATTTTTCTCAACCTTGGTATCCACGGATGGACTGGTGGCTCGTAAGAGAATGCTAGGATATTCTTGAAGTTGAACTTCGCCAAGTACTATAGAGGGTGGCGCGTTGGCGGCTAGGGACGGGAGAGGGAGAGCTTTTCTATTTTCCTAGAGAATAGAATGAGAGAGAATGTCAAAGTATTATTTCTAGCTCTCCAATGCTCTCCTTATATAATTTCTATTAGAAGCCTTTAGAAGGAAATAGAATCCTAAAAGGAATAATAACTCCAATTCTTATTGCACAAAGTAATCTAGCTTCCAGATTAATTCATGTTCACATTGAGTGTTCACACCTTGTGTTCAAACTCAATTCGGAAATACTTGCACTTCATATTTAATTAGGAGAAGGAGTCAAAACTCCTCCTCCCATTGACCACACGCGCGCGTGCCTATGGAGGAATATGTGGGCCCAACTTTTGTGCCCACATGCAAGTTAGGATATATTTAAATCCAATTTAAATATTGCCCAAGTGCATATATTAATCCAATTAATATATCCTTTTAATTATCCCATAATTGTATTTCTAAAATACAATCAACATATAATTGTAATTCTAAATTAAAATTAATATATAATTAATATTTCCAAAATATTAATTGCGCCATAACACCAATTAATTATAATTCTTGCTGTAGTACTTTCGACAAGTCGGCCCACCGTATAGTGTGACCCATAGGGCCTCAATGTATTAAGCTAGACAAGATGACTAGGCATCATGGGACTCCCAGACAATCCCACTTGCAATATTAATACATGAGGACGTTTGAGAGGAATCTCAAAACCACCTTTCGTTGTGAAACCTGTTGAACTCAATGCAGCGATGGTACAGTCCTTTCATCTGACTGACTCGAATGCACCTAGGATCAATGATGTGTCTATCCCATTAATGTACTCATGGCGTCTTCAGTGAGTTGCTTGGTTATCAAGATATATTTAGGACTATCATAAATATATATGTGCGTTGACCAACAACTTTACCAACACAACTATGAACGACTATGAGTAGTACTCTCATATTCTACACACGAGAGATGAATCCTCTGCAGGGACCAACTACCACCAACATATACATATTGTCAAGTACCCAGCTGGACAGTATGTACCTCGCATTTGGGTGTAAGCATTAGTTTCAGTCAAAGCACAGGACTCAGTATATGTGATGATAAAGTCCCGAGAGTCTAAGGACGAATGGCATCACTTCAACAACTCCGGCTCCCATAGACACATAGGTGTAGATCATACATCGATGGGAGCTCTGGTGGGTTCTTCCATTGTTCGGATTTACTCCACGAACAACCAAGCGCCGTTATAGTAACATTATGGACCTAGTCTGTTCCGTGGTCGTGGGATCGACCACACTCACTCTAATGAGTATAATTCCAAGCGCATGCTAGTCTCGATCGCGTCATTCAGACCCCTATCCGAGATGACCTTCGACTAGGGAGAGTTCAGGATATATGATGTTTCACATAGGTCCCACTTACCATGTGATAATACATATATCCTCTGGGGACATGTTTAATATCGATACAGACAATAAGATAAAGATATGACATGCTAGTGCCCTGTGTAAGATACATATGTAAGTAAACATAAACATGTATAAGCAAACATATATATATTACGTTGATTGTGATGAATTACATAATGTCCCTAACTGTGGTTGTCTCTAGGACATACATACTTTCAGATCTGACCTTCCTTCCTTGCGGACCTTTTTCTCCTCTGCGTAAGCTTACATACCCTCTATTCCCAGCTTCCTCTTCGGAGGATTCTTCGCTTTCTTCGTAGGTCCTTTCAGAGTCATTACCTGCGGATTCGTCTGTATCCTCCTCCGACTCTGTTTCTTCTTCCGTATTTTGTTGCTCCGGTCCCCCCAAACCTGTGTCCTGTTCATATCTCTTGGCTTCCTTGCACCTTTCCCATCCTCTGTCAACTATATCCTGGGCTTCAGCCTTTGCGTCGTGGTTTTCATCCACTTTCACTTTCCCACGCGATCCTAGCCTGTCCTTCACAGCCGTTTGCCTATCCCCCAGACGGTCAAATACATTACCAAGGCTCGGCTTCCAAGTGGGGTTGGCACCCAACCTGCTTTTGATCGTCGGCTCGTCTCGTATCCCTTGCTTAACTTTCTTGTGTCTTACCACAGTCAATTGTGCCTTTTGCCCTTCTGCCACTGCTCCCTCCGTGTTGTTTGTTTCCCCTGCCCTTTCCTCGTTAAGTCGCACCTTGAGCATTGCTGCCAACCTCTGGAAGTTGGCCACGTTCTCATCTTGCAAAGTAGTCGGTCCCTTTGGTATTTCCGTACCGTTTTGAGGGTGGTCTCCCTCTGCCAACTAGATCTCCGGCTCTTTCAAAATGCTAGTGGCTTCTCCATTCCCCGGTATGGTCACAGTGACCTTACCAACACCCTTGTCCTTCGATGACCTCGTTCGCCTAGATGAAGCCATTCACCCTATTCTCTTAGTTATTCATCGTTTCCCACAGACGGCGCCAATGATAAACAAAGGCGCTTCTCAGGAGGCAACTCGGTGTTTTACTTGCTTTGCATATAGTTAGATTTGCATTCATTTGTGTTTTTTGCATGTTTTTATGTGTTTAAAGTTTGTTTTGTGGGAAAAATTTCGAATTTAATTTATTTGCTGACGAACAGGTGAGCGCTCCCAGCGGTGAACATACCGCTGGGAGCGGCATCCATCGTTGGCAGTGATGAGATCATCGCTGCCAGCTATGGAGGTCTCTGGAAATCCAGAGACCCCCGTTGTTGGCAACAACGGTAACAACGCTCCTAGCGATGGATGGTCGTTGGCAGCGCCCATGTCGGCGCTGCCAGCGACCACCTGTAACCTATATGTATTATGAAATTTCTCTCTTTTCCGAAAATCTTACTTCTTCTTCCTCCTTGTGTGAATTCTACTCCAAAATCAGCTTTCTCCTTATTTCTCAACCAAATCACTTGTTCTATAGTTCGTTGCGAAGCTCTTTTCATCATCTTTCACATAGTTGCTTGAATTTGTGCATTCATTCAACAATCATGAGTACCCAAGATAATGTGCTATGAACCCTAACATTGAATAGGTTCGGGAAAACGTCTTGATTGATATCGTATGACTTAAATTATGAATTGCATGAACCTCTAAGATTGTTCTTAGTTGTGATCAACTTGAGATTGCATAATTTGATGATTTTGATTTGGTTGTTGACACTTGCATGTCATATTGGTCTCTTTAATTCCTCATCAATTTTGATTCTTGAATAGGTTTGGGGAAGCTTACCAATTGATGTTGTATGATATAATTTATAATTTGCATGAAACCTCTATGATGTTACTAGTTGAAATTAGCTAGCAATTGCATAATATTGATGGTTTTGAATTGGTTAGAGTATGATGTGCATGATTTGTTAGTTATCCTTCTTCTCCAAGTTCTATAAGGCTAAAATGACTTTTCGTAGGTGATGATCAACCGGACATCTCCATTGAAGAAAGGCAATTGGACTTCTACAACATGAACACCGGATTACCCGGAGTTAACTTGCTAACGCGAAGGATTTGTGAACTTAAGTGGGAATTCATGTATGATGGACCCAACACACCATATGATGCGCAATTGGTTGGCGAATTTTATGATGGATTTAATGATGCCGTTGATGATGAGGAATGGTTCCTCGTGAGGGACAATGATCTTAATTTCAATGCTTTCGAGATAAACTACCTCTATGGGACTTACTCGATGACACCCCCCGAGTGCACACCCGATTGATCCGGACACTATTTTTACCTTGGAAGTACTACATGCATTATGGTCAACAAAAACCCTAGCCTATTACACCAACCATCCATCCTTTTTGGACCTAACTACCATGTTCGTTAGTGATTTGGGATTTGACGCAACAGTGCTCTTCGACTTTGTTTCGTCAAACTTGGTTCCGAACTCAAATCGGTACTCCATCGGGCCTCTTCATGGGAACCTTATCTATGAGCTTCTTATGGGACACTATGTCAATTATGGGGATGTAGTGGTTACGGAGATCCACTGATACAAGAAATACACTAATGGGCGTGGCTTTCCTCATTTGATAACTACCTTTTGTTCCGAGTACATTCGTCAAGGGATTCATGCAACTCAAGGACCTGGTCCTCCTTTCAACCGAACTACCATTGGGATCATCTATGCAATTCATGAGGAGGACATCCCGATTTTGAACAATGTACCTTGACCCCAAATGGGATAAACTTGAGATGGAACAAACCGATATAGCAAACGGACTTGTTGATGATTCTGAGAAAGAGCCGGAAGAAGACCCTGACGAGGATGAAGAATCTGCTGGTGAGATGGACCCTGAAGGCGTAGATAGGAGAGCAAGAAGCACGGACTCTATTAATGCCCCCGAGGAAGAATCCGATCTGGAGATAGATGGCCATATGCGAATTGCCTATGCGGATGCAGAATATGAACCTCTCAAAGATATGGAGGATAACCATGTTACTAATGCCGACCTTGAGGCTCGCCTTGAGGATGTCGAATGTGAAACAATTGTGGCCAAGTTGATAGCTACTCGTGACAATTTACTCCAACTTGCCATGACTTTACCATCAAGGCAAAGGAAGTCGATGATACTATCTCTTTCTACCGTCGCATGCGAGGAGAACGCACACCAGGGCAGTAACATTCTTTTACCCTTCTTTAAATTTCTAGCTAGGGACTAGCTAGCATTTAGGTTTGGGGAGGGGGTAAAGAATGTGTTGATTTTCGTATTGTTCGCATGCATATCACGTTTATTTTTATTTCATTTATGTTATCTTGTTGCATGCATTCATGTTTACTTTTCCAAGTTCCTTGCCAAGTTTTGAAATTTTCTACCATGTTAATTTTATGTTATTGAATATTTTCCATGCTTTATGTGATGAGTATGTAGTTTGAGATTCGCTTTCTATTGGTATGTTACATCCGTGCACATATTCACTTTTTAAGTCTAGTAGTCTAAGAACACACTATTGCACTTTGGTGTGCTATTCTCTAGTTGCGATTCTCGAAACCTATCGACAATTGTTTTTAGTGTAAAGATGATAAGGCATCATGACTTCACCTTACTTGCAAACTCTAAAAAATATTATTTGAGCAACTATGGGTCATAGTAATCATGTACTCTATCTTCGTTGTGTCGTGTATTACCAACCTATTATGTCGAATAGGTCTGGGGAAGTCATTGTTATGTAATGTTTTTGCTGCTACTGCTATTTGAAAAAAATATATTATTATTAGCATATGGTTGTTGATGAACGTGTACTTTACACTTTCATTTGAGTCTTTTTTCACCAATTTAGCTATCCTCTATGTTAATTTAGCTATATTTTAGTGCATTTTATTAGAATAGTGTCACGTTTCCCTTTTCTTTGCATTTTTCAGGTTTTAGGTGAAAAACGTGTTTTTATGGGCAAATATGTTGAAGAAGTCGAAGATTTGGTGTTTCGTGGTCATCCATGATGTATCTAGAAGGTTCCGGGTGAGATTTGAAGTCTAGGGGTCGAGTTTCAAGGCTTAAAGGTCACTAGAAGACAAAATTCGAGTCCAAAAAGGAAACCAACACAAGAAAACGCGTCCACGGACACTGGACGTCCCAGGCGAACCGCCTGGGACGTGGGGCGAATCGCCCCGTGCCAGGCGAACCGCCTGGCATGTGGGGAGGTTCGCCTGGCACATTCCGACTCCTATATATATGTTTCGCCTAGTTCTACGTTTTTCATATATCTTCACCTTATTTTGAGAGACAAATTCTCCAGAGCTTGTTCTTGGAATTCATAGCATAGAAGACTCTTTTTCTTATTGATTTGGAAGATTAAGCATAGCAATTGATCCTCGTTGATTCTCAATTCTTGCTTGTGAGTTAGCAATTCTCCGGAGATTGACAACCTTCGTCGGTAACTTGTATCTCACGATTTGTCTGCGTTTATTTATTTCTTTCAACATGTTTTCATTCAATCTTTCTCTGATTCTTGTTGATAGCAATTTATCTATGAGTAGCTAAATCTATCGTTGGTGATAGTATGTGATTTCTAGCTAGGGTTCTTA
The DNA here is from genome assembly GCA_028274465.1 of Plantago ovata. Classification (NCBI taxonomy): domain Eukaryota; kingdom Viridiplantae; phylum Streptophyta; class Magnoliopsida; order Lamiales; family Plantaginaceae; genus Plantago; species Plantago ovata. Next base: position 69,691 of record JAHHQI010000121.1, on the reverse strand, counting down.
ATTATGCATGAGTGGCTGTAACGCGTTTAAGACTTGATTTATTGTTTTATTTCTTTTATCTATCTAAGACATCTATCTTCGTAGTGTTGAATTGAAAGGAACACATTGGACAATTCATGATCTTAGATTTCTATACAAACTTCAAGTACTTCATGCATGATTATTAACCCGATGCTCAGAATGACCATACTATCACTAACCTCCATTATATTGATAAGAAAAGTCTGTGCTAGGTCGTTTGTTGAGTTTATAGTTTAAGTTAAATTTGATAAAGCTAGTTATAGTCCTTAGAGATCGACACTCGAGGTTATCTTACTTCTACACTATGTGCCTTGGTTTTCGTTTTAGGTGTGAGTTGCCTTTGGCTAAAAACAAATTTATTTGATTAATTGAGTCTGACAATCTCCTTCATCAAATTGGCACCGTTGCCGGGGACTATAATCCTTTAATATCTTTAGCTTATTTATATTTTCAGCATTCAATTCCTAGTTTTATTAGCTTAGTCAATTTGCTCTCTCTTGATACTCGTTTCTCTGCTTGTTACAGATAGTGTATGCTAAGTACGCGATCTAGAGGAACACCGCTTGCTGAACCTATCGCTGAAATCGACAAAGTTTACCACCAAAGAAGGCGACTGCTTCGACGACGTGAACTAGAGAGAATAGAGGATACCGATTTCTCTGAATCTCTACACGCTCTTTTTGAAGAAATCGTCATGGCAGAAGCTAGACCACTGATGAAATCATGGGTTCAACCCACCAAAGAATGCATGAGGGGACCGGCGATTGTTCTTTCGTCCGCAACTCGTGACTTGGAAATCAAAAACCACATGTTCCAGCAACTTCCTAGGTTCTATGGCTTGGCTAGGGAAGACGTGATGGGGTACTTGCACGATATCGATGACTTCGTCAACCAACTTCCACGACCCGGAGCTGAAATGTCGAATGAAATTTGCCGAGTATGCAAGAACTATGGGCATGGGGCTCATATGTGTAGATCGGAGCTTGCATACGATAGTGGCAATTGGGTTCAAGGAAGTGATGAGGAGACTTTTGCTGCAGAATTTGGTATGCAAGAAGCTAGCTATGGTCAAGATGGTAGGAATCCCCGTGGTGGATTTTGGAGAAGGGGGTTCCGAAACAACCAAGGATATGCACCGGCTAGCCAAACTTATGGCCCAAACCAAGACCGTAGTAAGCTTAGCTATGGTAATGATCACTACGAAAATCCCACTCCTAAATTTGCAGAAAATTTGCAGAAAATGGTTGATTATACCCAAGGTTTTCTTAAGCGTTATGAAGAATATTCGGAGAAGACAAGGGCGAGGCTTGATCGTTTGGAGGAGAGCACTAGGCTTGCTCATCAAAAGATGCAAGAGTTGATTGACCGTGGGGCGAGTAGGGAGCATGGAAAGTTACCAAGCACCACTGAAAAATCGATGTGTATTACTTTAGTGGGTGATCTTCCCGTTGAGATCACTATCAAGAAGGGTGCTAATTGTGAGTATTGCAAAGATGGTGAACCTCCACTAGCCAAGGAAGAAAAGAAGGACCTTGGTTTTGATGTGAGTGATGAGGAGCAAGAAGATCCCGAGCCAATTCCTGAAAGTTTCGATGTTAAAGTTGGGATTGGTGAGCTTGAAAATGTTCGTGTTACACTTGATACAGGATCTTATTCTAATGTGCTCCCAATAAATGTGTTTGAGAAGAGTGGCCGTGGAGAGCTATCTGAGCATAAGGCTATTGTGCAACTTGCGGATGGATCCTTTGTGAGACCCGAAGGCGTTGTGAAGAACGTATTGGTTAAGATTGGTGAAACTTCTGTATACACCAACTTTGTAGTGATGACGGCGTCTACACTTGGAATGGGGGATGTTGTTCTCTTGGGGCGAACGTTCTTGACTAAGCTACGCTCCGTAATTGACATCTACCGAAGAACTTGCACCATTGAGGTGGATGGCAAGCAACATGTGTTGCGAGCCATATCTGATTCTGATATTCACTTCAATGCTTCTCACACTATTAACTACTTTGGTCTTGTTGTATATGTTCATTCTCATTCACAGGTTCATGGCATGAGGAAGAGATCTATGATGGGGAAGTCTAGTACCCATAAAAAGAAGAACTAAAGAGCAAGAAGAAGTCGAGTCAAAGACTATAAACAATGGAACTTTCCGGGAGGCAACCCGGAGTTTTTATTGCTTTTTTATCACTTTATTGCATTGCATGCATTCATACATTGAACAATTTGTCTTTATTTATGAGTTTATGTGATGTTTTGTGTAAATGTTTATGTTTGAGTGAAAGTATTTCGAGTGTTTTTATGAAAATGGTTTTCGGGTACTTTAAAAAATTTTACGAAAACTTTTTCGCACCCCCCCCCCCCCCACTTAGTCCCTTTTCCTCATTTCTTCCATCTTCTTCACTCTTTTACTCTCTAAACACCCCAAAACTCAAAAATTCTTCCATCTTACATAAAATCTTCATCAAAATTGGTGTTCTTTAGTTTCAATCGAAGCCCATTACGTGCTCTTTCATTCCATCCGAACAAATTTATTCCTAGTTCATCCGTTTTTCAGATTTGCGGTAATCTCACATGAACCCTAATTTTTCAAATTTGGGGGTTTTTTGATTTATGCTTCAATTGAGCTTTTATGATGCATGGGTTGATTGTTTATATCATTGGAACCGTTTTTCATTACCAATTACATGCTCAATTTTGCTTGGTTTGATAATTTAGAAATTATGCTTACTAGATGTCTATGTCTTGTTATGCATTGCCTCTTTTCTTTCATTCCATGATTAATGATAAGCTTCATGATGGTAGAGCACTTGATTGATGGAATTCTGAGATTTTTTGGTGAATTTTTTGGGTACTATGGTTTGATTGAAGCCTTATGATTTAAGGTTATTGGTTGTCTAGCATGAGCTTGATTGTGATATGTTACATGTTTATGATGTGTTGATATGTTGCATTTTGGTTCTTACCATTGCTAGATTAGACATGGTGTTTAGGAGTAGGTTTGGTGATGAATTCACTCGTTGGTTTCACTCTTGCATTTGCATATGCATGAATCTTTTTTTTTTTGTACAAGATACTAATAGATGCTTGTAGGTACCATGCCACCACGTGAGAAGAGAGCTAGCTCATCAAGGAGCAAGAAGGACAAAGGAGTAGCTTCGAGCTCCCAACCTTCCGTAGAGGCATATGAGCCATCTCTTGCAGCCATTGCCATACGATTGAGGCTACAAGAGGAGGCACTTGGAGGACCCCCTTCTATCATTCCGGATAGAAAGATTGCGATACCATCACACCATGCCAACATACCGGGGTATAAGGTGCTATCTTGGTTGGAGAAAAAGAGGAATTGGGGATGGTACACTGCTAACTGGTTCAAGGGGTACGACTGGGAGGTTGTCAAGGATTTCTATGTTGGATATACGGATAGAGAGGCCATGGGTGGTGTGCCCGTGAGAGGCAAGCTTGTGCCTTGGACTCCCGAGTCCATTAATCACTTCATTCACATGGGTGCACCGGCGTTTTCTGGAAGTGGTCACCGTTATGAGTACTCAAGGGTCAAGCGTGGGATTCCAAATTCGATCACGGATAAAGTTTGCAATAGGGACTTCCATTTTCCAGCATCCGGTGAGCAACCCACTAAGATCCATCAAAAGTTTTTTAGCTTTGAGGCCAAAGTGGTGATGAAGTTTTGCATTGCCAATGTGATACCAAGGAAGAATGATACGTATATTCTACCGAATTATGCCGAGCTCCTCTTTTGCTTGATGGGTAATCATTGTATCGACATCGGGAGCATTATGCATATTGAGTACGAGCGGCATTGGGAGAAGAAAAAGAAGCCCTTCATTTATCCGAGTTTCATCACCGCATATTGTAAGTACCATGATGTGGAGGATATTAATGAACCGGATTTAGCGGTGGCGCTTATCTCTCCAACCACTGTTGAGGTTCAAGAGAATAAGTATAGAATGAAAAATCCCGATGTTGCTGCTGCTGATGTTGAGGCTTCCCTTCAACAACCTGTTTCCGATAGTGATGATGATGAAGAGGAAGAAGAGGAAGGTGATGGCATGGAGACTGATGATCAAGCTCCACCTCGTGGTCCAAGGATTCCTGATATTCCTTTTGTTCATCGACCACCACGTGCACCACACGCACCGCCTCGCGCCCCACAGCCGTCTGGAAGCTTTGATTTCTCCACCTTTCAGACTTATTTCGATGATCGATTTGGTGGCATTGATGCTAGTGTTGCAGCCCTACATACTTATGTCCAACGGTTGCAACACAATTTGGATGGATATGTTGCCCAACGCAACCGCGATTGGGAGATTGCTGAGGAGCATCGCCGCTGTGAGAGAGAGATAATGTGGGAGCAATGGCAGCTCATCAGTCACCAACAAGAAGCCCTTCAACAATCCAACGATCTTCTCTCTGACTTGTGGAGGGACTATTATGGGGATTACGATCCTGATAACTAGTCTTTTCGCAAGTCCATTCTCGTATACTCAGCCGACCGAGGCCAAACCATTCGGTAACATCTAGTATCACTTTTTATTTCCTCAATTCTCTTATTGCTAGGGACTAGCTTGAGTTTCATGAGGGGGGATGGGATGTGAACCATGATGTTAAGTATTGTTTGGCTTTTGCATGTTGAGTATTTTATCTTGTATTTGTTTGCATTAGCACTTGCACGTTTATCGCTTTCTTAATAATTTAGTTGCATACACTACATTCATCCTAGTTTAGTTTTGCATGTTTTATGTGGAGTTTATTGCCCAAATTTTTGCACTTTTTTATTGTGTAGATTAACTAGTTATGACCATTGTCCATACATTGCATCTCTATGAATTTGTTTGAGGTTTTTCTCGCTTGGCTTGTCACATTTATGTTTGCACTTAGTTAAGCTTGGTAGTCTCGACATCACTTAGTGGTGTTTTCTCTACTGCGGTTCACGAAGGCCTTTATAATAGGATGATGCATGATAGAGTCTTGTGGTTGTTTTCCCGTGTAATTATGTACCTAAGAGGCAACAAGTCTTCACCTTGCTTTGAGATTGCTAAATGTCTAGGAAGGAGGTAGTGTTAGATTGTGTGATCCTTTGTTTACAACCTATTCTAACGAACAGGTTTGGGGAGGGGGTTATGCTATCATATGGCTTGTTTTTCGATTTTTAAGTGTTGTGAGTTTGTTTTTCTTTTTCGTAAAGTGTGTGCTCCAACCTATTCTTTCAAATAGGTTTGGGGAGGTCGTTTGTGAGTCATTGTAATTTATTTTTCGTTGTGCTACTGCTGGCTACAAATAAAAAAAAATCGAAAAGAAAAAAAATCGAAAAAGAAGAAAAATTCCAGAAATCTGGAAAAGAAAAAAAGAGAAAAAAAAGAAGACCCCAAAAAAGCAAAGAAGGGTCCAAAAGAAAGCCAAAAGCAGTTAGCAAAGTGTTAGTCTCGTTTTTCAATTCTTGTAATGTTCGTAATCGAGTTGTAAAGTATGTCTTTTGTTTGTTTGAGTGTCATCTGTTCTAGACCACCCTCGTCCTGCCATTCAAGAAGTGGTGATTAAGTTGTTGACTTTGCTTGAGAAATGGGTAGAATAGGGGAGTGTGAACTTTTAGGGAACCCTCCTTCGTTTGATGAGAGCCAGTATTGGTTCGACCTCTTTGACGGAAAGTCTTAACTTGGTGAACAGTAGTAAGTTCTCAGTTTCATAGGCATGGGACAACCATTCGATTTTAACATGTTTCATTACGTCGTCACTGACTAGGTCCAGGTAGAGAATGTTACGAGGGACTATCTTGTTTAACATAGTGCATATGTGAATGTGTATGAGTCAATCGAGGCATTCTTCAACCAATATCCATGTTATGATTTGTATGGTCTTTGTTCATAAGTTTTTGATAGATTCAATAGATTAGTTCATTCTATTTGGCATGAGACTCCATTTTGCGTGTTGCATTGGTTTTTTGCATTAGAGTCTAGCTTAGTTGCTTGAGGACAAGCAAAGGTTCGGTTTGGGGAGTTTGATGAACGTGTATTTTACACTTTCATTCGAGTCTTTTTTCACCAATTTAGCTATCATCTATGTTAATTTAGCTATATTTTAGTGCATTTTATTAGAATAGTGTCACGTTTCCCTTTTCTTTGCATTTTTTCAGGTTTTAGGTGAAAAACGTGTTTTTATGGGCAAATATGTTGAAGAAGTCGAAGATTTGGTGTTTCGTGGTCATCCATGATGTATCTAGAAGGTTCCGGATGAGATTTGAAGTCTAGGGGTCGAGTTTCAAGGCTTAAAGGTCACTAGAAGGCAAAATTCAAGTCCAAAAAGGAAACCAACACAAGAAAACGCGTCCACCGACACTGGACGTCCCAGGCGAACCGCCTGGGACGTGGGGCGAATCGCCCCGTGCCAGACGAATCGCCTGGCATGTGGGGCGGTTCGCTTGGCACATTCCGACTCCTATATATATGTTTCGCCTAGTTCTACGTTTTTCATATATCTTCACCTTATTTTGAGAGACAAATTCTCCAGAGCTTGTTCTGGGAATTCATAGCATAGAAGACTCTTTTTCTTATTGATTTGGAAGATTAAGCATAGCAATTGATCCTCGTTGATCTCAATTCTTGCTTGTGAGTTAGCAATTCTCCGGAGATTAACAACCTTCGTCGGTAACTTGTATCTCACGATTTTTCTGAGTTTATTTATTTCTTTCAACATGTTTTCATTCAATCTTTCTCTGATTCTTGTTGATAGCAATTTATCTATGAGTAGCTAAATCTATCGTTGGTGATAGTATGTGATTTCTAGCTAGGGTTCTTAATTATGCATGAGTGGCTGTAACGCGTTTAAGACTTGATTTATTGTTTTATTTCTTTGATCTATCTAAGACCTCTATCTTCGTAGTGTTGAATTGAAAAGAACACATTGGACAATTCATGATCTTAGATTTCTATACAAACTTCAAGTACTTCATGCATGATTATTAACCCGATGCTTAGAATGACCATACTATCACTAACCTCCATTATATTGATAAGAAAAGTCTGTGCTAGGTCGTTTGTTGAGTTTATAGTTTATGTTAAATTTGATAAAGCTAGTTATAGTCCTTAGAGATCGACACTCGAGGTTATCTTACTTCTACACTACGTGCCTTGGTTTTCGTTGTAGTTGTGAGTTGCCTTTGGCTAAAAACAAATTTATTTGATTAATTGAGTCTGACAATCTCGTTCATCAGTTGTCAACAAATATTGTGAGTCGTTGTTATCTCCCTTGCTGGTCCGGTATGGGGCATGACAACGTGGTTGTGTCGAGGTTGTGTAGTATACACGATGCTATGGTATCTCACTCGGGTATTTAGGTATTCCGTGGCATCTCCACGGAATCACAATGCTCTAAGGCAACCAAAAAAGCGTATGCAAAAGGCACCCAATAGGGAAAAGGAAAAAGAAAAAAAAGAAAGGAAAAAAAATCAAAAAAAGCGAAAAAATACATATGTGTTGAATAAAGACCTGCAAAAGCCTTATGGGGTCAAGCAGCTTGTTATGTTTAGTAATGTCTTTGAAGTTGTTTTGTCTTGTGTTAGTTCTTCCTCTTTGTTTATGTGTTGCTCCGACCACCCTCGTCCTGCCATTCAGGAAGTGGTCTTATGTGTTTGTTTTGTTGGGTGATAGAGTAAGTCCTTTGATTTATGCGAATTGTCTTTAATAGTCGTCAATGACTTGGGTTTAGACTAGAGATGTATCAAGGACTCCTTCATTTAACTTAGTGCATGTGTGTGGGGATGTGTATGTATTCGATAGAGTTGTCTTTCATTCTATTTGCTTGTTGAGTTTTGCATGGAACTTGTTCATTGATGTTTAGTTGATATGGTGGTTATTTTCTAACGGTTGGCAAGGCGACTTTGTGTTTGTGTTTGTGTTTGTTTTGCATATTTAGTTGCATGTTTGCTTGGGGACAAGCAAATGTTAGATTTAGGGATATGATGACGCACAAATAATCACTGTCATCAGGGATATTTAGATCATTTTTGCTATCTTTGAGCTGTATATTTTATTACATTTTTACTAGTCTAGAGTTACTTTCGTACTTTTATAGTTTTTAGGTACTTTTGGAGCAACTTGGTGTTGTTGGTGCAAAAGTGATGCTTTTGGATGCAATTGGATCACTCTTGGATGCCACGAACCTCCGATGATGTTCACGTACCGGACATTATGCGTTTGAGAGGTGAAATACATTATTTGGGATTCATATGTGAAGGAAAATATTGAGAATAGCTTGTATGAGGCTAAGATGGAAGTGAATTCGGAGTTCGGATGAAGATTTTGAAGCCATTCAAGTGTGCACTGTGCGGTCTTTCCATTTTGGTCGTAACTCTTTCATACGACGTCCGATTGACCTGAAACAAACGCCCACGCGTAAACAACTCAAAGGGCTTTCCAACAATAGGTCGCACGCCCCACTTGGAGATAAAATGATTTTCAAACAGAGACCTTTTTCGCTGCCAGCGGGAATTGGGCGCTGCCAGCGGCCCAGTTACGACAGAACACTCGTTTTGGCTTAATTCATCTGTATTTAACCAATTCAAGAGCCATAAACTCATTATTCCATCTTTTATCAAACCTTAGCCTTAGGAAACCCCTTCGGGGGCTGTTTTAAGCCTCAAAACTTAGTTTCTTTTGATTATTGAAATTGATTGCTAGGATTTCATCTTTTATATTTGTGGAACTCATATGATTTATCGTTATCAACCTTTGAGAATTGATATATTTGATATTGCATCTTTTCTTTCTGCGTTTAATTTTCCACCATTAATATCATGCATGTTGCTATTGTTATTGCTTTGATTGATATGAGTAGCTAATCACCTCGTGTTGGTGGTAGGATGTAAATCTAAGGGTTAGGATTTATTCACATAATGTATGCCTTAGCTTAATTACTGATTCACACATGTTAGAAGCTCTGTTTTATGTTTATCTTCGAAGGTAGTGACAGTACCATGGTCGATGCATGCTTCTACGTTATGTCTGGTTTACCGGAACACATTGTATCTTCGGTTAATTAAGATATATTTAATTAGCAGCCGTAATAGATATGCATGTATGTCTAAGTGCCAAATTACGAATATAGGAGATAGATATATGTGTATCTCTAGATCCTTTAGATAAATCTACAGAATGAGCATAAATCTTACTTGCCGTAAGTGATTACCTATCTACGTGCAGCTCTAGGCATAGAATACATCCTACACCCAAAGATTAATACCACCAACATCTCTTTAATCGATTATTTACTAGTTTCCTAAGCCTACGTTTGTTAATTGCATTACTCTTAGTTAATTATTTGCACTCAAGCCATTGTTTACATTCAAGTCATTATTTACATTCAATTGCCAATCATCATTGCCAATACTCCATTTAATTGCTTTAGTTTGATTATTTCATTGTCTTGCATTAGTTTCAGCCTAGTTGTTCCTTAGAGACCGATACTCGAGTTAGCTTACCATTACACTAATCCTTGTGTGATATTGAGTTAGCTCGGCATAATATAAATATTATTTGGTGTTTGTTTGCATACGACACAAGCACTCATCAAGGCCCAGATGATGGCCATGAGCCTATAAGCCAAAAGGGATGACGGCCATAAGCCTATAAGCCACGGATGACGGTAATGAACCTATAAGCCCAAAAGGATGACGGTAATGTGCCTATAAGCCCAGGATGACGGCCAAGTGCCTATAAGCCAAAAGGGATGACGGCCATAAGCCTATATGCCTCGACCTAAGGATGACGGTTATATGCCTATAAGTCCAGGATGACGGCCAAGTGCCTATAAGCCAAAAAGGATGACGGCCATAAGCCTATATGCCTCGACCTAAGGATGACGACCTATAAGCCCAGGATGATGGCCATGTGCCTATAAGCCAAAAGGGATGATGGCCATAAGCCTATATGCCTCGACCTCTGCATCATCGTCAGCGTCAGTATCTGCTTCTGCATCTACATCTGCATCTGCACTTCCTACCCAATTCAACTTATAAACCCTCATTGCATGCTTTCATATTCCTGCATACTCCTACTCGACCTCCACTACCGGCAGCAACATCGTCCAGGCGACATTCCTACATCCTAACATTTACCAAAATCCTTGAAACAAATACTCCTTTTTTGTGCTTTGAGCTACTTTCTCAAAACACAAAGGGGGGGGGGGGAGATAGGCTATTGATAAATGACAGAATGGTAGGAATCTTCTTCGGCATCGGCTGGGCATCTTCATCGGCAACTCGTACTCTAGCTAATTCAGTCGCATGATTGATAGTTGAGGATACGAGGTATCAGCTCGGCATCTTCATCAGCAAAGTACTCTAACTAAGTCAGTCGTATGATTGATAGTTGAGAGTACCTAAACTAATTCAGTCGCATGATTGATAGTTGACATCATTGCATCCGAGCATCTCGGAATGATTCAGCAACAACAACGTTTCCACTAAGAACAATTAAATTCGATGTGCGAGCGGATTTCTTTCGTTGCATTCGAGCATCTCGGATCGATTCAGCAACCATAACCATAGTTCCTCAACCATCTTCTTCTAAGATACTTGGGAACTGGGGGGACATATGATGTTACCAAAATATGTCCAGTCTCGTCCTAGTTCGTCAACATGCGAATTAGGGTGACCCGGACTCTCCGAAAGATTAAGAAACTGCGTGAGTGCTTTCCAATGCGAGTGTCAGCATATATACCGAGAGGTCGCTCCCTCGAGTAAATTGGCACATTCGGAACCATGCACCTTCGGGTTCCTAATACTCCCCGGGACATAGAGTCTATGGGACATAGCCTGTAAAGGTTCTAAGAGCCAGGGCCATAACGGTGCATGCCGGGGACTGCAGAGTCACATGCTTCCGGCTTGCTATATCCGAGGTCTAATACTAAAGTATACGGGGCACCACGATATAAGCATCTGGATATGCTACCCACAACTAAATGCGCATCACAAGTGGATAAGTACAAAGGAAGATATTTATCCTTGCATGACCATTGGGCCACATCCATGACTGTTAAGGTTAAGCCTACCAACCACATATGTGTGTGGACACTTGGCAAAATGTTGTGGTGGCAACGACATGTGCTCCTCTAAAGTCTATAAAAGGAGTGGTTCTGAAGAGAAAGCTAAGGTGGAAACACATTAGGGCAACACTCTCAAGAATTACACTCTATAGGTACAACCTTGAGCCTTCTTGGTGGGAAGAACTTTGGGCGACACAAGAGATAATCTTGGAGAAATATACTTTGATATAGTATATTTCTGTCATTTTATTATACACACACACTCCGATTATATCAACAAGGTAGGCCTTCAACCACCTTCAAGTAAAGTCTTATTCACCGGTTTGACCATACGGCAAGCCGAGCATACTGCACACCCCCCCTCCCCCCACACAGGTAGATATTTGCCGGAGTTGTACAGATGAAGACGCTCTCGCATCCAAGGAAGAAGGACTAGACGACAAGATTCCAGTGAAGCAGTGGAGTAGCTCGCCGACAGTCCATCATCTCGGAAAGGAAGCAGCCGAAGCCCTTCAGCTCTCACCATTGAGGTTCCGGGAGGCAAGTTTTAGGGCATCGCTTATCTTATCTCCCTAGGGAAAATCACATCCCATTAAGGTGTTTGGTTCGAATCTTGTTGGCGTGAATTTTCTTTATTATTTGTATCATATTTTAGTTGAACGGGTGTTGGGTTCGAATCTTAGTGACCTAATTTTTTCTTTTTATTCATTATCTTCTTATATCTTTAGTTTTTAACACAAAGTTTTATGGTCGTACTATACTTAATTTAAAAATAATCATGATTTGTTCTTTTATAAACCAATACGCCAATGTTGTTAATAAATGTATTTTTTATCGACAAAATACTTATGTTCTTAAAAATACTCCATGTTTTGCCGTGAGGACTCGATTATGTGAAGAAATGCAGGCCAAATTTAGCTCTGAGGATAAAGAACCTAAGATACCAGGCTACTTGGGATATGAATATCGTCCATATTGTGGCTTCGACATAACAAAAGGCATTGACGAAACAAAATGGCAAGAGATAGTGACGCACATGACAATATATTCAACTGGTGATGAACACCAATTAAATGAAAGTATGTATGTCCTAGAGACAACCACAATTAAAGACAATGTACTTCATCAGAATCAACATAATATATATATATATATATATATATATATATATATATATATATATATATATATATATATATATATATATATATGTTTGTTTATTCATGTTTATGTCTGCTTACATATGTATCCTGCACCGGGCACTAGCATGTCATATCTTTATCTTGTTGTCTGTATCGATATTAAACATGTCCCCAGAGGATATATGCATTATCACATAGTAAGTGGGACCTATATGAAACATCATATATATCCCGAACTCTCCCTAGTCGAAAGTCATCTCGGATAGGGGTCTGAATGCCGCGATCGAGACTAGCATGCGCTTGGAGTTATACTCATTGGAGTGAGTGTGGTTGATCCCACGACCACGGAACGGACTAGGTCCATAATGTTCCCATAACGGCGCGTGGTTGTTCGTGGAGTAAATCCGAACAAAGGAAGAACCCACCGGAGCTCCCATCGATGTATGATCTACACCTATGTGTCTATGGGAACCGGAGTTGTTGAAGTGATGCCATTCGTCCTTAGACTCTCAGGTCTTTATCATCACAAATATTGCGTCCTGTGCTTTGGCTGAAACCAACGCTTACACCCGAGTTCGTGGTAGATACGGTCCAGCTGGGTACTTGACAATATATATGTGTTGTAACGCCCCGTATTTTTTTGATTATTTTATTAATTTATTTTATTTATTTAATTAATTAATTTTCAGATTAATTTAATTATTATTATATTAATTGTTTAGCTATTTCTGCGGTAAAATATTCGAGTTAGAAATCCTAACTAAGCATTAAATAATTTTCGTTTTCGTGTTCGGCTCGTTAAAATAGGTTCGAAAAGCTGGGTCAGTTTAATTTCTCAGTCAAAGTAAGTTTTGACCTAGATTGGATATCTGTTAGGGTTTTACATGATTGCCGTCATTATTGATTGTGGCATGACAAAGTAATTAATAAAAAAAAAAAAGAAAAAAAAAGCAAACAAAATAGAGTATAAAAGAGAAAACGTGAAGTAAGAGGAGAGAGAGAAGAAAAGAACTGCCGAAAGAAAAGAGAAAGAACGGAAGAAAAAAAAAGAAAAAAAACAGAGATCGATCGCCGTCACCACCCAAGCGCTCCGACTCCGCTCCCTCCTGCGCGCGCCGCCATCTCCGGTGTCCCTTGCTCCGATCCGCCGTGCGGCCGCGCTCTTCCCCATTCTGTCACTCGCGCCGCCTACTACGTCCCTGTTTCAACCGCCGCCACCGTTCCCGATCAACGCGCCGCCCTGTGACCACGCGCGTCGGCTACCCTCAATCCATTCCGATTTCGTTTCTTCTACGGTGAGTGATTTCGATTCCTGCGAGTTTTTCGGCCCCGTTATTTTGTCGATTCTGTTTTCGTTTGGTCGGCCCGGTTGCTTGTTTGGGTCGGCGGTTTGACCCGTCTCGATTGATCCGTGCAGGCTCGCCATTCCGTTCGTCCGCACCGACTCCGGCAGGTTGCCGTTTTTCTGATTCTGTTCGTCTCTGTTTCCTTTATTTTGTTTTATTTCTTTTATTTTATTCTGTTTTATTTATATTATTTACTGATTATTGTACAATTACGATTATGCCCTTGGAATGTATGGATTGACGTAATTACCCCTGCATATAAATTTACTCTTCTGCCCCTGTGCGAGAATGACTGATATGCCCCTGGACATAGGAATCGACGTATTTACCCCTGGATGTTAAATTACTGATTTACCCTTGAACTGTAATTGACAAATTTACCCTTCGCACCCTAGGAAGGAAATTACGATTTTGCCCTTACATGAACTGGACTTGGTTGACTAATTTTAGGACTAGAATTAGGCTCAGTTGTTTTGAGTAACGTTCGAGTGTTGACCAATGACGGATGATTGTTGACCGTGGTAGACTATTTAAATATTCATTACGATTATGTGGACTAACTTGCACTACCTAGAAACTCATGTGCCAACTTTCAAAGTAATACAACTTAGGTAAATGTTTTAAAACGTTTTTCTTGAGTTTATAAAATTTAACGAGTAGTCTTGCTAGCTCAATTGGTTAGCCATTAACTACTTCAACCTTTAGGTTCCCAGTTTGAACCCCACCTAGTCCGCGGTTCCTTTTCTTTTTCCTTCGATATTTGAGTTTACGTTCTTACTTAGGTAGTGACCTCGAAATTTTGTCTAGGTTCAGGTCCGTTCGTTGATCAGTGAAGCTTTTTGTCCGAGTTAAGTCAATCAGGCGTAAGGTGAGTGTTCACCCTAAAAATCTATTATTTGCAAAACCTGGAAGGTCTGTGCTATGCATGTATATATTATGTGCTTATGTATATATTATCTGATACTGTTTTAAAATCTATAAGTCCTAAGTATGACTGATTTTCAATCTGCATGTTATAATCTATTCTGGACTAACCTTTCTGCAGGTTTATGCTCGGAGAATCCGAGCTCTGTAGTTATCTATATATCTGTGGATTATTCTGTATATACTCTGTCTGGGCGAATGCTCTGTTTGTTTGAATCCTCTGTCTGTTCTGTCTGCTCTCGGTATCCCGGGTATCCCGAGTTCTGTTTGACCGGTCGATTAGGTTAACGAGTAGGTAGCCTTGGGTAGTATGGCGACTATCGGGTTGCTTATGAGTTGGCCTAGTCTAATCCCTATAGGCGCGAGGCAGAAGTCGCTGAGGTCTAATAGGGTCGTAGGACTGTTTTCCCCTGATGTACACAGGGTTCTGTCTTCTGTCTGTCTGTCTAGAAGTGATCATTCTAGAGGGAGTAACAAGGGCAATTCTGGGAGTAGGAGCAATAAGGCGGGCGACACCAACGGAATCTGCATGAATCTGTTATCTGCTCTGTTCTGATATCTGTATCTGATCTGCTTCTGCTGTTTGCTCTGTTAGCTGTCAATGACTCTGATATTTGTCTCTGTGAAAAATTATTTTTCTTTTCAAAAACCAAAATTCTATTTTATTTAAAGTACACTACTGCACGAACCTCACTGAGATCCTTTATCTCACACTCTTTTGTTTTCTTCCTTGTAGATGACGCAGAAGATTATCAGGCATTGGAGTCCAGCGACGGAGTGTGGGTGTGGGATAGCATGGGATTTTATGTTACGTTGAACAAAGTTTAAAATTCTTTAAAATCAATTCTTTGTCTGTCATTTTGAATTCCGTTGCTATTACAGTTACATTTGAACATGAAACCGCTTTACGCGCCAAAACTTTGTCCAATTTATTCTGGAAGACCATTGCTTGATTTTCTAAATAAAAATAATCTTTTGGTTTTACTGTTTAAAAATCCGTACCGTTACAGTTGGTATCAGAGCCTGAGTGCAAACTCAGGCTTGCTAGGATAGGGACTTCTGGCCTTTGGGGTATGTGCGAGGGTGCGAGTCGCTGGACATAGGTTGAGTTATCTGTGTCTTTCTTCTTTAACTGATTATTTACCGCTGCTCTGTTCTGTTATGGTCTTGTTTTCCATATTGCATGTTGCACTGTTGGTTTTCTTCGTATTACACCTACACACATACTTATGTGTTAAAATGTTTCGAATGAAATTTGTTATTCAGTTTCCTTATCATAATTGGTGAATGTTCTTGCTTGGTTCTGTCATAGGGTGATCTGTTGTTTAACAAAAGTAGACATAATTCACTGGCAGGCGGCCGACTGTTCATGTGATTCGTGTTCACCGAGGTCAAATGACTGATCACTATGTGAGAGAACCCTTTGAATTATTGATTTGTCTGATAATTGTGATGCGTTGTTCTTACGACATTTAGATTTCTGCATATGTTTTCCTGATGCATTTTTTTGTTTATGTCGGCCTTGAACACTAGGTTAGACTCACTCGAGGTTTTACTTAGTGATTAGTTACTAGTGCTTTTGCCTTAAAGTAGTAGTTTTCTTCCTAGTAGCTTTACAATTCACTTGTTACGTTTCTCCGTTTCGTTACGATAGATTGACCTTAAGATATTGCCTTCATTCAAGTCTTCGCCTTAAGATAGACACGCTCGAGGATGATGATTACTGTACTGACTCTCTGTCCTATTTCTGAGACTGACTTTCTGTATCACTTTCCGACCTTTGGCTAAAGAAATTAACTAGCCTAGTACCTATATGCTAAGATCGAATACCGTTATGGATGTTATCCATTATCACCTCATCGGGGGAGAGGTCAACTCGTATACGTCAGTTCCAACCGTTCGAGACTGTCCCAGCTCTGCGGTAGAAGCCTTAGTTCGCGAGCAAGATCGCTTCAATTGGACACCGTGAAACTCCACGATGATGTTACGACCCGTGATGCTGAGATTGACCTTCTTCGTGCTGCTTTACGCTAAGGCGGAGAGCTCTGTCTGTGACACTTTGTGTTTATCTAACCTGGGCATACTCCTTAGGAGGAAGACGTGGAGTCGAACTCTTAGGAAAGATATTTTCTCTGATTCTATAGCTTGACGTTTACAAGACCTTTTGTTCCGTTTGATTGGATTTTCGTAACTTAAATTCCTTCCGTGTGACGTTATTGCTGCTCTTAATTATTTGTCTTGGGATTTCTGCTATTTTGGCTATTCCATTCGTACTATTTCTTCTCTCAGTAAATGCTAGTTTTACGCTTAAAGAAATTTTCATCGTGAAATAGTTTGCTATTAAGTTTATGCCTTAGAGACTTACAACTTAAGCTAGTTCCCCTGAGGTTGTTAACCGTAGACTAAGTGTGGTACAGTGGATGGTTTCGTAGTTCGAGGATATGTACCGATTATCGAGGTGAACTAAGTTACTATTAGGATTAGGTACCCTTTGCCCGTATGGAGGAACTTTTCGATCAAATAGAAGGTTTGAGAGTTAATACGAAACTGGATCCTCGTCAAGTATATTATCAAGTTAGGGTGAGGGAAGAGAATATACCTAAAACTCTAAGATTGGATAATACGAGGTTGTACTGTTGCCTTTTAGTCTTACACAGCCCCGATCGGGGTAGTGGAATTGACGCACCGAATTATTTTAACCGTACTTAGATGAGTTTGTAGTAGTTTTCTTGGATGATATTCTAGTTTACTCGAATGTCCGAGGAGGACTAGGAGAAACTCGTGAATTATCTTGGAGACCTATCAAAGAAATAAGTGGTAGGCCATATTCAGCAAGTGTGAATTTTGGCTTGATAAGGTAGTTTTTCTGGGGCATATTATCTCTAGTGAAGGTTTAAAGGTGACCTATCGAAGGTTGAGTCGATAGCGAATTGGAAAGGACCTAAACCGTTTCTAAGGTTAGAAGTTTTCTCGGTTTAGCTGGATATTACTGCCGATTTGTGAGGGATCACTCTAGGCTAGCTGGATCTTTGTCATTTTGACATAAGAGTTTAAAATCTAAAATCTGTGTTACACAAGGAATGAAACCTGAGACCACAACGTTAAATGGAGTTTCTAGGAGACTATGTGTGTACGGTTCAATACCATCCAGGAAAGCAAATCGCTGATGCCTTAAGTCGTAAGGTGCTTTGTCGAATCCTGAGGTTGTGGAGATGACCATGTTGTTTTCGTATATTACTTTAAGGTCCGAAATTGAAAGTGAAATTAATGAAGCTCAAGAAGTGGACGAGGAGTTTCAAGATATTAAGGCTCATTTATCGGAACCCCGTAATCAGAAATTTTCTATAAATGAGAATGGAACATTGAGGTATCAAGTTAGAATTCGTGCACATTCTAATAAGGGATTTAAGCGCCTAGTTCTAGCTGCTGCTCATAAGGCTAGGTACACTACGCATCCTGGGGGAATAAGAGGTATGAAGGTTTAAAGAGGGTTTACCGGTGAGTTAAGATGAAACGAGATAGTGCACATTATGTGCAAAGTTGTCTGGTTTGCCGGTAAGTTAAGGTCGAAGACCAGAAACTAGGTGATTGCTACGACCTCTGGAAATCCCACGGTGGAAATAGGAGATGAGCTATGGATTCGTGACCGGTTTACCGGTAGCTAGAAGTAGCTATGCTAGTGTTTGGGTGATTGTCGTTAGATTGACGAAATCGGCACAATTTCTACCGGTGTAAACAATTTGTACGTCAGAGAGGCTAGCACTGGTCTACTGAGATGAGCTATTTAAGCTGCTTTTCGATCATTCGGATAGAATCAGTGGAAGTTTAAGTTCGACCGCTTATAGAAGACTTACAGTTGATTTCGTTTGGTGGAGGTAATAACCTTAGTACCGTTAGGCTAGTTACGACGTTGTTCACTTCCAATTGCGAGTTAGTTCTTGCCATCCGATGTTCGAAGTTCGAAGACTTTCGGTTTCTGTTTTCGCGAATCGTTAGAAGTTAAGTTAGATAAG
Source organism: Plantago ovata (assembly GCA_028274465.1). NCBI lineage: Eukaryota > Viridiplantae > Streptophyta > Magnoliopsida > Lamiales > Plantaginaceae > Plantago > Plantago ovata. The sequence continues at coordinate 51,187 of JAHHQI010000121.1, read as the reverse complement.
TTTCGAGGACGAAACTTCTTTTAAGGGGGGAAGAGTGTAACGCCCCGTATTTTTTCTGATTATTTTTTTAGTTTATTTTATTTATTTAATTAATTAATTTTCAGATTAATTTAATTATTATTAAATAAATTGTTTAGCTATTTCTGCGGTAAAATATTCGAGTTAGAAATCCTAACTAAGCATTAAATAATTTTCATTTTCGTGTTCGGCTCGTTAAAATAGGTTCGGAAAAGCTGGGTCAGCTTAATTTCTCAGTCAAAGTAAGGTTTTGACCTAGATTGGATATCTGTTAGGGTTTTTACATGATTGCCGTCATTATTGATTGTGGCATGACAAAGTAATTAATAAAAGAAAAAAAGAAAAAAAAAAGCAAACAAAATAGAGTATAAAACAGAAAACGTAAAGTAAGAGGAGAGAGAGAAAAAAAGAACTGCCGAAAGAAAAGAGAAAGAACGGAAGAAAAAAATAAAAGAAAAAAAACAGAGATCGATCGCCGTCACCACCCAAGCGCTCTGACTCCGCTCCCTCCTGCGCGCGCCGCTTTCTCCGGTGTCCCTTGCTTCGATTCGTTGTGCGGCCGCGCTCTTCCCCATTCCGTCACTCGCGCCGCCTACTCCGTCCCTGTTTCAACCGCCGCCACCATTCCCGATCAACGCGCCGCCCTGTGACCACGCGCGTCGGCTACCCTCAATGCATTCCGATTTCGTTTCTTCTACGGTGAGTGATTTCGATTCCTGCGAGTTTTTCGGCCCCGTTATTTTGTCGATTCTGTTTTCGTTTGGTCGGCCCGGTTGCTTGTTTGGGTCGGCCGTTTGACCCGGTTTGACCCGTCTTGATTGATTCGTGCAGGCTCGCCATTCCGTTCGTCCGCACCGATTCCGGCAGGTTGCCGTTTTTCTGATTCTGTTCGTCTCTGTTTCCTTTATTTTGTTTTATTTCTTTTATTTTATTCTGTTTTATTTATATTATTTACTGATTATTGTACAATTACGATTATGCCCTTGGAATGTATGGATTGACGTAATTACCCCTGCATATAAATTTACTCTTCTGCCCCTGTGCGAGAATGACTGATATGCCCCTGGACATAGGAATCGACGTATTTACCCCTGGATGTTTAATTACTGATTTACCCTTGAACTGTAATTGACAAATTTACCCTTCGCACCCTAGGAAGGAAATTACGATTTTGCCCTTACATGAACTGGACTTGGTTGACTAATTTTAGGACTAGAATTAGGCTCAGTTGTTTTGAGTATTTGTGTTGACCAGTGACGGATGATTGTTGACCGTGGTAGACTATTTAAATATTCATTACGATTATGTGGACTAACTTGCACTACCTAGAAACTCATGTGCCAACTTTCAAAGTAATACAACTTAGGTAAATATTTTAAACCGTTTTTCTTGAGTTTATAAAATTTAACGAGTAGTCTTGCTAGCTCAATTGGTTAGCCATTAACTACTTCAACCTTTAGGTTCCCAGTTTGAACCCCACCTAGTTCGCGGTTCCTTTTCTTTTTCCTTCGATATTTTAGTTTACGTTCTTACTTAGGTAGTGACCTCGAAATTTTGTCTAGGTTCGGGTCTGTTCGTTGATCAGTGAAGCTTTTTGTTCGAGTTAAGTCAATCAGGCGTAAGGTGAGTGTTCAACCCAAAAAACTATTATTTGCAAAACCTAGAAGGTCTGTGCTATGCATGTATATATTATGTGCTTATGTATATATTATCTGATACTGTTTCAAAATCTATAAGTCCTAAGTATAACTGATTTTCAATCTGCATGTTATAATCTGTTCTGGACTAACCTTTCTGCAGGTTTATGCTCGTAGAATCCGAGCTCTGTAGTTATCTATATATCTGTGGATTATTCTGTATATACTCTGTCTGGGCGAATGCTCTGTTTGTTTGAATCTTCTGTCTGTTCTGTCTGCTCTCAGTATCCCGAGTTCTGTTTGACCGGTCGATTAGGTTAACGAGTAGGGAGCCTTGGGTAGTATGGCGACTATCGGGTTGCTTATGAGTTGGCCTAGTCTAATCCCTATAGGCGCGAGGCAGAAGTCGCTGAGGTCTAATAGGGTCGTAGGACTGTTTTCCCCTGATGTACACAGGGTTCTGTCTTCTGTCTGTCTGTCTAGAAGTGATCATTCTAGAGGGAGTCACAAGGGCAATTCTGGGAGTAGGAGCAATAAGGCGGGCGGCACCAACGGAATCTGTATAAATCTGTTATGTGCTCTGTTCTGATATCTGTATCTGATCTGCTTCTGTTGTTAGCTCTGTTAGCTGTCAACGACACTGATATTTGTCTCTATGAAAAATTATTTTTCTTTTCAAAAACCAAAATTCTATTTTGTTTAAGTACACTACTGCATGAACCTCACTGAGATCGTTTATCTCACACTCTCTTTGTTTCCTTCATTGTAGATGACGCAAAAGATTATTAGGCATAGGAGTCCAGCGACGGAGTGTGGGTGTGGGATAGCATGGGATTTTATGTTACGTTGAACAAAGTTTAAAATTCTTTAAAATCAATTGTTTGTCTGTCATTTTGAATTCCGCTGCTATTCCAGTTACATTTGAACATGAAACCGCTTTACGCGCCAAAACTTTCTCCAATTTATTCTGGAAGACCATTGCTTGATTCCCTAAATAAATATAATCTTTTTGTTTTACTGTTTAAAAATCCGTACCGTTACATGTGTGGTGGTACTTGGTCCCTAGAGAGGATTCATCTCTCGTGTGTAGAATGTGAGAGTACTACTCATAGTCGTTCATAGTTGTGTTGGTAAAGTCGTTGGCCAACGTATAGATATATTGAGGATGGTCCTAAATATATATCTTCGTAACCAAGCAACTCACTGAAGGCGCCGTGGGTACATTAATGGGATAGACACATCATCGATCCTAGTGCATTCGAGTTAGTCAGATGAAAGGACCGTACCATCGCCGCATTGAGTGCAACAGACTTCAGAACGAAATGTGGTTTTGAGATTCCTCTCAAATGTCCTCATGTATTAATATTACATGTGGGATTGTCTGGGAGTCCCATGATGCCTATTCGTCTTGTCTAGCTTAATACATTGAGACCCTATGGGTCACATTATGTGGTGGACCGGCTTGTCGAAAGTACTATAGGAAGAATTATAATTAATTGGATTAATTATAGTTAGTTATGGCATAATTAATATTTTGGAAATATTGATTAGATATTAATTGTAATTTAGAATTACAATTATATGTAGATTGTATTTTAGAAATACAAGTATGGGATAAATAGAAGGATATATTAATTGGATTAATATATGCACTTGGACAATATTTAAATTGAATTTAAATATATGGTAACTTGCATGTGGGCCCAAAAGTTGGGCCCAGAACCCTCCTCCATGGGCGTGCGCGTGATTGTATTAAGGAGAAGGAGTCAAACTCTTTCTCCCAATTAATTAAGAGGTGCAAGTATTTTTAATTGAATTAGAACTCAATGTGAATGGAATTAATCTAGAAGCTAGATTACCTAGTGCAATAAGAATTGGAATTCTTATTCCTTTTAGGTTTCTATTGCCATCTAAAGGCTTCTAATAGAAACTATATAAGGAGGTCATTGTAGAACTAAATTAATGTTGGACATTATTATTATGGGAAAAATACATAAATAAATCAATAAGACACATTAATTACAAAAAAAGCCATCTTAAGAAACCAATTACACATTTCTCGCTCCCACTAACAGGTGTGTATGAGTGGACAAAACTGCCCCTCATTTCTCGCCATCCGCCATTATCACAAATTCATTTCTCTCTGCTAGTTTCTCTCTCCAACAACAACAACACAGACGAAACGACACGGAATTCTCAACCAAATCCGACAAAATTCAACTCGAAAGATACTAAAATCAACAACCCAACTACGAAAATGGCAGAATCGAACAACCAATTGGCAATAACAAGCGGTAGAGATGACAAAGGTACGAAACCCTAGTTTCTGAGTGATTTTTTTCACGATTTTGTCACTTCCAAACGCCGATCAACATGAATGTTGGCTAGTTTCAGTGGGTAAACATAGTTTCAGTTGGTTGTTGCTAGTTTCAGTTGTTTTCTGCTAGTTTCTGTTGTTTTCTGCTAGTTTCAGTGCATGAGAAGATGGTTGTTGCTAGTTTCAGTTGTTTTCTGCTAGTTTCTGTTGGATTTCTCCTAGTTTCAGTGCATAGGAAGATGGTTGTTGCTAGTTTCAGTTGTTTTCTGCTAGTTTCAGTTGTTTTCTGCTAGTTTCTGTTGGATTTCTCCTAGTTTCAGTGCATAGGAAGATGGTTGTTGCTAGTTTCAGTTGTTTTCTGCTAGTTTCTGTTGATTTCTGCTAGTTTCAGTGCATGAGAAGATGGTTGTTGCTAGTTTCAGTTGTTTTCTGCTAGTTTCTGTTGGATTTCTCCTAGTTTCAGTGCATAGGAAGATGGTTTCTGCTAGTTTCAGTTGTTTTCTGCTAGTTTCAGTGCATGAGAAGATGGTTGCTGCTAGTTTCAGTTGATTTCTGCTAGTTTATGCTAGTTTCAATTGTTTGTTACTTTGATTTCGGCTAGTTTCGGTATTTGTCCTTTGATTTCGACTAGTTTCGGTGCGTGCTCATTTGATATTTGCTAGTTTCATTGCATTATCTTAAGTTCTTCTGCTTGGTTTCAGGTGCAGGGCCATCAGTGCCAACTATATTCAATCGAGGGGATCTGCGATTGACAGCTCAATTTCTCGCACAACTGCCCCTAAAACAGAATGAAGAGCAACTAATGAGAACCCCATTCAGGGTGCTGTTGAAGAAGTTCATTGACAAAAAGGTCCAGACGAACTACTTCTTCAAGAACTATGATGCCCTGAGGCGGGTGATTCCCAGTTATGACAAGAACACAAGCACACTGCTTATTGGTACGAGAAGAGTGAGATTAACAGAGGAAAAAGTGAGGCTCTTCTTCGGTCCAATAGATGGGACAGTGAAAATAAAAATGCAGCGGGGCATGCTAGTTGAGAACACCGAGTTCGTCAACAGAAACTACCCCGAAAAGAATTCAAGGAGTAACTTCAAACTGACAAAAGCAACGATAGAGGCAAGGTTGAACAATCAAGTGAGACAGAGGCAACGGATGAACAAGGGTGATTTTGCAATAAACGTGGTCTTGTACCTCCTCTGTGAAGGACTCATGGTAAACAAGGGCAATAACTTGCCTTGGAAGTACATCGACTACGCCAGTGACTTGACCGAGAGGAAGTACAACTGGTCACAAAGGATACTCGAGCACTTCAACGATTCTCTCGATCCTCAAAGCACAACACACGCCGGATGTCTGCAAATGCTGATGGTAAGTGTATTTATGCTAATTTCACTAGTTTCAGGGCATTATCTGATACAAAAACATCCTAATTTCGGTCCATTTTTTTAATAAAATGTCTTGCTTCGTTTGATGCAGTACCTCATATGCGAAAACACCCATCTCGTAGAGGAAGCAGCAGAAAATGCTTTCCCAAGATGCCTGAAATGGGATCTCAGGCATTTGTACAGTGCAATCGTAGGGAAAACTATGGATGAAATTGAGGACAATCTGGTATGTGTTCTAGTTTCAGGAAAACGTATTGTATGTTTGGATTTGGATTCGAAATTAAATATCAAGATGTTAGTTTCAGTCTCTTTTTTGCTCTTCGTTTCAGTTAAAAGATGAGGAACCAATGACAGAAATGGAAAGACAATTGCTCGGAATTGAAGGAGCACAGGCTGAGCAACAACAGGTCCATCAACAAGAAGAAACACAGGCTGAGCAAGAGAGCAGGCAAGAAGAGCCAGCTGGAACTAGTGGTATCGACAGACTAGCGACTGTGGCTGAGCAAGAGATCAGCAAGCAGCAAGAAGAGCCGCCAATGAATGCACAACCAATAAATTTGACTCCTGGACCATCGTTTGCATTAGGCGATTTCTTCGACAGCACTACTTCTGTGATAGCCAGCATGAGGGAAGAAGGTAATCTCGATCCGCAAGACAGCCAGGATCAACAAGAGGGGCAGAATGATGGTATGTGGGACTTATAATGCTAGTTTATGTTGGTTTCAGTATATTATATGCAATAAAATGCTAGTTTCAATCCATTATATGCTAGTTTCAGTACATTATGTGAGTTATAATGCTAGTTTCAAGTCAGTGTATGCTAGTTTCATGACACTTTATGCTAGTTTCAGGATATTGTACGGTGTAAAATGCTAGTTTCAATCCATTATATGCTAGTTTCAGTACATTATGTGAGTTATAATGCTAGTTTCATGCCAATATATGCTAGTTTCAGGAGTTTACAGTGTATAAAATGCTAGTTTCAGGACATTGTGTGATATGAAAAGCTAGTTTCATGACACTTTATGCTAGTTTCATGACACTTTATGCTAGTTTCATGACACTTTATGCTAGTTTCAAGATATTGTACGGTGTAAAATGCTAGTTTCAATCCATTATATGCTAGTTTCAGTACATTATGTGAGTTATAATGCTAGTTTCATGCCAATATATGCTAGTTTCAGGAGTTTACAGTGTATAAAATGCTAGTTTCAGGACATTGTGTGATATGAAAAGCTAGTTTCATGACACTTTATGCTAGTTTCAGGATATTGTACGGTGTAAAATGCTAGTTTCAGAATGTATGATATGAAAAAAGCTAATTTCATGCTAATCTCTGCTAGTTTCAGACACTTCGGGAGAGGAGGAGGATGACGAGGAGGAGGATGACGAGGAGGGGGATGACGAGGAGGATGATGACGAGGAGGAGGAGGACTACAAAGGAAAGTATGTGGAGCAAATAAGACAAACAGAAAAAATGATGAGTATGTATACTACGATGAAAGCATCGTTTGAACAAGCAAACAGAGAAAGAGCAACGGTGCAAGCCGAGCTAAATTCATCCAACAGTGACAGGGAGAGATTGTTGACCCTAGTGTCGAGAACCGATGCTGAAAACAAGAAGCTGAAAGCTAAGCTCGAAGAAGCAAATAAAGAGATCAGCAGTCTGAAAGCTGGTGTGACAATGAAAGATAACCGTATCCAGCAAGCACACAACTCGACCAATACCCTTCAAGCCAAACTGAATGAGACATTGGCTGAAAATCTCGATCTCAAGAATAGTGTGCAAGAGATGGGACGAAAGATAGAAACCCTGGAAGAAACAAATGCACAGATGCATCAAAAAATGGTTGAAGTGGAGGAAGTCGCAGCTGATTTGCGCAATGAAAACCTGTCACTAGAGATGAAGGCGAGTGAGTACGAGAAAATGGTGTATGATACCAACAGAGACACACAAGAAAGGGGCAGGGGGCGAGGGAGAGCAAGGACAGGAAGGGGAAGAGGAAGGAGAGGAGGAAGGGCACAACAACAGCAACACGACGATGTTGATGACGATGTAGATGACAGCACCACACCAATAGCAGCAATTCCTGTCACTACATCGAAACCAGCATCGTACGTGCAGAGAATAAAGCAAAAAGATCGACAGCCGGCGAAGAGGGACGATCAGTTTGTCTACAATGACAATAAAAAGAAGATGAAGACATCACATGACACAACAATGGTCGCCTCTTCTCAGGATCAGTTCGTGCAAGATTTGAAGATGTCGGATGCAATTGTTCTATCTTCACAGGAACAATTGAGTCAGGACATGCTAGTTTCGGCGTCGCAGAGCTCGGTTGAGTTGACTGGGGAACAAATCAACAACCCCGGCAAGAGCATCTCGGGAATGGCAACACAATACCACAAGTCAAGCAGTAAAGTTGAAGGACTCACCTTCGACAACAAGTACAGGACAACAAAGTACCTCGACCAGAATGACAGAGATAGGTTGGTCAAGATAAACAGCTACAACGCAAAGAGGTCAGCATGCTCATCACTTAAAATCATTTAAAAAATATCACTTATATTAATTACTGTGTCTATGTGATCTGATAATACTTTCTTGTTTCCGAAAAAATAGCTGTTGGATATACAAGAAAGGAACAGAGAGGATGACGATGAAGGAAGTAGCATACCTGATCAGAGAAGACTGCATAAGCAGTGTGGTAAGGGAAAAACTGTTCATTGTATGCTAGTTTCAGGCAATTGTGAGAGTTAAAATGCTAGTTTCAGGACATTGTGTGATATTGTATGGTGAAAAATGTTAGTTTCATGGCACGGTATGCTAGTTTCATGCCAATATATGCTAGTTTCAGGAGTTTATAGTGTATAAAATGCTAGTTTCAGGACATTGTGTGATATGAAAAGCTAGTTTCATGAGGTTGTCTCCTAGTTTCATGATATTGTATGGTGAAAAATGCTAGTTTCATGGCACGGTATGCTAGTTTCATGCCAATATATGCTAGTTTCAGGAGTTTATAGGGTATAAAATGCTAGTTTCATTTGAAAAGTAATGACTTCGTTTTAAATGCAGACAGTAGATCTATGGGGGAATCGTCTGGTGGATCAAGCGAATGAAAAGGCAAAGGAGAACAAGTTTGGTTTTTTTGACTCACTGCTTTATGTAAGTCCACGAACTAAACATTGCATTAACAAAAAAAGAATGACACCTAATTAAAAGAAGAAACAAAAATGTATTGCAGGAAATGCTCAGCTACGAAATGACCCCAGCAGAGGAAGAGAGTGTGCTCAATGGCGTAATAACAAAACTCAAAACACTCACAGTTGAAGAGGTGCTATTCTTCCCGCTGATCATTAAAGGCCACTGGGTGCTACTTGAGTTGGAAACAACAACATCACAGTTCCGCCTTTACAACACTCTCAGGCACAAAGCAGACAACTCTGACGAATACTACATAGCAAGTGAAAAAGTGGTATGTGTGTGTATTTTTATATTCTATATGACTGTTTGGTAATTAAGGCTAGTTTCATTGCAATATTTTGCTAGTTTCAACTGATAATATGCTAGTTTCAGGCCGCATAAAAGCAAGTTTCATGATCATTTCTGAAATCTAAAAAGCCCTTTCCTTACATTTACAATTTCCCACAGCGCAACTTTGTCGAGAGAATCATAAAGACAAGAATGGACAATCCGGTTGGTGATGAAGATGCTGACAGCTACTACGAGAGATTCAGAGGTGTTTCATTCACATCTGAGGACCATGATGATTGCCCACAACAAGTAGGAGTCGAATGCGGTATAATGATCCTCAAGATCATCGACGCCAGAGTGAATGGCAATGAGGTCTGGAGCATAAAATCAACGGGTTCTGAAGATCATATCTTCTCATTCGAAGAATGTTGTCGGTACAGAGCACAAATCATCAGGACGTTCCTCTGTGAAGGACAAAGGTACGATCTCAGCCAGGAGACATTGGATGAAGAGGCGCGGTGAAAAAGTGCTGCTATGGGGTGTTTAGTTAGCTTAATCAGTGTCGTAGCTGTGTAGTATGTTGAATCACGTATAAACAATTATTAGTTCGTAGGGTATCACGTTAATTGCTAGTATGTGTGAGAAAGTAATATGAACTAGTTTCTCTAATTGTATTGCAAGTTTCAGATGCTCAATAATGCTAGTTTCACAGCTAGTTTCAGATAGCTGACATGAACCCTTCACCCCAAAATGAGCTAGTTTCAGCTCCTCATAATGCTAGTTTCACACCTAAAAAAGCTAGTTTCAGCTAGTTTCAGATAGCTGCAAGTGACATGAACCCCTTCACCCCCAAAATGAGCTAGTTTCACAACTAAAAATGCTAGTTTCAGAGGATCATAAGACCCTAGTTTCAGGATTGTATAACATAACACAGATCAAAACACAAAAATAATGAATGAAAGTAATTGTCTCATAAAGATACGATCCGATAAAACAGAATAATAAAAAATCATCAAAACACATAACCAAAAAAGAGTCGAAAAATCTCTAGTTTCATAACGAAGAACAACAAGATAGGAAACAGAACTCCTTCAAGAAATAGGAGCAGTGCATGTCTTCCTATTGTGCCCACTACGACCACAACGTCCACATCGCTTCGTCTGCACCACTTCACCCCTAGACCTGATACGTTTACTCTTCGGGCGCCCACGAGGCCTCTTGGTAATCGGTGGATTGATACCTTTGGGTGGAACCTCCATGCATATCTGGTGCTTCAAAATGGACGGCACAGGGAAGATGGGGAAGGAATACTATGTCCTGTATGAAGTAACATGGAAATACGTGTCAATGAAATCATCCATCCTGATCCTCGACCTCTTCATCGCAGCAACAGCATGTGCACAAGGGAAACCATTAACTGTCCACCACCTGCATCAAGAAAAACATTAGTTTCAGACACTAAATTCAACACAATAAAACACTAGTTTCAGGGGGGGCATCATTAAACTAGTTTCAGCTGCTAAAATGCTAGTTTCAGGACCTCATTCAACAAAAAAAAACCTAGTTTCAGAGCTAGTTTCATTCCAGAAAATGAATAAGAAATACAAACCTGCAAGAGCAAGTACGTTCATCCAGATCGACTGTGACGCTGGGATTAGAATACACACTCACAACATTAACATTCGATGTCACAGTCAACCAGTGCTGACTCTCACTCACCATATCCCTGAACTTCTTATCCCTTTCGGGACATAGAACACCATTCCAGTTTAGAGACTGATTCCTTCTCTTCTCAAAAAGAACCATGACCTTCTCACGTATAAATTCAATCAGATGCTTCACAGGGAGACCACGGCCTGCATCGATCCACGAATTGAAAGACTCAGCTACATTCGAAAACATCTCACCATAGCGAATCGGAGGAGATAATGCATTTGTCCAATGATCAAGTGGGACGCTATCAATGAAACTAACAAGAGCATGTGACCCTTCCTCACGCCACATATCCAGCTTCTCTTGCAACAGATCATCACTCACAGCATAAGCACACTCACTCAGGCGGAACACAAATGTCTCCCTCAAACTACGCTCTATGCGACACTTCCCAAAAGAATCTCTCAAATTTCTCTTCAGGTGCTCAAGACAGTAAAAGTGGTGAGCTCTCTCACCAAAAACGGCTGGGATACCCTGGATTAGCCCGGGTGCACGGTCAGATATCATCGCAATCACCCTATTCTCTCTCAAAACCTGATTCAGGTTCTCCAAAAACCATAACCAGTTTTCATTGTTTTCTGCATCGACAATTGCAAAGGCAAACGGGAATATACCTGATAAAAAACACAAAAATAAACTGGTTTCAGGGATATTAATGCTAGTTTCAGGTCACACAATACTAGTTTCAGGGACATCAAAGCTAGTTCCAGATACCAAAATGCTAGTTTCAAGACCAGAATGCTAGTTTCAAAGCTAGTTTCAGATACCAAAATGCTAGTTTCAAGACCAGAATGCTAGTTTCAAAGACCAAAATGCTAGTTTCAAGACCAAAATGCTAGTAAAGTGCTAGTTTCAGCTCACACAAAAAGCTAGTTTCAGAGCGCAAAGAGAATAAAAAGAAAGGCATACCATCATTAGCGTCTTTCCCGGTAGCAGCTAACAAACACCCTTTAAATCTAGACCTCAGATGAGCACCATCAAGAAAGAGAATAGAACGGCAGTGCTCGAATCCCTCCATACAGCCAGCAAAGCATATGAACAACCTCTTGAAACGGTTATCGGACTCACTCACATCGAGAGCAACATAAGTACCAGGATTCGTGCACTTCAGAGCCTCCAAGTACCACTCAAGCTCATTGAATGACAGATGGTAGTCCCCAAAAACATCAGTTCGAACTTTCTCCAATGCCCTATAAGCCTTGCTATACGAAACCTCTATCTTGTATAAATCCCAGAAGAATTTCTTTATCTCATTGCCACCAGTAGCAGAGGTGATAGTCATTGAATCCCTGATCAAATTCGCCATAAGTGTAGTAGCTAACAGATCACCTTTATCGAGAAGAGGCGAAAGCACACATGTATGTTCATTCACCAAATCCTTAATGTAAAACCAGCCATTAGCAATATAAAGCAATCCGCAAACCATCCATTGACACCCATCAACAACATGTTTGCTACAAATAGCTCTAAGTTTCTGCGGATTATTCTTCACAATCTTAAGCCTGAAACCAAGTGCAATCGAAAACTTAGCAAGAGCAATCCTAAACGCCTTCACACCTCCAGGAAACGACTGCCCAACCTCCCTAATTTCCCTATGCCACCCTTGAGACAACAACACATTCTCCCTAGCCTGTGGCACACCTCCATAAATAGCAACCTCATTGACATTATTATTAAAAGGAATATCAGATGAAACCAGCGCAGCATGACCTGAAACTAGTGGATCCTCACTAGTTTCAGCCACAATCACCTGAGAAGCAAACCTGCTAGGACCTGCACAAACAACCTTACCAACCGTAGAACATGAACCCCTAGTTTCAAGCCTAGTTTCAGACCCACTAGGCCTACTACCACTAGTTTCAGCCCTAGTTTCAGCCACACCACAACTAGTTTCAACCAATTTATCACTAGTTTCAAACATCTCAGTCCTAGTTTCAACCAGAGAAAGAATAGTATCCCTAGTTTCAAGCAGATCAGGCCTAGTATCAACACCAAAGCTAGTTTCACACACTGAAACCCTAGTTTCAGACAACACAGATCTACTGTCCTCACAATCAATGCTCAGTCTAGCTCGTTTCACAGGTTTTTCAACGCAATCATCAGACAACCCAACCAAAACATCAATATTGACAAATTTCATGCCATTGGCAGAACAGAGCATAATCATAGCTTTCAAATCGTCATCACTGAAAACAATATATCGATTCTCACCGATCCAATACTGGAACTGAGTCGAATCCAAATCCTTCAGATTAAGCTTAGACACCGCAACATCAAGCAATTCAGAAAACGAAATTTCACCCCTCACCACCCACGCATAACACAACCCGTTCGATTTCAACGAAATCAACAAATCCATAGCAAACAACACGAAGAACGCAGTCGATTCACGATTTCAAACGAAAAAAAGGAAAAAATCCGTACGAAATTTGATTTCGAGCTGAGAGAGAAATAAATGAGATTGAATACGTGTTTATTTGCCGGCTTGCAGAGGAAGAAAGGGGCAGGGGTACAATTGGAAAGAATGAGTGAAAATTAGGGCCAAATAAATTAGAATGGCCTTATTTGTAACTAGTTATTTAAACTAGCTTTTTTAGTAATTAGGTACCCTCAAGTGGTTGGTTTATGTAATTTTCTGTATTATTATTTTCTCTCATTCTATTCTCTAGGAAAATAGAAAAGTTCTCCTCTCCTCCCTAAGCCGCCACCCATGCGCCCACCTATAGTATTTGGCGAAGTTCGACTTCAAGAATACCTCAGCATTCTCCTACGAGCCATCAGTCCATCCGTGGATACCAAGGTAGAAGAAAATCATAGCCGCTAGCTAATCTTTGTTTTGCAGGAATCATTGGAGACCAATTAGATAACTTCGACTTCATCGAAGGAGAAGATTTTGAGGATTACTACGAGAATCTCATTGATCAGTTTCATGCTGAGAAAACCGTTGTTGTTCTAGCCATTCGAATAACTGTAAATATTCTAACTCTGATTTGTTAATATACGTGTATGGATAATCAATTGCATGCTTGTTAGGAATTTTTTAAAAATCCCGCTGCGCTACCCTAGGGGTACATCTAACTGTTATTTTCCTACAGTGGTATCAGAGCGCATGTTAATTGATTATGTATATACGTATATTTTATGTGATTTATGCGTTTATGTGGATACGATTGATTCTAAGATAATTATGATTTTTGGAAAATTTATTTTTTCGAATTGGATTCATTTAAATTGAAATTGGATTTCAATTTTAAAAAAAAAATGAAATCGGGAACGGGGGTGGCGGAGCCGCCACCGGCCTGCGTGCCCGGTGCGCGGGCACCGGGGCGGGGTTGATCCCCGCCCCCCTTTTTGCCCCGGTTGTCTAATTTTTAAAAATTTAATTTTCTAAAAATTAGGGTTTGACCCGAAAATCAAAATTTTGGATTTAAATTTATATTTCGAATATAAATTGGACTATTTTGTAATTATTAAAAACTATTGGGATTATGAATTGATTTAGATAAAGTTGAAGGGTCTCTTACGATTTATCAATTTATTGGCTTTTTGCAATTTGGTCCTTCAACTTTCATAAATTATACTTAGGCCATTGAAGTTTTGAAAATTACAAATCGATCCTTTGATTTTTGAAAAATTACATAGAAATTATAAAATAGTTTTATAATTTTCATAATTGGATTATGAAGTCTTTTTGTTATCCACATAAACAATTGTATGCTCGTATATGCTTTATATGTTATCGCATATTTAAATACCACGCATGTTGTACTTTACTTTCTGTTCGACCGCGTTGCATGTGAGGGTAGGCAGCGCCCTCTTATTTGTCGGACCGCATATTGTATGCATAGGTAGGCGGCGCCCATTATTTTCTAGACCGCGTCTTAGAACTAGAATGGATATGAGGCATCCATTATGTGTAGACCGTTCATGCATGTTGGGTAGACGGCGCCCTTATTTGTAGATGCTGATTGAATAACCCCTACTTAGCTAAATCCCCATACAACATAAGTCTCGATTTATATTTGATATACTTCGACGATGCCTCCCATTGGCATCAATAGAGTGAAACCTATTTCGATCAAAGGTATTTATGCCAAAGCATTTGCCTTGGTTTACGTAGGGGAGCTCTATTGATGGGTAATGGTTATGACTTGTATTATGGTGTCATCAGCCAGAGCTGGGGTCATAATATAAGGGCATCAGGTTAAATTAGATTTAACCAACCAAGAGTTGCATGGTGCAATTGGATGGTCCTACCCATCATGCTATTATGGTATCGTCGGCCAAAGCTAGGGTCATAATAGTAGTGATGTGGATCTTGGCCACTAAGGTAATCATTGGATGCTCTTACCTGTATGTATTTGTGTGGGGCAATACACATGTAGAAAATAGTGGGAGCTAAATAGCTAAAGGTCCTTGTTATTTAGTTAGTTGATTGGTGATGTAGAAATTTTAATTCAATAGTTGATTTATTATTTCCGTTTATATTTATTCTCCTCTAGGCAACAGAGATGGCTATTAACTCGCTCACTGCTAGCTTAGAGCAGCACCTACTCACTGGGCCAAACTACAAGGATTGGATCCGAAATATGCGTTCGGTGCTGAGGCAAGAGAGGATTGAATATGTGTTAGACACACTGATCCCAAAACCACTGACTGAATTGTCAACTGCGACTGATCATATTAGATATGAAGCAGCGATGGGAGATGCACATTTTGCTAAATAGGCTTTAATGGAAGCAATGACTGAAGATCTTTAGAAACCATGTAAGGACATGGAACCCTATGAGATGATAAGGTATCTGTCATCAATTTTGGATGGTCCAAACTTGGTTAACGGGTTTGAAGAACTCGAGAGTCTAATCAAGACAAGGGTCCATGAAGGTAGATTGGTACTTGATCAGGCTAAGATGCTCATGGAACTTATCAACTGTCTTGCTGGAGATGGTTTTAGATTGGAGGACAGAACCTCCGTCGTCTTGATCGTTCAGACATTGTCGAATTTGATTCAACGCCCTGAAGTGGCTTCATTACATTCACGCATACATGATTCACTGTCAGTGTCTAGGAGATAAAAGAATACAAAGAGAAATCGACGTAGACGTGAATTGATGAAGGCAATTAAGAAACTCAATGGAGTTTGCTTACATTGCAAGAAAAATAGCCATTGGAAGAAAGACTGCCCAAAGGCGAAGGCAGACGGAGCTTTGACGCATGGTGCATCAGGTTCATGTATGTTTGTTATTGAAATAAACATGTCTACTAACGACTCCAATAGTTGGGTATTAGATCAGCTTGTGGCTCACACATTTGTAATAATGTGCAGGGGCTAATTGAAAGCAGGCTAGTCGGCAAAGGGGAAATCGACCTACGCATAGAAAATGGGGCAATGGTTGTTGCTAAACATGTTGGAAGATATAGATTAGATCTACCATCGGGCTATTCTTTAGAACTTAATAATTGTTATTACGTTTCTTCTATTGTCAGAAATATAATTTCCATTCCAATGTTAGACATTCAAGGTTTTTCCTTCCATTTTGCTAATAATAATTGTTATTTTTCGCATAATGGCATTGAGTATGGAAAAGCTCCACTTGTGAATGGATTATATTTATTGCATTGTAGACAATCTCTATTTCATATTGAAAACAAACTACCGACTTTAAGTAAGAAGGATAACCCATCTTACCTTTGACATTGTAGACTAGGTCATATCAATGAAACAAAGATTCAAGGACTAAAGAAGTTGGACTAATTAGAACCATTTGATTTTGAATCATATGGAACATGTGAATCTTGTGTAAAGGGTAAGATGACAAGCACGCCTTCCTAGGGAAGGGGCGACGCGCAGGGCGCCCACTGGAGCTCATACATAGTGATGTATGTGGACCATTCCCAGCGCAAGCTCGTGGTGGTTATTCTTACTTCATAACCTTTACAGACGACTTCTCTAGATATGGATACGTTTATTTGATGAAACATAAATCCAAATCATTTGAGAAGTTCAAGGAGTATAGGAATGAAGTTGAGAAAGAACTCGACTTAAGTATACTTAAATTTCGATCAGATCGAGGAGGCGAATACTTAAGTCATGACTTTCTCGATTACTTAAAGAAAAATGGAATACAAGTAGAATGGACTCCTCCTGGAACACCCCATTTAAATGGCATGTCTGAGAGAAGAAATCGAACCTTGTTGGACATGGTTAGATCCATGATTGCATTCTCTACTCTTCCAAAGTATCTATGGGGCTATGCGTTATTATCCTCAATCTACATTCTGAATCGTGTTCCATCTAAGTCAGTTGAGAAAACTCCACATGAATTGTGGACAGGAAGGAAGTCTTTCCTTGATCATATGCTCCCTGCATATGTCAAGGTCATGCTCACTACTAAGTTGGATGATAAAGGCGCAAAGTGCTATTTTATAGGATACCCTAGAGAAACGAGGGGTTACTATTTCTATCACGCTGAAGATCACAAGGTGATCGTATCTAGACATGCAAAATTCTTGGAGGATGGATATGTCTATGGAGAACGTCTTGGAGACACGATAGAACTTGAAAAAATTCGAGAGAATAGTACTGGTGAACAGGAGTCAATTGGAGTTGACTCAGGTTCAGTGGGAGCTTTTGAAGCTAATGATGGAAATGATATGACATTGAGTAGATATGTCATTGCCAGTGGGAGTCCTGCGAGTAATTCTAGAAATGCTGCAGTGGAAACCATTCTGATAGAACGTACTGTCGATCAACCTGCACCACCTGAGGTGCAAGCACAGCAGCCTGTGCAAGCAAGGCATCTGCAAGCGCCTGTGCAACCCACTGCCACTATTCGAGTCACACGAAGTCAGAAAAGAAGTGCACCAGTATCCCCAAGAGAAAAAACGAATGTCGAGCGCCGTAAGTCTAGGAGACAGCAGAACCTACCTCCACTGACAACCTTTATCTTAGAGGACATCAACGAGTTTGATGTAGGATTGTCAGATAGGGAAGAGACTAAGACTTACGCTGAGGCAATAAATGATATTGACTCAGAGAGGTGGCAAGAGACCATGGAATTAGAAATAGACTCAATGTACCAAAATCAAGTTTGGAACTTAGTTGACTTGCTGATGACGACAAATTAGTTCCCAACATTTTGAGTATTTTTGGATCTTTTGCTGTCCTTTTACTTTATATATTCATTAGAATCGTTTACTTTTAGTATGTTTTGGTCACATGTCCCAAAATTAGCTTATTTTGATGCATTTTGGAGATTACTTTGGAGGCTTGGATTTTCTATGGAGAAACCGGAGGTACATGAGGCTTGAGGAGTACAAAATCTAGCTTATCTTGGAGTTTGGACTACTTTTGGAGATGATAAAGTTTGTCAAAATTCTCTGGAGCAGTTTTCCGACCCGCCAGTAGGATTGGCGACTCGCCACAAACCTTGCGACCCGCCTCTACAGTGTGGCGAGTCGCAACTGGACGGAAGCCCTACGGATTTTGTATTTAAACTCGTTTTCATTACTTTTATTTAAGTTTTAGGTTTTTCTTTCTCTATAGCACGAACCCTAGGAAGAATATATAGTTTGGAGGCACCTCTTAGCCTCCAAACCCTTGATTTTCACTTGGAGATTAGCTACCGTTCGTAGATTTCATTGTTCGGATTGGACTCAACAAGGATTGCTATTGCTCAACCGTGACATTGAGTATTTTCGTATCAATCTCAGTTTCTATTCATTCTCACCATGTTTTCTATTGCTACTGCTATGATTATGAATATGCTTGTTGGTTTATTCGTCATGAGTAGCTAGTCGGTATGTGTTGATAGTAGGATGTAGGGTTTATTGGTATGGTTTTCGATTATGTTAGCATGAGGCTTTGAAGGAGATGCGTATGATTATTACATGCTTGTTTATGGTTTGCTAACACCAAAACCTTCGAATTAGGATAGTGACAGTATTCGTGGTCAAACTCTATCATAAACGTAGCTTTGTATAATTATATGTAATGCTGGAAATTAGTACGTGTTTGAGTATCTCCATGTATGCTTGAGTTTCTAAGTGAAGTGTTCCGTAATTGCCTTCAATAATATTGTGTGTCTTGATATGCATGTTATTGATGATACGTGTCTACAAACGGTGTGACTACCTACGCCTATCACTTGCTAACATATGAGATACCATGCTTAATGTCCTACTACCTACTATCAACCGCTTTTCTCATATTTGAATCTCTTGGTATTTATTCCCAGATTTATTGCTTTAGTCTTTGCTTATCTAATCGTTTATTTATTTATATTTCACTGATTGAATTTAGCAGAAGTAAATTAGGGAAAACTTAGTTAAATTCTTAGAGACTGACACTAGAGTTAGCTTGGCATAAGTATAAATAGTTTTTGGTGAGTGCTCAACGATCGTTCATCACTTGCCTCTAGGGATTAGACCTATTGGGTGCAAATGGGTCTTCAAGCGGAAGACTGATGCCGAAGGCAAGGTACAAACACACAAAGCTAGGCTTGTGGCTAAAGGTTACACTCAACGATATGGTATCGATTATGATGAAACCTTTTCACCAGTTGCAAAACTGAAGTCTATTAGAATTCTACTTGCGATAGCTGCATTTTATGATTATGAGATCTGGCAAATGGATGTCAAGACTGCTTAGGAAGAGGTCTATATGGTACAACCTGAAGGTTTTGTGACCAAAACCCATCCATCTGCTGTATGCAAGCTCGAAAGGTCCATTTATGGACTTAAGCAAGCCTCAAGAAGCTGGAACATCCACTTTGATGAAGCAGTCAAATTGTTTGACTTCGTCAGAAGCAAGGAAGATCCCTGCGTTTATAGTAAACGCAGCGACATGGGGATTGTCTTCATGATTGTTTATGTGGATGACATTCTAATCATGGGGAACAATGTTTCTTTACTACAAGAAACAAAGGTTTGGTTATCCAACTCCTTTTCGATGAAGGACTTGGGCGAAGCTAATTACATCCTTGGTATAAAGATCTATAGGGATAGGTCCCAAAGGATAATAGGATTGACACAGTCCACATATATCGACAAAGTGCTTAAGCGTTTTAGTATGGAAGATTCCAAGAAAGGCTATCTCCCAGCTAGACATGGTGTCCAGCTGTCAGTAAAGGATAGTCCTAAGATTGATGAAGAGAGAAAAGCTATGGATCGTATTCCCTATGCCTCTTCAGTGGGATCCATCATGTATGCAATGAATTGTACAAGGCCAGATGTGGCCTTCGCGCTTAGTGTCACTTGTCGACACCAACAGAACCCTGGGGTGACTCACTGGGTAGCTGTAAAGAACATTCTTAAGTACCTTAGATGGACAAAAGACATGTTCTTGGTGTTTGGTGGACAACCAGAATTAAGAATGTCTGGGTATGTCGATGTCGGCTTCTAATCGGATCCCGATGACTTTAAGTCACAAACGGGATATGTGTTTACATTGAATGGTGGAGCGATCTGCTGGAAGAGTTCTAAGCAAGCCAAGATTGCTGACTCTGCCATAGAGGCCGAGTACATTGCTGCATCCGAAGCATCGAAAGAAGTTGTCTGGATTTCAGAGTTGTTGAAGGAATTGGGGGTTATTCCTGCTCCTAATCCAATAACGATTTATTGTGACAACACGGGTGCCATCGCGCAAAACAATGAGCCTAGATCTACGAACATGAACAAACATGTACTTAGAAAATATCACGTGATACGTGAGATTATAGATAGAGTAGAAGTTAATATAGAACGTGTCTCCACAGTGGATAACGTGGCGGCCCCTTTCACCAAAGTCTTAAGTACGGAGGCTCATACAAGACACTATGCTAATCTGGGAGTTAGGCATAAAGGTGATTGGCTCTAGTCCAAGTAGGAGATTGAAAGTATGTATGTCCTAGAGGCAACCACAGTTAAGGATATATGCATTATCACATAGTAAGTGGGACCTATGTGAAACATCATATATCCCCAACTCTCCCTAGTCGAAGGTCATCTCGGATAGGGGTCTGAATGACGCGATCGAGACTAGCATGCGCTTGGAGTTATACTCATTAGAGTGAGTGTGGTCGATCCCACGACCACGGAACGGACTAGGTCCATAATGTTCCCATAACGGCGCGTGGTTGTTCGTGGAGTAAATCCGAACAATGGAAGAACCCACCGGAGCTCCTATCAATGTATGCTCTACACCTATGTGTCTATGGTAACCGGAGTTGTTGGAGTGATGCCATTCGTCCTTAGACTCTCGGGTCTTTATCATCACATATATTGCGTGTGCTTTGGCTGAAACCAACGCATACACCCGAGTTCGAGGTAGATACGGTCCAGCTGGGTACTTGACAATATATATGTGTGGTGGTAGCTGGTCCCTGGAGAGGATTCATCTCTCGTGTGTAGAATATGAGAGTACTACTCATAGTCGTTCATAGTTGTGTTGGTAAAGTCGTTGGCCAATGCATAGATATATTTAGCATGGTCCTAAATATATCTTCGTAACCAAGCAACTCACTGAAGGCGCCATGGGTGCATTAATGGGATAGACACATCATCGATCCTAGGTGCATTCGAGTTAGTTAGATGGAAGGACCGTACCATCGCCGCATTGAGTGCAACAGGCTTCACAACGAAATGTGGTTTTGAGATTACTCTCAAACGTCTTCATGTATTAATATTGTAAGAGGGATTGTCTTGTGGGAGTCCCATGATGCCTAGTTGTCTTGTCTAGCTTAATACATTGAGGCTCTATGGATCACACTATGTGGTGGACCGGCTTGTCGAAAGTACTGTAGGAAGAACTATAATTAATTGGATTAATTATAATTAGTTATGGCATAATTAATATTTTGGAAATATTGATTAGATATTAATTGTAATTAGAATTACAATTATATGTAGATTGTATTTTAGAAATACAATTATAGGATAAATAGAAGGATATATTAATTGGATTAATATATGCACTTGGACAATATTTAAATTGAATTTGAATATATCCTAACTTGCATGTGGGCCCAAAAGTTAGGCCCACAACCCTCTTCCATGGGCACGTGCGTGATGGTATTAGGGAGAAGGAACTCCTTCTCCAAATTAATTAAGAGGTGCAAGTATTTCCTAATTGAATTAGAACTCAATGTGAATGGAATTAATCTAGAAGCTAGATTACCTAGTGCAATAAGAATAGAAATTCTTATTCCTTTTAGGTTTCTATTGCCTTCTAAAGGCTTCTAATAGAAACTATATAAGGAGGTCATTGTAGAACTAAATTAATGTTGGACATTATTATTATTTTCTCTCATTCTATTCTCTAGGGAAATAGAAAAGCTCTCCTCTCCTCCCTAAGCCGCCACCCACGTGCCCACCTATAGCATTTGGCGAAGTTCGACTTCAAGAATATCTCAGCATTCTCCTACGAGCCATCAGTCCATCCGTGGACACCAAGGTAGAAGAAAATCATAGCCGCTAGCTAATCTTTGTTTTGCAGGAATCATTGGAGACCAATTAGATATCTTCGACTTCATCGAAGGAGAAGATTTTGAGGATTACTACGAGAATCTCATTGATCAATTTCCTGCTGAGAAAACCGTTATTGTTCTAGCTGATGACAGTGTATTTTACATTATCATTCGAGTCTTTTTCACCTATTTGGCTATCCTCTAGGTTGCATTTAGCTTGTATTTTAGTGCATTTTATTAGAATAGTGTCACGTTTCCCTTTTCTTTGCATATTTCAGGTTTTAGGTGAAAAACGCACTTTTAATGGACAATTATGACGAAGGGACGAAGTTTTGGTGCTTCAAGGTCATCCGTGGTGCATCTAGAAGTTTCCGGACGAGTTTTGAGGCCTAGGGGACGAGTTTCAAGGCTTAAAGGTCACTAGAAGGCAAAATTTGAGTCCGAAAAGGAAAAGGAGACCAAAAGCCGCGTCAACCGACTCTGGAGGTCCCGGGCGGTTCGCCCGGGACGCGGGGCGGTTCACTCCGTGCCCCCAGAGTGCCTATATATATGAGCTTTTGCCCTACGTTTTTTATAACCATTCTTCTACGTTTTGGACACCTTTTTCACCATATTTTGAGAGAGAAAAATCCAGAGATTGTTCTGGTAATTATAAGCATCGAAGATATTTTCTCTTGTCAATTTTGGAAGACTTATTTGCTTGTGAGCTTACGCGATTCATCGGAGATTGATAACCTTCGTTGGTAACTTTGTATCTCACGATTTTACTGCTTTTATATATTCAATTCAACATGTTTTCATTGATTCTTGCTTTGAATATTGTTGATTGCAATTCAAGTATGAGTAGTTAAATCTAAGGTTGGTGATAGCATGTGAATTCATAGCTAGGGTTCATAATTGTGCATGATTGTAGCTTCGCGCCGTTGAATTACTTGATACTGATTGTTCTTCACTGATCTAGCTAAGCCACCTATCTTTGTAAGTGTTGAACTTGGAGTAACACTAGGACAGTTCATGATCATTGATTTCTTAATAACAACTCATCAAGTACCTTCTTGCATAATTATAACCCGACGCTTTGAATGATCATATTATCACTAACTTCCATCAAAATTGATAAGAAAAATCTTTGGTAAGTCGTTTTCTGAATTTATAGTTTTAAGTTTAAGTAGTTAAAGCTAGTTATAGTCCTTAGAGATCGAAACTCGAGGTTATCTTTCTCCTACACTACGTGCTTTGGTTTTCGTTGTAGTTGCGAGTTGCCTTTGGCTTTAAAACAAATTTATTTGATTGTTCGAGTCTGACAATCTCGTTCATCAAATTGGCGCCGCTGCCGGGGACTATACTCCTTTTTACTCTTTTGCTTATTTATATTTTCAGCATTCATTACCTAGAATTAGTAGTTTAGTTATTTTATTCTCTCTGATACTCTTTTCATTCGATTGTCTCAGATAGTGTATGCGAAGTACGCGATCTAGTGGAATACCTCTTGCTGAACCTATTGCTGAAATTGACAGGGTTTACCATCAAAGAAGGCGGAATCTTGCTCGAGTCGAACTAGAGGAAATAGAGGAAATCGATTTCTCTGAATCTCTACAAGTACTTTTCAAGAATCCCGTGATGGCTGCTGCTAGACCACTGTTGAAATCATGGGTTCAACCCAACAAAGATCGGATGATGGGTCCGGCTATTGTACTTTCTCAAGCAACTCGTGATTTAGAGATCAAAAACCACATGTTCCAGCAACTCCCTAGGTTCTATGGATTGGCTAGGGAAGACGTTATGGGTAACCTGAACGACATTGACAATTTCATCAACAATCTTCCAAGACCTGGAACGGGGATAACTGATGATGAGCTGAGAATGAAGGTTTTTGCTATGGGGCTTGGTGACAAGGCCAAGCAATGGTTAGGCTCTCTGGAAGCCGGTTCGCTAGACACTTGGGCTAAGGTGTTTTCTGCCTTTATGGAGAAATACTTTCCCCATACTTTGACTACCGCGCTGAAGGTGCAAATCACGGGTTTTAGGCAAGATTATGATGAGACCATCTACATCGCTTTCGAGAGGTTCAAGGACCTCCAAAACAAGTGTCCACACCATGGGTTTGAGCTTTCTGATCTTGTCCAACACTTCTACAATGGACTCACATATGAGAATCACAAGTGGTGGATTTTCAATGCCGTGGTAATATCTGGGAAGAAACCGCTGAGGATGTGTGGGCGTGTTTCGAGAGGCTCGCTAAGGGATCTCATTTTAAAGATCCAAGAGCAATGGTTAGGAGACGTGAGGCTCCACCAACTCAAGAGGTTCCAATGAACGGAGTAAGTGGGGATCGCTTCGAGTGCTTCACCAATGAGCTGAAGCAAGTTCTCAAGAGCTCAGTTGGAACATCTGTCTCTAACGAAATCTGCCGGATTTGCAAGAACTATGGGCATGGAGCTCATATGTGTAGATCGGATCTTGCGAATGATGGTGCCTATTGGGTTCAAGGAGGCGAAGAAGAGGCGTTCGCAGCAGAACTTGGGGTTCAAGAGGCTAGCTATGGGCAAGATGGTAGGAATCCTCGTGGTGGATATTGGAAGAAGGGGTTCCGAAACAACCAAGGGTATGCACCGCCTAGCCAAACTTATGGCCCTCACCAAGACCGAAGTAATCTCAACTATGGCAATGATCACAGTGAAAATCCTACTCCTAGGGCTGAGGCACCAAAACCTAAAACGGCGATTCTTATGGAGAATTTACAGAAGTTGGTTGATCACATCCAAGGTTTTCTTAAGCGATATGAAGAAGATTCGAAAAAGACAAGGGCAAGACTTGATCAGTTGGAGGCAAGCACTAGGCTTGCTCACCAAAAGATGCAAGAATTGATCGACCGTGGAGCAAGTAGAGAGCAAGGGAAGTTGCCTAGCAACACTAAAAAATTGATGTCTATTACTTTGGTGGGTGATCTTCCTGTTGAGATCACTATCAAGAAAGTTGCTACGTGCGAGTGTTGCAAAGATGATGAGTCTCCACTAGCCAAGAAAGAAGAGAAGGACCTTGGTATTGATGAAGAGCAAGAGGATCCCGAGCCAATTGCCGATAGTTTCGATGTTAGGGTTGGGGTTGGTAATCTTGAAGATGTCCGTGCTACACTAGATACGGGATCCTACTCTAATGTGCTCCCTATGAACGTGTTTGAGAAAAGTGGCCTAGGAGAGCTTTCGAAGCATAAGGCCATTGTGCAACTTGCAGATGGATCCTTTGTACGACCTGAGGGAATTTTTAAGAACGTATTGGTTAAAATTGGTGAAGCTTCTGTGTACACCAATTTTGTTATGATGCCGGCGTCTACACCTGGGATGAGTGATGTTGTTCTCCTAGGGCGAACTTTCTTGACCAAGCTACACTCCGTAATCGACATCTACCGAAGAACTTGCACCATTGAGGTGAATGGCAAGCAACATGTGTTGCGAGCCATATCTGATCCTAGCACTCGCTTTAATGCTTCTCATACTATTAACTACTTTGGTCTCACTGTATATGTCCATTCTCATTCACAGGCACTAGGTACAAGGGAGAGACCGATGAAGGGGAAGTCTAGTACCCTTAAGGACAAAGACTAAGGAGCAAGAAGAAGTCAAGTCAAAGACTTTATAAACAATGGCGCTATCCGGGAGGCAACCTGGAGTTTTATCGCTTTTATTGCATTGCATTGCATTCATGCATTGAACAATTTGTCTTTGTTTATGTTCGTTTGATAGTATATGTGATGTCTTGTGCTTTCATATGTGTTCGAGTGAAATTTTTCGAGTGTTTTTAGTGAGGAAAATGTTTTTTGAATAAAAAAGAAAAAAAATTTCGAAAAAAAAAACCGTTCCCTACCTCTGGAGGTGGGGGGCGAACCCCCACGTCCAGCGAGCTGGGAGCTCGCTGGAGGTGGGGGGCGGTTCGCCCCGTGTGAGGGGCGAAGCGCCCCTCAGCACCAGAGAGTTTTAACTCTCTAGTGCTGGGGGGCGAACCGCCTCCCACACGGGGCGGTTCGCGCCCCAGCTCCAGAATGGAGAAAAACGGGACAATGTCCCATTTTTCTTCATTCTTCCTCTTTTCATCATTCCTACACCTAAAAACTCCAAAATTCTCCATAATTCTTCTAGCATCCATAATTCTTCCATTTATCCACCAAATCTAGTGTTCTATAGCTTAAATCGAAGCCCGTTACGTGCTCTTTGATTTCATCCGAACAAATTTCTTCCTATTTCATCCATTCTCCAGATTTGAGGTAACATCTTAAGAACCCTAATTTTTAAAATTTGGGGGTTTTTCAATTTATGCTTCAATTGAGATTATATGATGTATGGGTTGATTGTTTGTGTGATTAGAAACGTTTTTCACTATCAATTGCATGCTCAATTTTGCTTGGTTTGATAATTCGGGAATTTTGCTTATTAGGATGTCTTGTTAGCATTGCTTCTTTTATTCCATTCCATGGTGATTATTGAGCATAATGGTAGAACACTTTATTGATGAGATTGAGGATTTTTGGTGAATTTGATTCTATGGTTTGTTTTGAAGCCTTATGAATTTAAGGTGATTAGTTGTCTAGCATGGACTTGATTGTGATATATTGCATGTATATGATGTGTTGACATGTTGCATTATTGTTCTAGAAATAGCTAGATTAGAACATTGTGTTTAGAGGAGTAGGATTGTTGATGTTTTCACTCGTTTGTTTCACTCTTGCATATTGCATTATCATGAAGTTTTTGTTATACAAGACACTAATTAACTGCTTGTAGGTACTATGGGTCGTGACAAGAGAAAAGGCAAGGGTGTCGCTTCAATTTCCCATGCCACTCATGACGTATAGGAGCCCTCGATTACTGCTCTAAACGTCCGAATACGGCTCCGAGAGGAGCTTGCTCACGGTGGACGTTCTATCATCCCGGATCGACGGATTGAGATTCCATCAGGCTATACTAGACGACCGGGGTACAGAGTGCATTCCCGCTTGGATCGAAAAAGAAACTGGAGTTGGTTCACTTCCAACCGGTTCAAGGGGTATGATGAACAACTTCTCCATGAATTTTACATTGGATATACGGATCTTGAGGAAAAGGAGGGGTTCTTGTTCGAGGCACTATTGTACCATGGACTCCTCAATCGATTTCTGAATTCATTCACATGGGGGCACGGGAGTTCATTGGGAGCAGCCACTCATATGTGTATTCGAGGTCCAAGAGAGGAATTGAACAAAAGGTCACGGCTGAAATTTGTAACAGGCACTATGTATTTCCTCCATCCGGAAGGCTACCAGAGAGGATCCATCAAAAAGACCTCAGTCTTGAGTCCAAGGTTGTCATGAAGTTTTGTATTGCTAATTTGATCCCCAGGAAGAATGACACATGGATTCAACCATGGTATGCCGAGCTCCTCTATTGCTTGTTGGGTAGGCATCGTATAGACATCGGTAGCATCATCTATGAAGAGTACGAGAGACATTAGGAGAAGAAGAATAAGCCTTTCATCTTTCCAAGTCTTATCACTGCCTATTGCAAGTACCATGGGGTTGAGGGTATTGATGAGGGCGATTCTGAGGTCGCAGCTCTCTCTCCCTCGACTATTGAGGTGCAAGAGCAGCAGTATTAAGAACCCTACTGCTGCAGCTGCTGATGTTGAGGCTTCCTTGAGACAGCCTGATTCTGAGGACGACGATGATGATGAGGAGGATGATGAGGAGGACATGGATACTGATGATGGAGCTGGCCGTATTCCCGATATTCCTTCTGTTAGTGGACCACCGCCACCACCTCGCGCGACACATGATCCTGGAGGTTTTGACTTTTCTGATTTCTGGACGTACCTTGATGATCGTTTCCGTGGGTTCGATGCTAGTGTTGCAAACTTGACCACCGCAGTCGAGGGTTTGCAACACAATCTTGATGGATATGTTGCCCAACGCAACAGCGATTGGGAGATTGCTGAGGAGCATCGACGGAACGAGAGGGAGATCGTGTGGCAGCAGCAGTCGCTCATAGATCGCCAACAGGAGGCCCTACAGCAGTCACAAGATCTTCTGTCTGACATGTGGAGAGACTATTACGGGGATTATAACCCGGATGACTAGTCTTTTCACATGTCCATTCTTGTATACTCAGCCGACCGAGGCCAAACCATTCGGTAACATCTAGTATCACTTTTTATTCCTCATTCTCTTTTGCTAGGGACTAGCTTAAGTTTCATGTGGGGGGGATGATAGGTGACCCATGATGTTGGTTTTGTTTGGCCTATTGATGTTGAGTATGGTATCTTGTATATACTTTGTTTGCATTTGCACGTTTACCGCTCTCTTAGTATTTAGCTGCATTCACTACATTCATTCTAGTCTAGTTTTGCATGTTATATGTGGAGTTTATTGCCAAATTTTTGAACTTTTTTATTGTGTAGATTAACTAGTTATGACCATTGACCATACATCGCATCTCTATGGATTTGTTTGAGGTTTTTCTCGCTTGGCTTGTCACATTTGTTTATGCACTTAGTTAAGCTTGGTAGTCTCAACATCACTAGTGGTGTTTTCTAAACTGCGGTTCACGAAGGCCTTTATAATAAGATGATGCATGCTAGAGTCTTGTGGTTGTTTTCCCGTGTGATTATGTACCTAAGAGGCAACAAGTCTTCACCTTGCTTTGAGATTGCTAAATGCCTAGGAAGGAGGTAGTGTGAGATTGTGTGATCCTTTGTTTGAAACCTATTCTAACGAATAGGTTTGGGGAGGGGATTATACTTTCATTATGGCTTGTTTTTCGTTTTTGAGTCATGTGAGTTTGTTTTTCTTTATTCGTTAGTATGTGCTCCAACCTATTCTTTCGAATAGGTTTGGGGAGGTCGTTTGTAGTATCAATGTTGTTTTCTTTTTCGTTGTGCTACTGCTGGCTACAAAAAAAAAAATAATAATAAAATAAAATAAAATCGAAAAAACAGAAAAAATTCCAGAAATCTGGAAAAGAAAAAAAGAAAGAAAAGAGACACAAAAAAAAAAAAAGCAAAGGAGGGTCCAAAGAAAGCCAAACGCAGTTTAGCAAAGTGTTGTTCCGTTTGTCAAGTTTTGTAATGTTCGTAATCGAGTTGTAAATTCTATCTTTTGTTTGTTTCGTGTCATCTGTTCTAGACCACCCTCGTCCTGCCATTCAGGAAGTGGTGTTTAGTTTTAGACTTTGCTTGAGAGATGGTAGAATAGGGGAGTGTTGTCTTTTAGGGAACCCTCCTTCGTTTGATGAGAGCTAGTATTGGTTCGACCTCTTTGAGGGAAAGTCTTCACTTGGTGAACAGTAGTAAGTCCTCAGTTTCATAGGCACGGGAAACCATTCGTATTTTAACATGTTTCATTGCGTCGTCACTGACTAGGTCCAGGTAGAGAATGTTACGAGAGACTATTTTGTTTAACATAGTGCATATGTGAATGTGTATGAGTCAATCGAGGCATTCTTCAACCTATATCCATGTTATGATTTGTGTGATCTTTGTTCATAAGTTTTTGATAGATTCAATAGATTAGTTCATCTTATTTGGCATGAGACTCCACTTTGTGTGTTGCATTGTTTTTTTGCATTAGAGTCTAGCTAGTTGCTTGAGGACAAGCAAAGGTTCGGTTTGGGGAGTTTGATGACAGTGTATTTTACACTATCATTCGAGTTTTTTTCACCTATTTAGCTATCCTCTGGGTTGCATTTAGCTTGTATTTTTGTGCATTTTATTAGAATAGTGTCACGTTTCCCTTTTCTTTGCACATTTCAGGTTTTAGGTGAAAAACGCACTTTTAATGGGCAATTATGACGAAGGGACGAAATTTTGGTGCTTCAAGGTCATCCGTGGTGCATCTAGAAGTTTCCGGACGAGTTTTGAGGCCTAGGGGACGAGTTTCAAGGCTTAAAGGTCACTAGAAGGCAAAATTCGAATCCGAAAAGGAAAAGGAGACCAAAAGCCCCGTGCCCCCAGAGTGACTATATATATGAGCTTCTGCCCTACGTTTTTTATAACCATTCTTCTACATTTTGGGCACCTTTTTCACCATATTTTGAGTGAGAAAAATCCAGAGATTGTTCTGGTAATTATTAGCATCGAAGATATTTTCTCTTGTCGATTTTGGAAGACTTATTTGCTTGTGAGCTTACGCGATTCATCGAAGATTGACAACCTTCGTTGGTAACTTTGTATCTCACGATTTTACTGCTTTTATATATTCAATTCAATATGTTTTCATTGATTCTTGCTTTGAATATTGTTGATTGCAATTCAAGTATGAGTAGCTAAATCTAAGGTTGGTGATAGTATGTGAATTCATAGCTATGGTTCATAATTGTGCATGATTTTAGCTTCGCGCCGTTGAATTACTTGATACTGATTGTTCTTCATTGATCTAGCTAAGCCACATATCTTCGTAAGTGTTGAACGTGGAGGAACACTAGGACAATTCATGATCATTGATTTTTTAATAACAACTCATCAAGTACCTTCTTGCATAATTATAATCCGACGCTTTGAATGATCATATTATCACTAACTTCCATCATAATTGATAAGAAAAATCTTTGCTAAGTCGTTTTCTGAATTTATAGTTTAAGTTTAAGTAGTTAAAGCTAGTTATAGTCCTTAGAGATCGAAACTCGAGGTTATCTTTCTCCTACACTACGTGCTTTGGTTTTCGTTGTAGTTGCGAGTTGCCTTTGGCTTTAAAACAAATTTATTTGATTGTTCCAGTCTGACAATCTCGTTCATCACTAGCCTTCGAATAACTGTAAGTATTCTAACTCTGATTTGTTAATATAGGTGTATGGATAATCAATTGCATGCTTGTTAGGAATTTTTTTAAATTCCACTGCGCTACCCTAGGGGTACATCTAACCGTTATTTTCCTACATTAACATGCGAAAGTGACATTGCTGATTTCGAAGTTGAATGTCTCCAAAGCCTACAGATGTATCGAATGATTCTTAACTCATCAGAATAATACTTTTCGTATGTCTAATATCGTTCAATTCAAAATTATTCATTGCATAACTTCAAAAACTATATACATTTATAGGACACCATTTATGTTAAGTTCAATTACTCAATTAGTTATTTTTTTGTTACATTTGAAGTCATTATGTGCAGATTATATATTTACTCCATTCATTTAAATATATTATTATTTAATAAAACAATAATGTTCTACAAGAATACGCTTCACACGCGTAGCGTATGACACAGTTTCTAGTAATAATATTAAACACTTTAAAGAAATAATAATTGAACTTAATGGAACTCAACTAAACTAAATTGAATATACCTTAGCTGAACTAAATAAATTTGAATTGAATTTAATAAAACTTGAAAATGTAAAGGATCTAACTTGAACTTCTATACTAGATGAAAACTGCAGTGTTTAGTTCAGTGTTATGATAACATGTCATAACACCAGATTAAACAAGAACAATACAGAGTAAATAAATAACAAACAATGGAATCATCAATGAACACACACAAGAATATTTTCTCAAGAATATTTCTATTACTCGGTGCCCTGAGGCAAAATACTAGAAAGAACGAATCTTACAATAGTTGTGTTCCTAACCTTTCTAGCAAATCATAAGCAAGGTATAACCTTGACAAGTCTAAACCTAACAAACTGAATATGAAATACAGCAATATGTCAAACTCTAAAGCTTATGAAACCTACAGAAAAATTCTCTAATAATAATAATAATAATAATCTCAGCTCTCAATTTTTCCGTAGTCGAGAAGTCGACTTCTCTCTCATATATATAATGTTGGAGAGAGTCTTGAAGTCTCATTCTCTTGGAAAAACGTGTCTTTAAGATCTTCTGATGATAGTTGCACTCACACCACGTTCACACCAAATCTTCTGAGATATCTTCTAATAACAATATTTTCCATATCTTGAGAACTCTTAAAAGATCTCCTTTGATCTTCAAACTCTTCTTTTATTCTTTCCTTCTTTTCAACTGAGCTCTTTATGACTTCTAGATCTGCACACCACAAATAACTAATATCGCGGAACCAATCATATTAATTAAGAAAAAGCAAAACTAATTAAACAATAGAATCTTGTGTTAAGAACTGTGACATGCAATTCTCACAACTATGTTGGGAATTATGTTAGGCCACTTTTAGCACAACATATGAATGTTGTGATAAAAGACGTGACAATATTTTCCACAACATAGGTAATGTTTTGTCTCTCTTCCAAAACCTGACATCATATCAATGTTGAGGAGTATGTTAGACATCATCTAACGGCTCTTAGACACTTACTTGATCGCAAAGTAAGTAGTCAGACCAAGTCTTGCCACGTGCTATAAATAGTATATTGTTGAGAGAAGCAAGCTGGAAGGTGGAGTTTGTTACAACTCAGTCAAGGAGTGTAACGCAGTCAAACCAGACTCTCCAAAGTTTAAGGACGATCAGACGGTTATTGGGCATCAAGAAGTTATCTACGGTTGAAGCCGTTTGGACCGTTTCATCGGTTGTTGTCGGACGTCCTACATTTAATCCTCACCTAGTGTTTACTGCTTGGTCCCAAGACTCCAACCTCCAAAATGATTTACGATAGAGTTGGACTGACCTTGTTGACCGTAGTGGACGGATTTGTAGTTAGAACCTTGTGGAGTTTGGTTTTGCATTCGAAAACTTTAGCATAATCTTCTAGTTAGTCTAGACTCGAGTGTGAGCTTAGGTAGATTTTGGAAACCACTGAGGAATGTAGGAATCTTAGTACTATTTTACCAATTTTAACTGAGGGTCTTATACAATTTCTACAACTGTTAGGTTCGAGTCTGATTTCTGAAAACGGTGGAACTGTATAGAGTTTTTCCAAGACTTGTGGACTGACATTTACTATCTGAAAATGCAAGTTATCTTTCAAGTAATAAAACTTAAGTAAGTAACTTAAATACCTTTTGGTCATATAGTTCTGCAACTACTTGCCTTGCTAGCTTAGTTGGTTAGTTACTGACTACTCCGACCTTACCCCACCTGAGCCACCCTTTCCCATTCGTTTTTCTTTTATTTATTTTATTTACGTTTCTACTTTAGGTAGTGACACTGAATTTCTTTCTAGGTTTTGTTCCGTTCGTTGATCCATAGACTGCCTCCTTGTGCTAGGACCAATCAACGGTAAGGTAAGTGTTCACCCTAAAAACCTATTATTTGCAAAACCTGAAAGGCAATGTGCTATGCATGTATATATATATGTGTGTCTACTATATAGTATGTTAGGAAACTTGTAATTTTGATGAGCAATTAACCATGCTAAATTAAGAACAGTCAAGTAACTAGTACTCTTAAGGTCCATAGGTTTTTAGAATTTTAAAGGACATTGTAAAAGAGGAACATTTGCTGATGACTTAGATAGGTGTTAGATAAGTTATTTCTTTGGTGGATGACGTACTTTAATTTCTGTAAAGAAATTAATTTATTGACACTTTAGCGTATGATGTATTTTATTTTCTGAAAAGAAAATATCTTATTGATGCTTAGCTTTAATGTATCTTATTTTCTGAAAAGAAGATGACCTATTGAAGCAATTTGCTGAAGATGATGTATTTTGTTTATTACAAACAAATTATTGAAGCAAATAAGAAACCGGTCAGAATCTTGAAGACTTTTGAAGATCTGAAGACTTGAAGACTTGAAGATTGCTGAAGACTGGTAAGGCACGTGTTGCTCAGAAAGTGAAATTTTCAGCAACAGCATTGCATAAGTGAAAATCTGAAAGACAGAGTAGGTTGTGCTTGCTGAAACTGAGAATAAACACTTGCTGATGAACATATGTGACCTCTTGCTGAATGTACTTGATTTTGCGCTCCAATGTTACTGTTTGAATTCTATTCAAAGGTGCATTTAATGCAAAGCTTACACGCAAAGGACATGAAGACTAGAAGACAAACAAAGGTTGCTGCTGAAAGTACAAAAGCAAGATAGTGACATGTTAAGGAACAAAAGCCTTAGGATTTGAAATTCAAACGGCTCCTTACTTGCACTATAAATAGAGGTCATTCGGCAAACAGTTGAAGTGTGTCAACAACGTGATCAAACTCTCACTTGTGCTTAAAATTCACAAACCTTCAAACACTCTTACTGTCATTGATCCGTTCCAAGACTTAAAGCTTGAAAAAGCTATTTGTGAAGAAGTAGAACAAACTCGACTAAGAAATTAGTTAAGTGTTCTTCCTTTCGAACAAAAACAAGTCTTGACACCAGAAACAATCAAACTTGTTTACTGCAAAGTATTCCAAGTTGTGTTTCTTAGATTACTTGTTGTAACTGAATAAGTTATAATTAAGTTATCTCACCCCAAAACTCTCTAACTGAAAGTACACCCTTTCAGGCGTGATATTCAGGGGGAACTTAATCGAGCAAGCTTTTGCTGATTAAAAGTACCAAGTTTGGTGGAGAACAAGGTTGAGTTCTCTAGTTTAGGTTGGAGACGAAGCAAGTGTGCTTTGGTTTATGTTGAATCACTTTAGATAGGAGATTGTAAGGAACCTCAATCATATCTTAGTGGATTCAGTCCTAGAAAGGACAAAGTGCATTAGTTGGGAGATTACGCCACTCTCAGATACCACTCTAAAAGCGTTTGTGTGATTTACTTACTGCATTTAGCTTTCAGCAATTTGTATCTGTTTGTACACAGTCACTCACATCACTTGCTGAAACACTTTACTTGCTGAAAAAACACTTATTGTTTCAAAGACTTCCGCTCTCTGATTTTAAGTATCAGCAAACAAAGCTACTATAAAGTAACTTACGCTTGCTGAGAAAGTTAAGTATCAGCAACCTCATTACTGAAAAGTAATAAGTACTTGCTGAGAAAGTTTTAAACGACAAAAGTTTGAAAAGACTATTCACCCCCCCCCCCCTCTAGTTTTTTCTTGTTGTTTAAAGGGACCAACATAGTATCTATTTCTGTTTCAAAAACTATAAGTCCCAAGTATGACTACTTCATTTCAAACTGTCTGTTATGTTTTGTTCTGGACTGACTTTTCTGCAGGATTGTTACTCGGTAATCCGAGCTCTAAGATTGACTGTTATTCTATGAACTGTCTGTTGCTTGTACTGTTTGACCGGTCGATTAGGTTGACGAGTAGGTAGACTTGGATAGTATGGCGACTATCAGGTTTGCTTATGAGTTAGCCTAGTCTAATCCCTATAGGCGCGAGGCAGAAGACGCTGAGGTCTAATAGGGTCGTAGGAACTGTTTCCTTGCTGTACACAGGGCTTTGTACTGTCTAGAGTCGCTCTCTAGAGGGAGTCACAAGGGCTACTAGGAGTAGGAGCAATAAGGCGGGCTGCACCAACGGAATCTGCACTGAACTGTTACCTGCTCTGAACCGTTATCTGTGTACTGTTCTGTTACTGATATCTGCTTTGTTAACTGTTAACTGTTCTGTGATTTGTCTATGTGAAAACTACTTTTCTTTTCAGAAAAATCATATTTTTTTTCCTGTTCAAAGAACACTATTGCACGAACCTCACTGAGATCCTTTATCTCACACTCTCTTTGTTTCCCTTCCTTGTAGATGTCGCCGAAGATCACCAGGCATAGGAGTCCAGCGACAGAGTGTGGGTTTTGGGATAGCTGGGGATTGGTGTTATGAAATAAAGTTTAAACTCTTAAAACTATTGCTTTGTCTGTTATTCAGCTTTCTGTTGCTATTACCGTTATTTTGAACATGTGAGCGCTATCCGCGTCAAAATTTTCTTTGATTTATTCGTGAAGACCGATGTTTCTATTTTCCAAATAAAATTAGTCCTTTATTTTACTGTTTAAAAATCCGTACCGTTACAATTACCGTAGACAATTAATGTCTCAAGCTTCTGAAGGTTGGCTATTGACATAGGTACCACTACGGGAGCTCTACTTGAATAATTTAAACCATAATCCCAGTCCTTGATAATCCTAAAAGGATTAATAAGGGAGACCAAAATTTAATAAAACGATAATATTTTACAAGATTACGCTTCACATTTCAAATGGTTACTTTCCAATTCATCCCATTCGTTTACTATTTGTCTCACTAAAATACAACACCTTCAATTAGTGGTATGTTCGGGTAAGTGTGTTAGTATATATGTCCTAGAGACAACAACAGTTAGGGACATCATGTACTTCATCACAATCGACGTAATATACATATGTTTGCTTATTCATGTTCATGTCTACTTACATATGTATCTTACACCGTGCACTAGCATGTCATATCTCTATCTTGTTGTCTGTATCGATATTAAACATGTCCCCAGAGGATATATGGATTATCACATAGTAAGTGGGACCTATGTGAAACATCATATATCCCGAACTCTCCCTAGTCGATGGTCATCTCGGATAGAGGTCTGAATGACGCGATCGAGAGTAGAATGCGCTTGGAGTTATACTCATTGGAGTGAGTGTGGTCGATCCCACGGCCACGGAATGGACTAGGTCCATAATGTTCCCATAACGGCGCATGGTTGTTCGTGGAGTAAATTCGAACAATGAAGAACCCATCGGAGCTCTTGTCGATGTATGATCTACACCTATGTGTCTATGGGAACCGGAGTTGTTGAAGTGATGCCATTCGTCCTTAGACTCTCGGGTCTTTATCATCACATATATTGCGTCCTGTGCTATGGCTGAAACCAAAGCTTACACCCGAATACGAGGTAGATACGGTCCATCTGGGTGCTTGACAATATATATATATATATATATATATATATATATATATATATATGTATATATATATATATATATATATATATATATATATATATATATATATATATATATATATATATATATATATATATATATATTATATATATATATATATATATATATATATATATATATATATATATATATATATATATATATATGCTGGTAGTTGGTCCCTAGAGAGGATTCATCTCTCGTGTGTAGAATATGAGTACTACTCATAGTCGTTCATAGTTGTTAGTTGTGTAGGTAAAGTCGTTGGCCAACGCATAGATATATTTAGGATGGTCTTAAATATATCTTCATAACTAAGCAAATCACTGAAGACGCCATGGGTGCATTAATGGGATAGACACATCATCGATCCTAGGTGCATTCGAGTTAGTCAGATGAAAGGACCGTACCATCGCCGCATTGAGTGCAACAGGCTTCACAACGAAAGGTGGTTTTGAGATTCCTCTCAAACGTCCTCATGTATTAATACTGCAAGTGTGATTGTCTGGGAGTCCCATGATGCCTAGTCGTCTTGTCTAGCTTAATACATTGAGGCCCTATGGGTCACACTATGCGGTGGACCGGCTTGTCGAAAGTACTATAGGAAGAATTATAATTAATTGGATTAATTATAATTAGTTGTGGCACAATTAATATTTTGGAAATATTAATTATATTTTAATTGTAATTTAGAATTACAAATATATATAGATTGTTTTTTAGAAATACAATTATGGGATAATTAAACGGATATATTAATTGAATTAATATATGCACTTGGACAATATTTAAATTAGATTATAATATACCCTACCTTGCATGTGGGCCCAAAAGTTGGGCTCACACTCCTCCTATAGGGCACGCGCGTGAGGCATTGGGAGAAGGAGTTTGGGAGTTTGACTCCTTCTCCTAATTAATTATTAGGTGCAAGTATTTTATAATTGAGTTAGAGCTCAATATGAATGGAATTAATCTAGAAGTTAGATTATCTAGTGCAATAAGAATTGGAATTCTTATTCCTTTTAGGTTTCTATTGACTTCTAAAGGTTTCTAATAGAAACTATATAAGGAGGTCATTGTTGAACTAAATTAATGTTGGACATTATTATTCTCTCTCATTCTATTCTCAAGGAAAATAGAAAAGCTATCCTCTCCTCTCAAAAGCCGCCACCATGCACCCCACTAAACTACTTGGCGAAGTTTGACTTCGAGAATATCTCAGCATTCTCCTACGAGCTATCAATCCATCCGTGGATACCAAGGTAGAGGAAAATCATAGCCGCTAGCTAATCTCTGTTTTACAGGAATCATTGGAGACAATTATATATCTTCGACTTCATCGAAGGAGAAGATTTTGATGATTACTACAAGAATCTGATTGATCAATTTCCTGTTGAGAAAATCGTTGTTGTTCTAGCCTTCGAACAACTGTAAGTATCCTAACTCTGATTTGATTATATACATGTATAAATAATCAATTGCATGCTTGTTAGGAAATTTTTTTTAATTCTGCTGCACTACCCTAGGAGTACATCTTACCGTAATTTTCCTACAAGTGGAAAATGTTAGAGGAAAACAAAATGATGTCAAAATTTCTATTCAGTTTGTTCAATTCATCAAAATTACAAATGATGCAAATTTCTAGATAAATACAATAATAATATACAAAAGAATAGCAAGCAGTGTGTTGTGTAAATTCTAGTGAGATTATAAAAGCATAATACAAAATATTATAAAATTCACGGGATAAATTGTAAAAAATCATTCAAAAATTAAAAAAGTTACAACACAGTTAATAAAAACACTGAAATATAACATGGGAAATGTGACATTATTATTCATCATCATCTGAACCATCTGAGCCATATGAGCCATATGAATCAGTAGAAATTTCAACTTGAAGAGAATGCGCATGTTTTTGCTGTTCGCTATGAATTTTCTCTGCTGATTTCTTCGCTTCCTTTGAGCAACTCCGTACCCTCAGCTTCTTCAGTGTAAGTATATATCCTATGTCTACTGGGATCTCCTCCAAAGCTCTCAGTTTCTCAAGAACAAGCTCCTCAAGACATGGAAAATGTGTGCTTTCAGCCCACCAATACTTGAGCTCTAGCCTCTGCAATTCCAGGTGCTTTAATTTTTGAAATTGACCCTCCGCTGGCTCCCATGTGCTGCCTTCAACCACCCCACCAGTGAGCTCAAGGGATTGAAGATTTGGTAGTGACCCAACCATTGATGACACCTGCTCCCACGAAATAATAGGATTTCCGGACAATCTCAACCTTTTAAGATTGTTAGGGAAGACAAAGTCCGCTGGCAGAGATGGGCCTGGGAACTCGGTTATAATCGCAAGTTTGAGATCTTCAAGTTGGCATAGACGAACAAGGTTTTTGAGGCCTTCCATAATTTCCCACAGGTACATAATTTCAAGGATCCAGTGTAGACTTTCCTCAATTTCCCACAGGTACATAATTTCCAATACCTTCAAATTTGGCATTCTTAGGATCACACCTTCCGCCAATACCAGATTCGTGACTACTTTAAGCGTTTGAAGATGTTGTAGAACCGGATAGGCTTCGCTAAGCTCTGTTGGAGGTAACTCCAAGGTGCACAAGAAAGGCAAGTCTATATGCCTCAATTTATGAATCTTCCAAATATCTACCGGCAAACTCAAACCTAACAGATAATAATTAGCGTCGACAATTAATGTCTCAAGCTTCTCAAGGTTGGATATTGACTTGGGTACCACTCGGATAGGTCTTTGAGAGATTGAATCACCTCGATCATCCTCGTTCCTATCAATTTGAACTCGAAGTAACCTCAAATTAGTTAGTTCAAATAGATGAGTAAACATGGAATCTCTTCTTACCTCCACATTATGTAGCACTTTTAGTAATTTGGGGCATGAAGTGAGTAACGAGAAGTGCTCAATCGTGTTGCGCTGTTGCTTATTGAATAGCAGAGAACGAGTAGTCGTGTTGCAAGTATCAGCATCAGGAAATGAGAGAGAATCGTATTCCTTGGTAAGTACACTTACACGGCGCTGGGATTTAATCAAATTCTGAAAAGCAACTCCGTCTTTGATATCGCTGTCAGTGAAACACTGTAGAAACTTATCTTCTTTAGCTTTTATTAAGCTCAACTCCCGTAGGATATCATGAATGCCGCACCATTCAATTTTTCCATCATACCCTCTCTCCCAGATCAGGACAAGGCTTCTTTTGGCAAGATCCTCCAAGTATTCCTCAGCAATCTCCTCCGGTGTTTTCGTCTCCTTGGGTTTTACAAAACCTTCAGAAACCCAACGCCAAACTAAACTTTTGGTTTGGATACGTTCATCTTCAGGATAGGATCCGAAATAAAGGAAGCAAGACTTCAAGTGAGGGGGCAAGTTGTCGTAACTCAGAGATAGAACTCTTTCCAATTGCCCATCTCCTCCAGGAGCTGCTGCTTCATTGATGTTTCTATCCACTTCTTCCCAGTAATCCTTGCTCATGTTGGATTTGAGCATTCCTGCAACCACAACGATCCTCAGTGGGAGTCCTTTGCAATTCTCTGCAATCTTTCTTCCAACAGCTTCGAACTCAGGCTGGCAGGTTTCTCGTTCATACACCTTTTCCCGCAGTAGATCCCAGGATGTATCTCTGTTCATCAGTTGCATTTGGTGCTGAGGAGTAGAAGAACTGACTTTTTTGGCCATCTCCGATAGTCGCGTGGTTAAGATCACACGACTACCATTCAAGCAATTGGGGATTGCCGTCATTACACCATTCCAAGCTTCCGCATCCCACATGTCATCTAGAACAATGAGGAATCTTCGATTGTAAAGCTTTTGATGAACACTCGTGATAAGTGGCCCGAGGTCTTGCTCTGTTCTCTCAGCAGATTGTTGTTGATCAAGGAGCTTCTGGAGAATATCTTGTTTGTTATATTGTTGGGAAATAGTAACCCACAAACAAACATCAAAATGGTTTAGTTCCTTCATATTTTCGTAGACAGCTCTAGCCAGAGTAGTCTTTCCGATCCCCCCCATTCCGACAATTGGAATGATTTGGAGTGATTGCTCATCGCTTGTGACACGTGTACAGATCTGTTCCAAATCGTCAACAAGCCCCACCTTTTCATTGTTGCTGCTAGATTCGACCACTACGGATGCACTTGGAGTTGAAGAAGAATCATGGGCAGAGGTATCTTTGTCCTGCTGTTTGAAC
The DNA here is from genome assembly GCA_028274465.1 of Plantago ovata. Lineage (NCBI taxonomy): Eukaryota > Viridiplantae > Streptophyta > Magnoliopsida > Lamiales > Plantaginaceae > Plantago > Plantago ovata. Next base: position 10,252 of record JAHHQI010000121.1, on the reverse strand, counting down.
ATCTCCTTCATCTCCTCTGCTTTTTGCAGAATGGCACCGACTTCTTGAATGCAACTGTTGAACACCGTTGTAGGCACCAACCGGACATCGCCTGGAACCATCATGAACCAATCACACGGGGACCCCTTCACGCTTGATTCGATCAGATCTTCAAGCTGATAGGCGACATCAGTGAGTCGACGTTCCAGTGGACTAATCTTGGATGTGAACTTCATTGGAACATCTTCAAGAAATTCTTGCAAGGAGATGATGTTTTGGTGGAGAGAAATCATTGGGTCTTTGGTAGAAAAAGAAAAGTAATCTTGATCATGTGTGTGTGTGTCTTCCTGTGCTCTTCCCTCTTTTGGTTCACTAGTTGGACTCCTCAATGACTCCGGTGGTAGTAGAGATTCTATTGTTTGGGAAAGAGATAGGAGAGCAGCATATGCCGCCATTCTGTATTTGTGTAAATGTGTTGTATTGTTTATGACCAAAATTGAGAAGGGAAGGAAGCTTTTCTGGCAGTGAAAAGAAGAGAAAAATTCTGGTGATCGAGTTGGGAAAGACTTAAGATTGGTGATGTTACTCGAAACCTATGTATATACACATATATATAGGAGCATGCAGCATATTTCAATCAATTAGGCACTCCTCAAGACGTCCCTTATTTGATCCCCCAAAGTTGACCATTTTCAACGCGCAACAACCATTCGACAAATTGTCTTATATTTTCCACATTAGCAGTTGTTTTTCCACGCTGCCTAGTAATGGAAAAAATACGCAACAACAGTTCAACAAATTGTCTTATATTCTCGGCATTAACAGCTGTATTTCCACGCTACCTAGTAAAGAAAAAAAAAAAAAAAAAAAAGAGTTAAGAGGACTGATTTAATGAAAAATAAAATTTGACAATAATATTTGTAATTATAAGGTTGTTTGGTCATAACGAGTTTACGTTGTATGGAGGAGGTACCAAATTCGAGTCTTGAAGTAATGGATTACAGTTAGCTCCTTATATTATGGAGCGCTTGTAATTAGCTTGAAGTACAAAATATTTGTAACTATAATCTAGAAAATAGTAATAATAGAACAAACTACTAACCTGTACGCGCATGTTTCTCCTCAATTTCAAAACTTTGCATTCAAGCCATATTGTCTAAATGAGCAAAGAGATGCATTGACAATGTCATAGTCGTCTACTATTCTTAGACCTTCTCCAACAGTAAGTCGTCTTAAATTTTTCAAACTCATTACGTCAGCATTTCAGTCACTCAAAACCACTTAAACTCTCAATCTCCAACAAAACTCTCTCAAACTTTATATTGACACGGTTCATTTTCCATTTCTTTTAAAACTTTATATCTCATATTATTTAAATGTAACTAATTAATTAAAACAAAATGAAAAACTAATCAATAAATTATAGTATTTTAAAATAAAAATAATAATACTTAATAATGAAAATCACAATATTCGAAATTAAAAATTACAATATTTGGAAAAATTACAATATTGGCATCTAGTCTTGGTCATTGTCTTTTAACTCTTTTAAATTAATCAAGAAAAGGAGCAAGGGAATTCTCATATGGGTACGTCCACCAACTAGCTAGAGAAGAAAGAAAATGGGAAAGTATAATAGAGAAAGGAAGAATGTATAAACGAGTGGAATTAATAGAGAAAGAAAAAGAAAAAAATAATATTATATTGACTTGGATGCATCTCAGTTTTCTAGAGTCTCAACAAACTCCATGTCTTTTTTCAGATCCAAATTTAAGACACTGTTGAACATTATATTAGGGACTACTCCATTTTAAGTACAAACATTAATACCTACCTAAAGTCACCACAGAAAAACAATCACCAAGGCCCAAGCCACCACATGGTTTGGTCAAAGTTAATTCATATGGACCTCTAATCACGTCTTTAAGACTTTGGCCAAAAGTTTAAAAATTAATCTTTTTCGTCATTAGAGTCGCCTTATCCCATATATATAATTTGCTTGGTTTTATTCAATAATCTTCTCAACTCACTATTGGAAGTAATCGTCCTACACATAGTGGTCTCATGCATCAACCTCCAAGGGTATGCTAAATGTAATATAGAATGTGTAGTACGACCTTTAGGTAAGGAGGGAGACAATGCCTCTAAATGCAACGTGCAATACAATATCATGCCTCCCATGTAAAGTAGACCACAGTTTATCCCAAATGAAATTCTTGTTGTTGCCACCATAACCATATAGAAGGTAAACATCACTATTTCTAGCTGAAACGGCATGTGTAACCGTTCAGTAATTAAATATTCTTTTGCTCATTTGTAAGATACAAACACAACATGTCATGTTCAACTTGCTTTTTCGAAACATCGTAAGACAATTTCTCCGCTATGAGATTGTTCTACCCATGAGTGGGGAAAGATTCTTAGATATACCATATGTTTTTTGAAATGTGTAAAATTGTACCTTGTATTTTTTAAAATGGCATGGATGTACCTTGTGTTGTCTAAAACTATATACACTTTCTCCAAACTTGGAGAGTGCATCTCACTCTCCCATTATGTAAGTAGGATTATATTTTTATACATCACTTTGTTAAAAGTATTTTAATCGAACCATTACAAAGTTAGTAATAAATTATAAATAATTACGCACTTGGCGAGAATTGAATCTATGACCCCTAGAGTCGTGACACCTCAGTCTAACATAAAATATTATATTAAGTACAACATCTATTACAAATTATTAAGGAATAATAAAAATATTAAAATTATAGTATAAATTATAATAGTGTCATAAATTAATATATGAAATATATTAAAGAATAGATAATATAAATATGTCCAAAATTTAAAAACTTTTTTTTTAAAAAGAAAATAGGGGAAAATATGCATATGACAGACTTATTTGAATACTATATATAAACATTAACAAAATATTTAAAAAGTAGATGAAGTTATGCCAAAAATTTAATTATTATATATATATATATATATATATATATATATAGTTTTAACTATCTTTTAAAGTTTGCAATAGTTTTATTTCCAACATACGTATATTTAATTAGAATAAATTTTGTAAAACTTTTTGTATATTTATATTATCAATGTTTTTTTTTTGTACCTTTGGTAATTTTCTAATGATTTTTCAATTTATTCCATAATTTTAAAATATTTTTTATTATTCTTTTATAATATGTAATATTTTTTTAATAACTATAAGTTATATTTTTCATATTTTTCTTTGATTTTTTTAAATTTTTTAATAGATTTTATATAAAAATATATAATTCTACTTTGCATATATTGAATATAGGGAGAGTGAGATGCATTCTCCAAGTTTGGAGCAAGTGTGCATAGTTTTAGACAACACAAGGTACATCTATGCAATTTTGAAAACACGAGGTACACTTTTGCACATTTCAAAGAACACAGCGAATCGGAACTCCTACAGCTCCGACAAGATCGGAGCTGTAAGATCTTACAGCTCCGATTACAGATCGGAGCAGCTCCGATCTGATCGGAGCTTTACAGTTCTGATCAATCGGAGCTGTAAAGCTCCGATTGATCGGAGCATCGATTGATCGGAGCATCTTTACAGCTCCAATCAATCGGAGCTGTAACAACTCCGGTTTCGGAGCCGGTACAGCTCCTGTAGCGGAACTGTTAAGAAAAAAAGAAGAAGGAGGAAAGAAGAAAAAAGAAAAAAAAAATGAAAATAAAAATTAAAAATAATTTCTAAGGGACTATTTGGATTGAGCATAATAAAAGTAAATTATATGTTGGTCAACATAATTTTAGAATTTTAGACCCATAGTAATAGATTGACTAACAAGGGGTTAAACGTAATTGGAATGTCTAGTAGGAGTATGATGTAAAATTCTCATATATATATGATTAGGTTAATAAAATAATATAAATAAATAATACTTTTAATATGTGTGCATTTATCTAATTAAAAAATGAAAATAGTACTATTCATAATTTCAGGAGGAGGGCTGTCCAGTGCTTCCACTGACCCCCCGCTCCGCCAGTGTGCATGCATGATGCATGTACCTTTACCATTTTTCTCTTGGAAGTATTTGTTGCCTTGTCAATCATTAGTTGTTATCAATTTTTCTTCTGAAGTTGTATTTTTTTTTTTAATGTGGTGCAGTGGTAAAGAGTTGGAGCAGTAAACGTAGAGGTGCATGATTCGATCCATGACGGTGACGGTTTAGTAGCGTAGGAGTAATTGTAATATTTGCCGTTTAAAAAAAAAAATTCTTAATTTGAAAGAATGAAGTTGCATTGTTTTCAATAATAATAGAAGTAAACAAATAAAGTCTGAAGGAATGTGTGGATTTATTTTATATTTGTCCCACCATTTAATTTGATTTTTACAATGTTGTCAAAGTCAATTAATATCCGCCAATGAGGGCTAGCATAATTAGTTAGGCTCTCCGTTGGACTTAATTAGAATTGATTTTTCAATTCGTCATCCCCTTAATCTCGGTATCTTGCTAATAAGATTGACATACTAGACAATGGGGGTGATTAAGTTTTGATACGGTTTGAGGTTCGAACATGCTTTTATACTCTTCTTGGTTATGGGTCGAGTACTTGGTTTGAGCTATCATCTTTATGTGCATCCCTTATGCACTAATTACTGATTAGTAATCAGTTTGTACTTGTACTATATTTTACTATTAATAAATTTTGCCGTTTCCAAAAAAAAAAAAAAGAAAAAAAAAGAAAAGAGTTAGTTAGGCTCTCAGCCATGACTTTAGAGGTCTTAGATTCGATCTCCACCAAGTGCATGATTATATCTAGTTTATTGCTAGCTTCGTAATATTTGTGAAATTGTAATGGTTTAATATGCGATAGAATGATGTGTTAGTTGACTATATATGACTCATGTAATAGAGTAATTTCGATATTCTAGAAAAAAAAGACACTTAATATCCTGTATGTCTTATTGGTTAGATTTTAAAACTCTATTATTTATTTTCAATAAGAAAAGTAAACAATTAAAGTCTCTTGGCAAGTTCTTATCCATACGGACGGGAATGTGTGGATTTGTTTCATATTTGTCCCACCAATAATATTATTCATATGGGGGGGGGGGGTGTCCAGACCGTCCAGTGCCTCCTAGGGGTGTATTTCGAATTGAAAGACCGGACATATGCATTATCGAATGTTTGTTCGTTAAGGATATGGTGTGTTCATGTTCATATTCGTTGAAAAACACAATAACTTGTTCGTGTTCGTTAAGAAAAGTTGAATACGAACGAACAACCAAACAACAACCCAACGGAATAATCTTTTGTTGGAATTTTAGCTAAACCAAGGTTGATTTTTCCATGACTTTATACCTTAACCAAAGGGGTCCCACACATCAGAAACGGAGATTTCACAAACGTGTATTAATCTACTAGAGTAGTAGAAGACACTTGAATAAGAATTTGTAAAATTCCTTTTGTGGTGAAAGAGTAATTGAAACTCTAAGTGTGTTGGTTGATACATGGTATGGAATGCCAAGAGTTGGGAATGGGAAGAGTCCCACATGGCTAAAATTGGGAAAGAGCAAGCTTAATAAAATAGCATGGTTTGCCTTAGGGGTTGGACCCCTTGGGGGTACCCATGCTTTTGGGAGGGGGAGGAGCTAGATGGCTCCTCGGTTCATCCAAGCGCACCCGTCGGGCCTGGGCCTCAGGTCGAGGGTTCGTGGGTTCGAGGGTCGTGGGCCTGAGCTTGGGCTAGGCTAAGGCTAGCTAGTGGTGTATATATTTTTTTGGGCCAAATACTAACTTTATTTTGGACCCAATTATAAAAGTCCAACGGGGCGGTCCGGTCCAAATGTGTGACAGACTAATGGATAAATTTTCCTTGCTGGAAAATTCTATCTGAAGCGAACAGGTGCGAATTTAAACGAAAAGTTGTGTCTTTTCGTTTCAAATGTCGCGACCTTTCCCTTTGTGTCTGTTCGATCGCACTTTTTCACCACTATAAATATCCCCTTTCAGCTTTGGCAGAAACACACCAAAATCTGCTCTCTCCTCCTCCTCTAATACTCCAGAAAAAGCTTGATTCTCATATTGTTGTAGTCCAAAAAAAGATCGTATTTTCAGTGCTTGTATACGTTCTTCACTGCGGTTTTATCTTGGGAGGCTGTTCATTTGAATACTGTAAGCACCAAGTGTAGGGCGAATAAAGTCTTAGAGAAAGAGTGCCATCATTCGACTCTGCAGGCTTTACATTTTCCAGTTCTGTTCGACACCATTCTGTTGTGCACTAAATTCCTAACATCTTTAAATGTCAATGAACTGTGGAAATACCTAATTTGAAATTTGGGATAAGAATCGAAAGAGTTAAGCGTTAAATGATGGGAGGAGGAAGATAGAAGGTGCATGGTGGTGGGTGGCGGAGGTGGAAGGCATTTGGTGTTGAGTGGTGTGATGGCACCGTGATGGATGATGATTGAGTGGAGAGATGAAGCGAAGAGAGGGTTAGTTGAGTATTATTGTATTTATTATTATTATTATTATTATTATTATTATTATTATTATTATTATTATTATTATTATTATTATTAATAATAATAATAAGTATAAATATTCATGATTAATTATAAAGTATTAATAAAATATACATAATAGTTTTGTTCGTTAACGATTCACGGACTAATGAACATTTAAAATTATATTCGTGTTCGGTTTTTTAAGAACTCGAACATATTAGCAAACAGTTCTAATTTGACCGAACCAAACATTAATCGAACAAGTTGACAAAATTTTCATGAACGTTCGTTAAACCCCCTGGTGCCTCTACTGACCCCCGGCAATGTTTGTATGCATGCATGTACCGTTCCCATTTTTCTCTTGGAAGTATTTGTTGCCTGCACTGACCCCCGGCAATGTTTGTATGCATGCATGTGATGCATGTACCTTTCCCATTTTTCTCTTGGAAGTATTTGTTGCCTGGTCAATCATTATTGTAGTTGCTTTCGATTTTTCTTCTCCAAGTTGTATTATTTTCTTAATTTGAAAAAAAAAAGAAGTTGTATTATTATTTTCAATAAGAAAAGTATACAAATAAAGTCTCTTGGCAAGTTCTTATCTATACGGGTGTGAATGTATGGATTTATTTCATATTTGTCCCACCATATATTTAGTTTGATTTTTACGAAGTTGCCAAAGGCAATCAATATTCTGTATGCCTTATTGGTTATATTTTAAAACTAAGTATTATTTATTTTTAATAAGAAAAGTAAACAATTTAAGTCTCTTGGCAAGTTTTTATCCATACAGATGAGGAATGTGTGAATTTGTTTCATATTTGTCCCACCATTTAATTTGATTTTTACAAAGCTGCAAAAGACATTTAATAATATTCTGTATGTCTTATAGTCTCTTGGCAAGTTCTTATCTATACGGGTGTGAATGTATGGATTTATTTCATATTTGTCCCACCATATATTTAGTTTGATTTTTACGAAGTTGCCAAAGGCAATCAATATTCTGTATGCCTTATTGGTTATATTTTAAAACTAAGTATTATTTATTTTTAATAAGAAAAGTAAACAATTTAAGTCTCTTGGCAAGTTCTTATCCATACAGATGAGGAATGTGTGAATTTGTTTCATATTTGTCCCACCATTTAATTTGATTTTTACAAAGCTGCAAAAGACATTTAATAATATTCTGTATGTCTTATAGTCTCTTGGCAAGTTCTTATCTATACGGGTGTGAATGTATGGATTTATTTCATATTTGTCCCACCATATATTTAGTTTGATTTTTACGAAGTTGCCAAAGGCAATCAATATTCTGTATGCCTTATTGGTTATATTTTAAAACTAAGTATTATTTATTTTTAATAAGAAAAGTAAACAATTTAAGTCTCTTGGCAAGTTTTTATCCATACAGATGAGAAATGTGTGAATTTGTTTCATATTTGTCCCACCATTTAATTAGAATAATTAAATTACCAAAATTAGATGAATGAAAACTTATCAAAACAAATGAAATTGAATCTTTTCCATGAGCTCAAAAGCTTTTGAGAATGAGATTGAGCTCTCCTAGACCCCTACCTTTCATGTATATATATAGATAGCACAATAATAGTTTGGTACTGTGCGCTAATTTTTCAAATGAACTCGTAATCACTTTGTTGGTATATTGAAATCACAATTAAAAAATAAATTAAAAAAAAAAAAAAAAAAAAGGAAGGAGGAAAAGAGTTGTTACCAGCCGAATTTTGGACCAATTTCAATTGTTGGGCTGGGTGTCAATCACTTTCTTTAATTAAACCTACTTTTAATTTGTTGTCACCCTTTTTACTCTACCCTGTAATTCTCTTCTCTGCTAACCTAACCTCCGAGTTCCGATTACCTTTTACTACAAACAATGAAGCGTCAGAGAAGAAATGGGCCGGGTTCCAACATCTCGAGACAAAGAAACAGGGTAAGCAGCAACAATCTCTGCTTTATATTATATCAGCGCTTCCAGACTCGATCAATCTTACTTGAAATTTTCATGACTCTTCCCATCTGCGTCTGTACTGCTTGGAACAAGCTCCTCTCTCTACCTGATTTCTCAGGTTCGGGTTTAAGCATCAGGAGTCCCACATTATTACCGTTGGACAGGAGCGGAGCCAGAATCTAAATTAATGTGTGGCTAATTATAATATGGGCAATTCCTATAATAATGAGTACCGTTAACATAATTTTTTTAGTAATTCAGTGGATAAAGCAAAATTTATGAACTGTTGAATTTTTCGCATAAAATTAAGTTCTATATGTTTTCAGTCAAAAGTAAGATTTTTTCATCACGGCTGGAAAATATTGATAAAATGACATCATAGAAGAAAAAAAGTAATGAGAAGAGTAGTAACAAAATAGAATTTTTGATAAACGAAAAAAAAAACAAAAGTAATAACAAAAGGAATTATAGGAGAAGAATGAAAAGAAGGAGAAAAGGATTAAGAAAAGGGGGAAAACAAACAATATAGATGGAGTAAGAAGAAATATGAAAGAGATTGAACACATATAAGAAAATTGATGCTAAGAAATAGAATTTTTGATAAATGAAAAAAAGAAACATGTTATGAATTTGATGAATTCCATGAGTTCATGACTCTTCTTATACTCCATTTATGTACTTTACTTATTGTTATCATTATGTAAAGTGACAGTTACAAACTCACTTAGTTACAAACTCACTTAGTTATGAAGAGATCCCTATAAATAGGGTTTCAATTTGTACCTTGAGATAGACTTGATAATACAATGACATTCTCCCCTCTCTTTTAATTATTCTAATTCTTACAAGTCAAACGTTATCAGACTCTACCCTCCTGAGTTTTTCTTTCATTCCGTCTAAAAAATTTCTTATTCCGTCCTTCTATCAAAAGTTGACACAAATCAACGTATATACCTTCACCATAGTCGTATGTATATACCCTCACCATACAAGCAATTAAAGACAAATAACAAGCGACCTTGATGATGAAGAATTCATGTATTCAAATCCAAGACTCAAAGACCGATCGAGATTCGAGATGATAAATAATGATCATCTATGGGGTGACGATGGTTCGATGACTCGTGGGCGAATATGAGAATCTGTTAAAGATACGTCTTATTTATTTATTTACAGTAATTTGTTTTTAACACTATGAATTCGAAGCTTAGATTTTGAGTTGGTTATTCACTCGTTTATCTATTTCGATGATTGATTGTAGAAGTGTTTATAAGTTGATGGTATATGTTTTGCTCTGTGATGCCTGGTGTGGTCGCTCGCATAGAAGGATCTCATATTAAGAATTACTGCGTGATGCAAGTCACTAATTCCAGCAACCACGGTAATATCATATCAGTCAGTTCGATGATCTGAAACCACGGTAATATCATATACTCTGCTCCTCTGGATGGTTTTACGTTTTGCTCTCCAGTTACTGTTTTTATGGAAATAAGATTCTACTAGAAACTAAAGCATGTTTCTTTCTCGAGTATGAATCAAGGTTGAAACTTATACTGGATATATAATTAGTACTATATATTGTCACTATCTAGCTAGTTTAATTTGATAAAGAATCTAAGAACATGTCTCAACTTCCAGAAAAATATGAAATGTAGTCCTACTTATTGCTAAGATTATATATTATTATAATATCAAAATCAGAAACATGGATGCAATTTCTGGAAAATTTGTCATTTTTATGCAGTAGTAGTACTATGTTTATTTTGCCTTTGGAGAATTCAAATGTATATGCACGGAATAGGTTCCGGTTTTTC
>JAHHQI010000120.1:0-25000 GCA_028274465.1 Plantago ovata | reverse complement strand
CAAGCCTCTTGATCTTCTTGCAATCATAATAACCTTCTTTGTCTCGAAATCTATAAGTTTACGTTCATCACTTTTGATTTTGATGAAGTATCCTTTGTCAGCAAATTGACTCATGCTGAAAAGATTAAACTTAAGATTTTTGACATAAAGAACTTCCGTAATGGTAATGCATCCTAACTTCACGTCACCAAAGCCTTTTGTAGAACCAGAGCCTCCACCAGCAAACCTTATTGTTGGACCTTTAGACCACCGTCTATAGTTTATAAGGTTATTCTTGTTGCCCGTCATGTGCTTTCCACAACCACTGTCAAAGTGCCAGATTGCATCATTTGTCTCCGTGGCTGAAGTCTGCACAATCAAGAGCAAACAAGTTAATTATCCAATACTGGATGTCCATTAACATGTTCAAGAATGCATCCAGTGGAAACCCAAGTCTTAAGTTTTTCAACTTTGACTTGTTTTCTACTTGTTGAGGAACTAGGAGGTTTTGAGCTAAAAGACTTTTGATTTGTGCTGATCAAATCCACTTTCTGATGTGGTGTCTTACTCGGTTGACCTTTTTGCTGAACATACTTTTCAGTAAGTTCTTTTCTAGCAAGGTTCCTTCTAGCCTTAGCATTTTGAGTCTTTTAAGAACTCTTAGGCTTGATTTTGTTCATTTCTTTGAAGTATCTTTGCTGACTTTGCTTATACTCGTGAAAAAGTTGAATTTGCTTGGTTTTGAAACCGAGTCCACTTTTCGGAGAATGTTGAGCTTTTGTGTCAATAACCTTACTTGATTCAGGTTTGTCAGCAAAGGTCTTCTGATTACTTTTAGTAATCTTGCCTTTTGACTTAACAAATTGCTTTTCAGCAACTTGTTTGGCGGAATGCTTTACAGCATCCTTTTTCTTTACAGTTTGCTTTTCATCAACCTGTTTTCCTTTTAAAGTCTTGTTACTTTGAGTAGCAACAGCGGGCTTTACGGTAGCAACAGCGGGCTTTACGGTTGTAGGTACTTGATTGCATTTTCAGCAACCTTAGATTGACCAAACTGATAGAGTTCTGGTTGACCACTATCAGTAGCACGTACAAAGGAAATCGGTGATTTGTCTTTACTCAAGATTATTACGTCATCACCTTCATACGTTGCACCTAAACCTTCTTTCTAAGATGGATCTCTCAAATAAGAGTTTAGTTCAGTCAGCGTATTACTTGCATCAGCATAAGATTTGAAATTGATTTTCATCTTTTTCATCTCTTGGATTTCAGCAAGTAACTTTAGAATTGAGTACTGATACTCTTCCAATTCTATTGCCATTTGAGAATTTTTCTCTGTATCTTCAGCAATCAACTTCTTAAGACGCCTTATTTCAGCATCCTTTTCTTCTGTCTCTTCCTTCAGCAAGACATACTTTTCAGTAGTCTGCTTGGTCAGAGTTTCAACATTCTGTAGTTTCTCTTGCTGTTTGCTCAGAGTTTTCTCAAATCTTTCGATTTCTCCTTGAATCTTGTCAAGGTCAATCTCGTCTTCACTTTCTGAGTCAGAGTCAGAGGTAGGATTGTTTACCTGACCGGCCATGAGGCATAACTCGTAGTTTGACACATTTGGATAAGCTTCCATGGCTATTCCACAAACTTCCTTGCCAATCTCTACGACAAGAGTGGCTTCTTCATCGTCAGTGTCTGAGCTTTCTTCCTCACTATCTTCGGAGCTAGTATCAATGCACAATGCATCGATTTTTGCTTGAAGCTTCTTCTTTTCTTCAGCAATAAAAGCTCTTTTGAACTTCTTCTTCTTTTCAGCAGATTTGCCTTTCAGCAAAGGACAATTTGCCTTGAAGTGTCCAGGCTTTTTGCAGTAAAAGCAGAGATCATTTCCAAATGCTGGTTCTTCTGACGAGGTTTCTTGCTGAGCTTGCTTGTTCAGCGAGCTAGTTTCATTCTTGTACTTATGGTAGTTGTTACCAAGATGCTTTTTCAGCTTCTCTTTTGCTTTTCGCCTTTCGAGTTCCTTACTGATGAATTTCTTCATGTTCTTAACAACCAAAGCATTTTCATCAGCAGGCTCTTTATCATTCTTCTTTTCAGAAGATGACGGCTTTGCAGCAAGAGCAATGTTTTGCAATTTTTCAGCAAACACATTTTCTCTTTGCTTTGTCTCGTAGTTGACAGTAGCAAGATGAGAGAACAACTTTGTTGGTGTAATGTCTGGCATTCCTTGATTGTAGTAGAAGTTCTGAGTGTGGATCCATTCTTGGTTTAGACTTCTGATGATGGTTTTCACCTTCTCAGAGTCTGAGTAAAGATTTCCGACACCCAAGGCTGCCATCTCACTAACTAGAGTTGTGAATCTGAAGTCCAAGTCTTCCAGTGACTCATTTGTACCTTGTTTAAAGTTCTAGAACTTTAACTTCAGCACTTCGAGTTTGTTTTCCTTGGTTTTGTCAGATCCAGCACAAAGGTCTTGAACCATTTTCCAAGCTTCCTTAGCAGTTTTACGACCCCACAGTTTGCACTGTATAGTATCTGGAGTTGATCGAATGATGATGTTTCTTGCTTGGCAATCAAGACGAAATCTCTTGGCTTCGTCGGAAGTCCATTCCTCTCTTGGTTTTGGAACGACAGTATCAACTGGTTCGCCTAAGATAGTTTCCTTTCCAGCTTCTGTGGTTTTGTGAGGAAAACTTCTTTCAACCTTAGTGATTTTGATAGGTCCATCATTAATGACGGTAACCATCTCATCACTAATGGCCTCAAGATGTAGCATCATGTTGTTTCGCCATTTTTCGTAGTTTTCTAGCTTCAGCAAGGGAGCATCTCCTAAAGACATCCTGTCAGCAAAAGACTACCAAACTGATCAAGTGAGAGTGATTTACGGAAAGCAACTAAGGGGATCTAGGTTCAGTGCTGAAGGTTAAAGAACCTCCAGCTCTGATACCACTTGTTGGTCCCTTTAAACAACAAGAAAAGACTAGAGGGGGGGGGTGAATAGTCTTTTCAAACTTTTGTCGTTTAAAAACTTTCACAACAAGTACTTATTACTTTTCAGTAATGAGTTTGCTGATACTTAACTTTCTCAGCAAGCGCAAGTTACTTCACAGTAACTAGTTTTGCTGATACTTAAAATCAGAGAGCGGAAGTCTTTGATACAATAAGTGCTTTGTCAGTAAGTGATAGTTTCAGCAAGTGAAGTGAGTGACTGTGTACAGATAGATATGCTTTGCTAAAAACTAAATGCAGTAAGTAAATCACACAAACACTTTTATAGTGGTATCTGAGAGTGGCGTAATCTCTCAACTAATCCACTTTGTCCTTTCTAGGACTGAATCCACTAAGACAAGTTTGAGGTTCCTTACAACACCTATCTAGAGCGATTCAAACAGAAACCAAAGCACACTTTCTTCGTTTCCAACCTAACTAGAGAACGAAACCTTGTTCTCCACCAAACTTGGGACTTTTAATCAGCAACACTATGCTCGATTAAGTTCCCCCTGAATATCACGCCTGAAAGGGTGTATTTTCAGTTAGAGAGGTTTGGGATGAGATAACTTAATTATAACTTATTTAGTTACAACAAGTAATCTAAGAAACAAAACTTTGAATACTTTGCAGTAAACAAGTTTGATTGTTTCTGGTGTCAAGACTTGTTCTTGTTCGAAAGAAAGAACACTTAACTAATTTCTTAGTCGTGTATGTTCTACTTCTTCACAAGTAGCTTTTTCAAGCTTTAAGTCTTGGAACGGATCAATGGCAGTAAAGAGTGTTTGAAGGGTATGTGAGTTTAATCACAAGTGAGAGTTTGATCATGTTGTTGACACACTTCAACTCTTTGTCGGATGACCTCTATTTATAGTGAATCAAGGAGCCGTTTGAATTTCAAATTCTAAGGCTTTTGTTCCTTAAGATGTCACTATCTTGCTTTTGTACTTTCAGCAGCGTCCTTTATTTGTCTTCTAGGCTTCATGTCCTTCGCGTGCATGTTTTGCATTTAATGTTCATTTGAGTGAAATTCAAACATTAACGTTGGAGCGTAAATGCAAGTACTTTCAGCAATAGGTCACAAATGTTCATAAGCAAGTGGTCAGTCTCAGTTTCAGTAAGTACAACCTACTTTGTCGTTTAGATTTTCACTTATGCAAGCTGTTGCTGAAGTTTCCACTTTCTGAGCAACATGTGCCTTTGTAGATACCAGTCTTCAAAAATCTTCTAGTCTTCAGTTCTTCGAATTCTTCAAGTTTCTGAACGGTCTAAATGCTTCAATAGTTTGTTTGTGTAAACAAAGTACATCATCAGCAAATGCTTCAATAGGTTGTATTTCTTTTCAGAAAACAAGATACATCATAAGCGGTAAAACTAACCTATCTAGCACCTACTCTAAGTCTTCAGCAAACGTTCCTCTTTTACAATGTCCTTAAAATTCTAAATTTCTATGGACCTTAAGAGTACTAGTTACTGGAATTTCCTTAATTTAGCATGGTTAATTGCTCATCAAAATTACAAGTTTCCTAACAGCTTCACATATGATAATTATAATGTATGTATTCACTATAAGTGAAACATGAGAATTATGAAATATGATTTTTGAGGTTCCTGAAGAATGCAAAAGAATTTATCTTGCAAACAAGGGGAGATAATAAGCAACAATGAGAGTTTGAGCGCATCATACAAGTTGCTACACTCTTTTTCCTTTCGTCTAGGTTTTTATCCCATTGGGTTTTACTAGCAAGGTTTTTAACGAGGTAGCATTATAAGCGCACATATAACTATCTCTCAATCTCCATGATGATGATACATCGGCTAAAATAAGGTTATAGACCTTATTGGTTATTTTACAACCATATATATATATACGATGGAGATCTAATGAGTATTGAACTCATTTTATGGCAAGATCATTCCTTGACTTGTCAAAGTGACATAACATAATTTATGGAATTTGAAGAAATCTAAATCTTCAAGTGTTCGATAGGCTTCCACATGAAGTCGAAGCATATATGACCTATGTTCTTCTTCAACTATGGTCTACAAGAAGGGTTCATCCGAGCACAACAGATTCGCTCAATCGGAGATATTGAATATTTGTTCACCAAGTGATTCCAACAATCAGTTTAGTAGTTCGTTCGGAAGATTGCATTGCGAAAACTCAAACATTCTTGAAGTGATGTTTCAATCAGGGGAGACAGATACGCACTGCACTCTTTTTCCCTTTGCTAAGGTTTTATCCGACTGGGTTTTTCTTAGCAAGGTTTTTAACGAGGCAGTAACTTCAAAGCATATCCGACAGATAAACTAATGTCATTCAAGGGGAGTGTTATGAATTTGATGAATGCCATGAGTTCATGACTCTTCTTATACTCCATTTATGTACTTTACTTATTGTTATCATTATGTAAAGTGAGAGTTACAAACTCACTTAGTTATGAAGAGATCCCTATAAATAGGGTTTCAACTTGTACCTTGAGATAGACTTGATAATACAATGACATTCTCCCCTCTCTTCTAATTCTTCTAATTCTTACAAGTCTTTATCTTATGAAAAAACAAAAGTAATAACAAAAGGAATTATAGGAGAAGAATGAAAAGAAGGAGAAAAGGATTAAGAAAAGGGGGAAAACAAAGAATATAGATGGAGTAAGAAGAAATATGAAAGAGATTGAACACATATAAGAAAATTGATGCTAAGAAGGATCGAACCTGGACGCTCAAAGTAATTGCATGTGTAACCTACCACTCATACAAACAAATTTATGAGAATTTCATAGTACTATAATACTACTTATCCAGAGATTGGGTGTGGCTAAAGACACACCTAGCTCACAAATACCTCTGCCCCTGCCGTTGGAGACGACGAGTGGAGAAGATTATCTATTCAATTTACGGACTTGGATTTCCAACCACCAGTTTTCGATTTTAATGGAGTGTTAAACTCGTTGATTCCTTCGCCTTCTTCAATTTCGACATTTCATCTTGGTGAAGAAATATTAGGTCACATTCCGCTCCCTCGAAACTTAAGTTTGGATCATAGTAATGTGGAGCTGAGAGTATTTGAAAAGATGTTCAGTGTGGTTGATTTCTCTGATGAGTCAGAGATTACTATATGGGCAATGAGAAACTATACGGTTGCGGAGTCTTGGACAAACTCCGTGATCAAATTACGTTGGGTTCCAATTCACAGGGAGTTAGGTGACTTGACTCGACTCTGCCCTTTTGTGAAACTACAAAACGGAGAGACTTTATTTGAAAATTCTTGTGATAAAGGTCTAGTATTCTCTAATCCTGACGTGAACAATGGCAATAAAGTTTACAGGGTAAAAAGCATTTTTGGTCCTCCAAGTCGCCATCCTCTGCCGTTTTAGTCCCCGCTCTGGCGCTCTGATGAACGTGTCAGATTCAGTCAAATAAATTTGTAATTAGCCAAAGGCAATCCACAACTACAATGAAAACCGTAGTGTAGTAGTAGAATGACTCGAGTGTCGTTCTCTCAGGACTATACTAGCTTTATCAAATCTAATTAAGAATATAAAACAGCAGATAGAAAGCAATAGAGGTTTTCAAGCAGATAATGGAGATTGGTGATAGTATGGTCCTTCTTAACATAATGGGTCGATAATCATGCATAAATTCCTCGGTCTTGCATAGAGATCTTTGAATCAATCTTGTGTCCTGTTGCAAGTATTAAGCACTACGAAGATAATATGGGTCTGACTTGTCAACAACTAACGTCCTAATGTGTTCCGTAATTATTCAACACTACGAAGATAATTGGTCTGATGGTCGACAAGTGTCCAAGTGTGCATAATGATCAATACAACATACGAGAATTTTGGTTTCAACTGATCAACGAAATAAAGCAATGACACGGAGTATAATGTGCGATATAGCCATTAGCATGATTATCTTCCCTCGCTAAGAATTCACATACTACCACCAACGAAAAGTTTAGCTACTCATAATAGGCATGCAATCAATAGCAATCATAGAAGAAAACATATTGAAAGAAGAATAAAATAAGTAGATAAAAACTGTAAGATACAAAGTTACCGAAGGTTGTCAATCTCCGGATGATTGCGATCCTACGCGCTCCAATCTGCTATGAAAAAGTATCCCCTAAGCTATGGAACTCCCAGGACAGGCCCCGGGAAGTTCCTACCTAAAACTATAGAGAGAGGTGAGAAAGTAGGCTTGGAAAGATATCTTTTCGGAGAGAAAACTGAGCACTATATATAGGCCCGAATTTACTCTGGGGCGGTTCGCCCCGTGATGCGGCGGTTCGCCCCCCAGTTTTTCGCGGAATTTCCGCGTTTTTCGACGCGGATTTGGATTTCTTCACCTTTTCGGACTCGGTTTATGACTTCTAGTAGCCTTCTAACCTCCAGATTCGGCCCCTAGACTTCAAATCCTATCCGGAAACCTTCAGATACTCCAAATAGGCTTCTGGAACACCAATTCCTTGTAGACTTCAATATAATTGCCCCGAAATCTCCGAATTTCAACCAAAACCTGTAAAATAAAATCTAAAGGGAAACGTGACACTATTCTAATAAAATGTACTAAAATATAGCTAAATTATCATAGATGATAGCTAAAATAGGTGAAAAAGACTCGAATGAAAGTGTAAAATACACATTCATCAAACTCCCCAAACCGAACCTTTGCTTGTCCTCAAGCAACTAAGCTAGACTCTAATACAAAAAACATGCAAGACACAAAAATGGAGTTTCATGCCAAATAAAATGAACTAAATTACTGAATCTATCAAATAACATATGAACAAAAACCATATAAATCAAAGCATGAATATAGGTTGAAGAATACCTCGATTGACTTATACACATCCACATAAGCACTTATGTCAAGACAAGATAGTCTCTCGTAACATTCTCTACCTGGACCTAGTCAGTGACGACGTAATGATGCATGCTAAGATACGAATGGTTGCCCCGTGCCTATGAAACTGAGGACTTACTGCTGTTCCACCATGTTAAGACTTTTCCTCAAAAGATCAGGTCGAACCAGTACTGGCTCTCATCAAACGAAGGAGGGTTCCCTATAAAAGATAACACTCCCCTATTCTACCCATCTCTCAAGTAAAGTCTTAAGCTATTCACCACTTCCTGAATGGCAGGACGAGGGTGGTCTAGAACAGATGACACTTAAGACAAAAAAGATAAAAAAAATAGAAAAACACGATTACGAACAATACGAAAAATGGAAAAGACTCAAAACTTTGCTAAACTGCTTTTGGCTTTCTTTTTTGGACCCTTCTTTGCTTTTTTAGGGTCTTCTTTTTTTCTTTTTTTTTCTTTCCAGATTCTTTTTTCTTTTTCTCTTTTTTTCCTGGAATTTTTCTTTCTTTTTTTTCGATTTTTTTTTCTAGCCAGCAGTAGCATAACAAAAAAGAGAAACAAAATGACTCTCACGACTTCCCCAAACCTATTCGAAATAATAGGTTGGAGTACAAAATTCACGGAAAAGGAAAAATAAACTCACGATACGAAAATGAAAAACAGAAACAAGTCTAATGATGGTGTAACCCCCTCCCCAAACCTATTCGGAAGAATAGGTTATAAACAAAGGATTCCACAACCTCACACTACCTCCTTCCTAGGCATTTAGCAATCTCAAAGCATGGTGAAGACTTGTTGCCTCTTAGGTACATAATTACTAGGGAAAACAACCATAAGACCCTAACATGCATCATCCTATTATAAAGGCCTTCGTGAACCGCAGTAGAGAAAACACCACTAAGTGATGTCGAGACTATCATGCTTAACTAAGTGCAATACATAAATGTGACAAGCCAAGCGAGAAAAACCTCAAACAAATTCATAGGGATGAAGCATACGATTAATGGCATAGCTAGTTGATCTACCCAATAAAAAATTTCAAAAAATTCGGCAATAAACTCCATATAAAACATGCAAGACTATCCTAGGATGAATGTAGTGAATGCAACCTATAAAACTAAGAAAGCAGTAAACGTGCAGATGCAAATGCAGACGGAAAAAACATGCAAGGTACTATACTCAGCCTACCAATGCCAAGCTCCAAACTAACAACATCGGATCACTTAAATCCCATCCCCCTCATGAAATTAACGCTAGTCCCTAGCAGTAAGAAAATGAGGAAATAAGATATGATACTAGATGTTACCCCATGGTTTGGCCTCGGTCGGCTGAGTATGCTGCTCTTGAGTTATTGGGCCTCCTCCGGGAGCTTTATAGGGAGTCATCAGGTCCTCAGGTAGGCGCGGTAGTTTCAATTACGGGACATATAGGAGCAACTCCTCAGTTAGTATCATCATTGCCCGTATGGCCTTCATTGTCACTACTTTCACGCACATCCTCACTAGTAGATTTGAAGTGGCAGGTTGAATTCTCAAGATTAACCGCCGCTGTTATGGAATTCTCCATCCTGTAGCCCTCCAATAGGATGTGAACTGTTGAAGGGGAAAGGGCAGTGGTATCAGCACCTCCCCCTCCAACGGTTTACTCCACGAGAAGGTTTCAGTCAGCTGTCCGGATACTCAGGAGTCTTCTACCTTTTTCTCCAATTTTGTCCACATTCTCTACAGTTGATGCTCCCAATATCAATGTTATGCTCTTTTTAGAGGCAGGCAAGGGGCACCCCAACAAGTTGCTGAGTACCCATGTCATTATGTTTTGGAACCAAGCTAGCGCTTCGGAATCTTCTAGCAACTGCGAACTCAAGATCAAATCCGTTGCTGCGAGAATGTCCCGGTGCCTTCCAGTTCACTCGAACTCTGCAGTCCTCGTGATGGAGTGATGACGTAATAACGGTTTTTGTCCCTTCGGTGGTGCATGAATAGGCATAGGAGTCCTTACTCCAGGTGTATTCTAGCTCCTCCTCTTGGATAATCCACGACGTTGTTGCAAAACCCCTTGGCTCGAACGCAGATCCAGCGAGATCACCTTCCTTGACATGATTCTTCACAGCAATCATACGGGAATGTTCCCTTCCCTTGGTATCGTACCTACAAACAGCGATTAGCACCTCGTACGACTCAAAACAGACTCAAATATATACTAGTGTAAAAGCGAAAAATACGAGTGATAAAATCAACAATCAAGCTCCCCAAACCGTAATGTCTAGCCTAGCTTCTTCATCATGCAACATACCAACGTAACTACTACATGCAATACATCACATCATGCTCTTACTAGACAATCAATATCCTTGATAACAAGGCTCAATTCATACCATAACAGCGCAAAAATTCAACCAACATAAATCCTCATACTCAACAATTAAGCATTCTATCGTCAAATCCACCAACATTACACCAATAAACACATTCATGTGCAAGAATCCAAAGATAAAGACATATTGCAGAACAAGATATATCATCTAGCAGCAAAATACCCAAATCAACAATCCAAGAAAAATTGAGCATGCAATTGATAGTAATTATCATGTCTAAACATACAAACAACATACTCATGCATCAAATAAGCATAATTGAAGTTCAAATTAAAAAAACCCCAAATTCGAAAATTAGAGTTCTAAGGATGATACCTCAGCTCTGCAAATCTAACGAATTAGGATGAAATCTGATCGGATAGGATGATAGATCATGTAATAGGCTTCGAATTAGGCTAAAGAACACTCAATTTGGTCAAGAAATGAAGAAGTTATGAAGATTTAGAAGCAAAATCGCACTTTTCGGGTTTTTTGGGAGTATGGATGAAGAAGAATGAAGAAAATAGGGTTTCGGGGTTGAAATCCGCATTTTTTAAGATCTGGGACCGTGGGGCGGTTCGCCCCACCACGGGGCGGTTCGCCCCGTTCTCCCCAATGCGGGGAGACGGGTCCTGATGTCAGAAATCGCGGTTTAAATCCCGAAACCGATTTTTTTCAAAAAACCACTCGAAAAAAAAATTCTCACTCAAATAAAAGCATATACGACACAGACATGAACAAATTCGCATATGAGAAGCAAATAGTTCAAGAATGAATGCATGCAGAATAGCAGTAAAGAAAGCGATAAAAATTCCGGGTTGCCTCCCGGATAGCGTCATTGTTTAAAGTCTTTGACTCGACTCCTGTCTGCGCCTATCTCTTCTTTTTGCGGGTACTAGGCTTCCCCTTCATTGATCTCCTTTTCATGCCACGAACCTATGAATAAGAAAGAATATAGGCTGCAAGACCACAATAGTGAGTAGTAATATCAGGCGGTTCAGGTGGATCAGGTATGGCTTGCAATACGTGTTGCTTGCCATTCACTTCGATGGTGCAAGTTCTTTGGTAGATATCCATCACTGAGCGTAGTTTAGTCAAGAATGTTTGCCCTAAGAGTATGACATCCCCCGTTCCAGGTGCAGACCCCGGCATAACTACAAAGTTGGTGTATATAGATGCTTCACCAATCTTGACCAACACGTTTTTCACAACGCCCTCGGGTCTCATAAATGATCCATCCGCCAGTTGCACAATAGCCCTTTGCTCAGATAGTTTTCCGATGTTGCTCTTTTCAAACACATTCAAAGGAATTATGTTTGAGTAGGATCCCGTGTCTAGTGTGGCACGGACGTCTTCAAGCTCACCAATCCCTACCTTTACATCGAAACTTTTAGGGAGTGGTTCGGGATCCTCTTGCTCTTCATCACTTGTGTCGGAACCAAGGTCCTTCTCTTCTTCCTCAGCCAGTAGAAGTTCTTCCTTCATGCAGCACTCACACCTAACAACATTCCTGATGGTGATTTCGTCAGGTACATCACCAGCCAATGTAATGGCATTCGACTTCACAGTGCTGCTAGGTAGTTTTCGGTCGATCAACTCTTGCATCTTTTGATGGGAAAGCCTAGTGCTCTCTTCCAACTTATCAAGCCTTGCCCTAGTCTTCTCTGAATCTTCTTCATAACGTTTGAGAAAACTTTGTGTGTGATCAACCATCTTCTGCAAGTTCTCCATCAGTAGAGCCGTCTTCGACTTCGGTGGCTCTTTCGGAGCGGGGTTTTCGCAGTGATCATTACCATAGTTCAGCCTACTACGGTCTTGGTTAGGTCCATAAGTTTGGTTAGCCGGTGCATATCCTTGATTGTTACGGTATCCTCTTCTCCAAAATCCACCTCGAGGATTCCTGCCGTCTTGTCCGTAGCTAACTTCTTCAGTGTCAAACTCCGTAGCAAAGGCTTCTTCTTCGCCTCCTCGAGTCCAGTTGCCATCATCGTATGCCAGCTCCGATCTATACATATGAGCCCCATGCTCCGATCAATTCGTTGGTAAAGCACTCGAATTGATCTCCATTCCCCCTGTACATATGGGCTTCTTGAGTCGGTGGAGCTTCAGGTCCACGTCTCCTAACCATTGCTCTTGGGTCCTTGAACTGCGAACCCTTAGCAAGCCTTTCCAAAACTGCCCAGACGGCTTCTGCGGTTTCCTCCCAAATATTGCCTCGGCATTGGAAATCCACCACTTGTTGGTTCTCGAAGGTTAGTCCATTGTAGAAGTGTTGGACTAGGTCGGAAAGTTCAAAACCATGGTGAGGGTACTTGTTCGTAAGATCTTGGAACCTCTCGAACGCGGTGTAGATGGTCTCATCATAGTCTTGCTTGAATCCAGTGATCTGTGCCTTAAGCGCGGTAGTCAGAGTGTGTGGGAAGTATTTCTCCATGAAAGCTGAAAAAACCTTTTCCCAAGTGTCCAGCGAGCCTGCTGGAAGAGAGCTCAACCATGACTTGGCTCTGTCGCCAAGTCCCATTGCAAAAACCTTCATCCTCAACTCATCCGTTGTTATGTCAGCTCCGGGTCGTGGGAGTTGGTTGACGAAATCATCGATATCGTGCAAGTACCCCATCACATCTTCCCTTGATAAGCCATAGAACCTCGGAAGTTGTTGGAATGCGTGGTTCTTGATCTCCAGATCTCGGGTTGCAGACGAAAGAACTATCGCCGGTCCCATCATACGATCCTTGGTGGGTTGTACCCATGCCTTCAGTGGTCTAGCTTCTACCATTCCGTCGATTTCCTTGAATAGACTAATTAGAGATTCAGAGAAATCGGTTTCCTCTATTTCCTCTAGTGCGCGCCTTTCAAGTAGTCGCCTTCTTTGGTGGTAGACTCTATCGATCTCAGCAATTGAATTAGCAAGCGGTGTTCCTGCAGAACGTGTATGCGGCATACACTATCTGTGACAGACTAGGAAAAGTGATTAGAAACAAACTAGGAAAGCAGAGAGAGATTAAAAAGGAAAACTAAAACTAAAAGAATTAGGAATCTAAAGCTGTAAATATAAACAAATTAAACAGAAAAAAGGAGTATAGTCCCCGGCAGCGGCGCCAATTTGATGAATGTGTCAGATTCAGTCAAATAAATTTGTAATTAGCCAAAGGCAATCCACAACTACAACAAAAACCGTAGTGTAGTAGTAGAATGACTCGAGTGTCGTTCTCTCAGGACTATACTAGCTTTATCAAATCTAATTAAGAATATAAACAACAGATAGAAAGCAATAGGGGTTTTCAAGCAGATAATGGAGATTGGTGATAGTATGGTCCTTCTTAACATAATGGGTCGATAATCATGCATAAATTCATCGGTCTTGCATAGAGATCTTTGAATCAATCTTGTGTCCTGTTGCAAGTATTAAGCACTACGAAGATAATATGGGTCTGACTTGTCAACAACTAACGTCCTAATGTGTTCCGTAATTATTCAACACTACGAAGATAATTGGTCTGATGGTCGACAAGTGTCCAAGTGTGCATAATGATCAATACAACATACGAGAATTTTGGTTTCAACTGATCAACGAAATAAAGCAATGGCACGGAGTATAATGCGCGATATAGCCATTAGCATGATTATCTTCCCCCGCTAAGAATTCACATACTACCACCAACGAAAAGTTTAGCTACTCATAATAGGCATGCAATCAATAGCAATCATAGAAGAAAACATATTGAAAGAAGAATAAAATACGTAGATAAAAACTGTAAGATACAAAGTTACCGAAGGTTGTCAATCTCCGGATGATTGCGATCCTACGCGCTCCAATCTTCTATGAAAAAGTATCCCCTAAGCTATGGAACTCCCAGGACAGGCCCCGGGAAGTTCCTACCTAAAACTATAGAGAGAGGTGAGAAAGTAGGCTTGGAAAGATATCTTTTCGGAGAGAAAACTGAGCACTATATATAGGCCCGAATTTACTCTGGGGCGGTTCGCCCCGTGATGCGGCGGTTCGGCCCCCAGTTTTTCGCGAAATTTTCACGTTTTTCGATGCGGATTTGGATTTCTTCACCTTTTCGGACTCGGTTTATGACTTCTAGTAGCCTTCTAACCTCCAGATTCGGCCCCTAGACTTCAAATCCTATCCGGAAACCTTCAGATACTCCAAATAGGCTTCTGGAACACCAATTCCTTGTAGACTTCAATATAATTGCCCCGAAATCTCCGAATTTCAACCAAAACCTGTAAAATAAAATCTAAAGGGAAACGTGACACTATTCTAATAAAATGTACTATAATATAGCTAAATTATCATAGAGGATAGCTAAAATAGGTGAAAAAGACTCGAATGAAAGTGTAAAATACACATTCATCACGCTCTCTGCGCTCTTGGTCCTCTGTTTCGTATAATTCACCGTATTGGAGCGTTGAGCGTTCGAATTAGTGAATACACATGCTGATTTCCTTGCCAACATGACTGTAGAGAACACTTGTCATTCCATGTCATCTCCACATGAGATAAAACACACAAATAACACACTTTTGGAGGCTCAATTATGCTCTGTTACAGAGCTTGGTAAAATCTGTTTTCAGGGCTTAAATAAGCTCTGAAAACAGAGCCCATAAGCTCTGAATCAGAGCTTAATTAAGCTCTGTAAACAGAGCTAATTATAGCTCTGAACAGCGCTTAAATAAGCTATGAAATAGAGCTTAAATAAGCTCTGAATCGGAGCTTTATTAAGCATTGTTCAGAGCTTTATTAAGCTCTGAATCGAAGCTTTATTAAGCTATGAAACAGAGTTTAAATAAGCTCTGAATCGGAGCTTGATATGCTCTGTTCATACGACGAAGAGGACTTTGGCAATCCATGAATTGCATAATGAAAATTCATTCTTCCAGAAGAGAATTCAAAGCGAATTGAGAGAGAATTGAGGAAGAATTGAGTTTAGGGTTTCTAGTTTTCAATTTGGGGAAGAAATTTGGGTAATGGGGTGTTTGGTTTGTGTGCAGTTTGACCATGCATTAAAATGGTTAAGTTGTGGTGTACATTTGGTCCAACTTGGTTGTGTATGAAAACCAGTGTATTTTATTTTTCCCTCACTGTTTGGTAGACAAAATTGTGTCATGTGTTTTGGGTGTATTTGGACCAAAAAATACATGTACACAGGCTGTTTAGTTTTCATGTGTTATTGGGTCAGCCCATCAATTTTGTAGTCAACACCTCAAACAAACCCAATTTCCTCATCTTCACTGTGCGTTTGGTTTGAAATACTCAATGTAATAGTTCCAACCGATAAAACTGCCACAGTGGTGTTAGTTATAACCGTCCGAACCGCCACGCTCGATCGGTAGGATTCATCGGTTTGTCATTCATTTCCACCCCCCCCCCCCAAATTGGTCGTCAATTTGGTTTCGTCTTCCTTCAATCGGAATCGGCCGCCTCTATTTGCAAACGGTATGATTTCGATTCTGCTATGTAATTCACATGTTTATTCTGGTAATTTGGGTGAATCGTTGTTTTGATTTGTTAAATTGATCATGTGATTTGTGGATTGAATCGAATTAATACTGTTGAGTTAGCCCTAAATCCTAATCTCGTGGAGTATTTGAAGGGCAAATTGATTTTCATTACATAGAAATAAAGGATGGTTGAATGCTGATAATTTAAATTTCAGCCTGGCCGTTTGCTGCAATATCTTCTAATTTTTTCTTAATTCCTCCTGAACTTAGCAATGATCGAATTGTATCTGTAACTGCCGTGAACTTGTTTGCCCATATCTTCAATGTTTGTCTGTGTTACTTGATCATCTTCCTCAAATGCTATCTTCTTCTTTGCTTTCCCGTTACTGCTTCCCTCCCCTGTACGCAAACAACATTTTGGGGTCTGTGGTTGGTCAATTTCAAGTACACGAGCTATGAAACCAGGGGACATTGGTGAGTAGGTAGTTCCATTATCTATTGCCCGTACAGGTTCTTCTTTGGGTGTGGGAGGTAGCAATATAGCTTTATTGACTGCAATAGGGCTTTTGGGGATATGAAATTCAGGAACCGGGAACTGATCGAGGCTCAAAGTGTATGGGATAATTGCAAGGTTGTCATTGGGTTGATTTGTAGTATTTTTTCTGGTTGCTTCATACAGCGCGTTCCAACCTTCAAATATTATGATGAGCTCTTTCCATAAAGGTTCTCCTAATCCATAGTAGAATCTTGCCTTTTCATTATCCTGTAGTGGAAAAAAATAGATTTTAAAAAATTACAATAGTAAACTGTGAATCAGTGAGATTGTAGTGTTGCAAACACCATTACACACTGGCTACTACTTTAAACACTAACCTGGACAACAAGCTCCCACACCCCTTGTTCAGCATTAAACTTCTCCTCATCACCATTCCATTTCATGCCAGGTGTGTTCCTCAGATGTGTGAAAATCCAGTGGCGCTCCTTCAACTGGACAACAACATGTTTGATCTCTAGAATATCATGGGTGGTGCCAACAGCAAATGCAAGATTCTTCTGTGCACTATGGTATGCTTTCTCAACTTTTGTTGGCCATTCCCATTCACCATCGTATGCAATGTCGCAAAGTTGGTTTACTAAGCACCTGACATGGCTCTTTGGGAAATATTGATCATAAAAAGCAACATCTTGTTCTTCCTCTGTGATATGATAAAGCTTCATTTGTAAATAAGTGAAACAGGTTTTGATTATTGTGCTGGAGAAATGTGGAAATGCTTTTTTCTTGGTGGAACTTGGATATAGAGGCTTCTGTCTGAGGTGAATAAAAAGGTGATTTTTCTTCTTTATGACAGTGTGTTGGTTGAGATATGTCTAAAGCATTATGGTTAGAATTATGTAGTCACATTGGCTGCATATAGAGTAATAAAGTCTTTGATTTACTTTCTGCATTGCATTAAAGTGAGCACACTCTAGGAAACCATATCATTATTGACATGTTTACATGAATTCATGCTAAGTTTTGTAATGAATGGAACCTGATGCAAACTGTCATATGGAAGTTTACCTCCAGAAAATGTAATGTTTAATGATCTTGGCACAACCTTCTTTATTTATGTTCTTATGATGAAATGATGCTAACATATACATTCATTTCTCTCTATACTAGGTCTGATCTCTGCTAGCAGACCCTATTTCATCCACATGTACCATCCAATTGAATTGTTTTAGCTTTTGGAAGGTATGCTTTAATACTCAATATTTCATAACTGGAACTTTCTTCCTTAATTTTCATGGAAAAGGGACAAACCTTTGTATGCAAATTGTTTTCATTCCCCCTTGACAGCTCATCTCCTACTGATAAAATAAAGGTTGCTTGATCTGAATGTGAACTTTCGGATGGTTTGATGGGCTAGGTTGAAATTAACTTTGTTTATTATTTGAAATAACACATGCTTTTTAAGACACAACTAACTTCTAGAGTTAATATTCTGTAGTGTCTTGTTTATTTAAAATTGGTTGTTGCCATTCTTTGGGACTTAGGCTTTGATCATGTGTTGTAGTACTAAATAAGAATTTGTGCTTTATGTTCTAAGTACCTTTAGTAGGGTTATGTGCCAGTTTCCTTGTTTGCAGGTTTCATGTATTATTCCAATGACATCATATTGTATATATTTTCCTTGTTGTAGCAATCTTGCATACTTTCTTATACTTAAAATACATTTTCTTGTTAATGGAACCTTCTGTTTATGAGACCTTGAAAATTTAATAAAGCTCATGACTGTTGAGTAAAGAAAAGTTTAAAGATGGAGTAACAGTTCCCATCCAGGTTAATTATTTTCCATGCTAAAGAAATTAATTAGAAAATTGACTTGGTAAGAAACTTACAGCAGATAATTAAGTGAACACTTCATATATGTGACTGGGGTTACATCATAGGGAATATTAATTAGAAACCTCTAGGCTTAAAAACATTAGATGCACAAGAATTCTTCAATTACAACCATCACAGCATCTAGATTCTTGAAAGTGCAAAATACGATTAACTAAAATAGTACATCCAACATATAACTAGTTTCACATTCAAGCATTCCAGATCCATCTAGAAAGGAGGAGCTCTAGGCAAGTAGCAGTCACTATTAACCGGCAACTCCCTATCGCACTCCATTTTCCCCTTAAGTTTGGAAGGAATGCCAGCCAGATTCTCCTCCACATCATAGGCATCTAGGTGATAGAGGTACACATACTCAAAGGTCCCCATTTCATTTAGCAGGGAGGGCAGACCATTAGCAGTAGCATCATCCTGCAGGTAAACAAAACAAGAAAATTCACCTTTCTTGTCCATATCAGCAAAAAGAGCCTGTAAGTCCTCGTCCGAATGCAGAGTTTTGATGCAGTCAAGCCATTTCTCCTTAACATTTGCATACCAGGCCTCATTTGGCAACTCCATTCCACCCCCAATACGCCTGCCAACCATTTCGAACAAATTCCCAAGCACAAACCTCTTAGTATCTATTTGATGAATCCAGAAATGCTACCTGCCAACATAGTCCACCCCATGCCCACGATTGCACGCCTGAAAATTTCCACTGAACCCGGAGACTGCGCTGGTGCGCAAAGGGACCTAGTAATTTGAATAAAGTTATTAGAAACTGTAGACGAAAATCATGGATAGAGGCTACTTATGCTACTGATATGCTTTAAATGGGTTAACTAATCATCACATAACAGAGGTGATGAAGATGAAGTGCATTTATGAAGTAGATTTATCTAAAGTGTATAAAAATCTACCTACATTATTGCATTAAGATGAAGTAGAGTTGTCAAGTTGATTTATCAAGCAGATTGATCAAGTAGATTTATCACAAGTGTATAAAAATCTATCTATTTTTACTAGTAGTCCAGAACTAATAATCATCTTAAATTAATGATGATCAAGTAGATTTATGACAAGTCTGTAAAAATATAGCTAGCATCACCACATGCAAGGTAGATCAATCTCAATGAATTTTGTCAATTTTTTGTTTAGATACCCAACATGTTTACATCAGAATTGGAGTAGCCAATTACATACATCAAGTCATATAGTACAAATCCATGATACCTATGCAGTACAGAAAGTAAACCAGATGTTGCATGCAATAGTTAGATCATAAGAAAACTACCACAATGATAAGAATCTATAAAACATCTTTGCAGATCCAAGTGCTAGTGATGAAGTAAAATTATAGCATGCAATTGGTAACCTTGTCACAGAAACAAGAGTCTTACATAGGTTGAAAAAATGGATTCATTTATTTACCTCTGAAGCATTGGGTAACTCTGGTAACCACAACCATGAGATGCCATTTTCTTTTCTTGTTTCAGAGCTAGATGTTTTTTCTTTATATCTGTTTTAGTTG
Source organism: Plantago ovata (assembly GCA_028274465.1). Lineage (NCBI taxonomy): Eukaryota > Viridiplantae > Streptophyta > Magnoliopsida > Lamiales > Plantaginaceae > Plantago > Plantago ovata. The sequence continues at coordinate 5,474 of JAHHQI010000120.1, read as the reverse complement.
GTATGTGAAGTGAAATTACTTGTGAGAGTGGTGAAAATTTTATATATACTGGGGTTGAGTGTGCAGATGCTTAATTATCTTTGATTGGTTACTTTAAATTACAGTGAGGTGGCCCACTAGAGATAATATTTAATTTTACCATATATTATATGTTATTATAACAAAAGATCAAATATTGCATGTAATCTTTAATAATCTAAAAGAAGTCCTATTTTTAATGATGATCATTAAACCATTAGTAGTTACATAATCTCAGCTTCATGTAATTCGTGTTGCATTAATTAAAATTTCAAAGTTTCACATTAGAAGTCCTATTTGCATGTAATATTGATAAAGTGATATTTCTGGCAAATACTAGTACTAAAAAACAACCCCTTTCATTCATAACTAAATTCAAACTTCAAGTACATAAACTGAAGGACATTAACAACCAATTTGACAACTGACTATTAGACTTAACCTAAATTAGCCCTCATACTAAAGCTAATGGTACATGCCACTTCTACAGAACTAAAATCAACCAAATTGTAAAACATCAATGCTAATCATTAATGATTTTGGGCGTTGTTTTCAACAAATGACCTTTTCATCAACACAAGCTTCTTCTTAATGTGTTTCTAATTTTCTACTTGAATTTCTGAGATGCAGAGTTCTTGGTACGATTCGAGGCTGACGAGGTTCCTGTTTCACCCTCAATGTTCTGCATTTTCTTCATTGATAGCAACTCTTGTGGTGAATCATCCTCATCTTCATCTTCAGAGTCCTTAACCACCATAGTTCGCCAATGATCAGCATCCGAGCCTAAAATTTCTGCCTTTAGCCATGAATCCGGTAAGTCATAGTTTGGTTGGATAGTCTTCCAGTAAGGATCATCGGAATCCAGTGAAGCTGTCTCCTCCCACCCATCAGCAACATAATCGGTCTTCTCTGCGTAAGCCCCGTGCCAGTACGACCAACTGTCAAATAAACAAGCCAAATCATCCCAAAGAGGTTCACCACCATCCTTATACCAGCCATAGCACTCATCTTCCTGCATTGATTTCAAAATTAATAGTTACCTTCAAGATCGTATATGAACCATTTTTATCAGCTTCATAACTAGTAAATTGCCCAAAAAAAAATTACCTTGATAAGTTGTTCCCAAAGATCAGGCTTCGCATTTAGCGTGTTGTCTTTCGTGTTCCAAACCACTCCATCCTTGCTTTTCAACTTGTTGAAGATGACATGCCTTTTGTGGAGCAGGTTCACAACCGATTTTATCTGCTCATCAGTGTATGGAATGCTCATTTCCTTCTTCAAATACTCTGCAACAGCCTTGTACCCCTGATCGACCATTCCAGGCCAGATCCAGTCTCCGGTTTGGCATAGTTCTGACAACTTCCCTAAATGCCGTGCATATGAGCCCTAGAAACAACATCCTTGCCTCCATACCATGCTGCATCCTGGCTAGAGTTGAAGTTTGCCATTTGGGAATTGAAGTTTAAATTTTTCAGTAGAAGTTGTTTTGTGTTTCTTTAAGAAAGGTGTGAAGTGGTCTATTTAAAGAAGTAATGAGTATGCTGCTGTAAATGAATGGTAGTAGTTGACACAATTTGTAGGTTGAGTTTGCTATTGAGTTGCTTATTTAGTAAAGACCTATGATCTGTAACAAATTTTAAAACATTGTTATCTAGTGAACTAGAAACATAAATATTGGTTTGCTACTTACTTGCAAATTTTCTGTCATCTACTCACGTTTGTACATAGGACTAGTCGATATGGTTGGGGGAAGTTATTGCATTTTTTGTGGTACAAAATACAATGGTAAAAATTGGCATATCTATTTCCGTGAAAAGAAAAGAGTAGGATGCAAAAGAAAATTAATAATGATACATGTCCTGTGATTGATGTGCAGATTAAGAGCTAGAAAATTTAAAATGATACAAGCAAATTCTTTCACAGAAGTTAACTCCTTCTTCACGCCTAAACCTTCCCCATTATGAAATCATTAAATCTAGTGGGAATCTTTAATCATGCATTACAATCCTAGCCATCCATGAAAGACTTGTCATTTCAAAATCTCTCTATAACCCCTACACATTCAATATGATTGAATTAACTATGATTCCATATATGTGAAACTCCTTTATACACTTTCTTCTGATCTAAGGTAGCTCATATACGTTCCTATGCAATATCTGATCCACCTTAACTCCACTTTCCTGTAATAGGTAATAAGGAGCCTGCAAATAATATTGTGGAAGGAAAAATAAGGGTTGAGTTGTTCATACTTGTATCTCAACTACCTATACAGCTTTGCATTGATAGCTTCCATGCATGTGCTTTAGTCTTCCCATGTTATTTATCTTACTTGTTCAAAAATTAAACAAGCAAATATTAAAGTGTTAATTTGTTTGATGACAATTAATCTCAGTTTTGCTAGAACAGATCAACTTACAGATATCTCGGATTTTATAGATACTAAAATTTACCAAGTCCACACTCCTGCCCTTCTTTACTCTAAACAAATCCATCCCTTTCATTCAAACATGCTAGAAATTAGATAGTACATATGGAAACTAAGTTTTGACTACTGCCACCTTAAACCTGCTACAACTTAACTCTAAGAACAAAGCAACACGAGACGAAAAGATACCAACTACCATGAACAGAATTGAACATTGAGCTGGTGCGGATGGATTGTTCTCTATACTACTTGTAATCAGAATCAAACTACTCCTCAGAGTTATTATCCTCATTTTTCTTGCCATCTACCTCATAATTCTGACCATTCCTTGCTTCCTTGCGAGCCTTGTTCGCCAAAACAGAGCGGTTCCATGTTCCAGCAGAAACCTGATGAGCCGGGCTACTCCCACATGATTCACCTGGTGAACCATTAAAGTCCCAAATGATTTTCTTTCTTGCCTCCTTTTTCTCAGTAGTTATCAGACGCGATTTCTCCCACTCCGCAGACGTGATGAAAGAGTACCCTGGAGAGTTTGTGTTCTCCGAGGCAAACATCATTGGGTGTTGGCTAATCGGTGAAGCAGCATGCACTACAGTTAGTGCCTGGGAATTGATCTGGCCAAGAAGAGATGTTGGCGAGCTAGGTTCCTTAAGGTCGAGGTCGTAAGTGTCAGTCTCCTCGACACTGTTCCCTGGCATGTTTGCATATGATTCCAGGGCGTATCCAAACCCGATTCCCTCAAAAAGGATGCCTAAGTCACACCACATATGATCTTCAGTAGCAACAAACCACAGAACCCGCTTCTCTTTCTGAAAAAATGGTGAAGGATTTAACCAAAGTTAGTTATATCCATAGCTTTGTTCACATATATTAATGAATGATGCTAATTTGTTAAAATATGCAAACTTATCACCATTAGTTTCTCCCAAACTCCGTCATGAGCGCTGAATCTATTGGTAGTGCGATCCCACTCTAGATCCTTGAAATTCCTCATCATGGAGAAGACATCGTGCCTGTCATGGAGCCGCTTGATGACCTTCACAACATCAGGCCTGTGATAAACCACACCAAACTTGTCGTGCAGCTCATTGATCATTCTGTCAATAGGCCACCATTTTCTCATAGGCCACTCCCCACCAGCATTGTCGATCTGGATCCGCTTCAGTCCCTGGACTAGAAACTCAACATGTGGCTTAGGGAAGCTGTCATCGTAGAACACCAAGTCTTGTGGTGCAATAGCAACAGCGTTGGAGCGAGACATAGGTTCTTGCTGTGAGACGTGTGAAATGAAATTGATTGTATTAGCTTGCCTCTTGATTATTATTTTTTTAATTTTTGCCTTACAGGATTTTTCTGTATATTTTTCCCTAGTGAGGAACTGGTGTATTGAATAATTTTCAAAGTGGTGATTTATAAAGAGCTTGTACTATCATCTAGCATTCTTGTTATTAATACATCACAACCAACTATCCATAGTGTTCCTTCAATATTTTTTGGCACTATGTCATGAATGTGTGGATAAATATCTTCTATTCATCAGAGAAGCATGCTATTTTTCAAAGTCTTTCTGGTCTGTAAGAGTATTGATGAATTCAAGAACTTCCTCATTCAGGATAACAAGCCAGCACTGCCTTTAAGATGAAACCATAGGTTTTTAATTTGTATGTGTCATGATATTGACTACTATAGAGTGAAAACTATGCCTGCTAATGGTTTGCTTTATTTCTGCACAAGATTAATATCTCACTTCCTTGAAGATGCATACAGAGCCTTCTGCTATTTTGGAGGCATGTTAATGAATAAAAAGGTTTATTTCTTTCTTTCCTTCTACTTTGCTATGTATGCTATTTTTCAAACGCTGTATGATCTGCACACAATATTGTTGAATTCAATAACTTCCTTATTCATGCTAAAAAGCCATTACTGCCTTTAAGATGTTTCCAGAGGTTCTTTTAACCTTTATATAATGATAATGAATAGAGATCAACTACTACATCTGCAATGGTATGCTTTTTAATTTTGCAGAATAGTTATTGCTCACTTCATTCATACTTTATGTTGAGCATGTTGCTATTTTGGATATTTGTAATGAATTTGTATATAGCTAATTTGTTTTGGTGATTTTCAAATAAGAAATTTACTTTCAAATACGAAAAACAAACATTACAGTAAGGAAAGGGAAGTAGGTCATAATCGAACCTTAAACTACTATTACATAGACAAAGGCAATGTTTTTTCTCATTGTGTCGAACTTATTCCTACTAAATTCGATAATGTTGTACGATCTGCTTTCACCTCCAAACAATGTTGAGTGTTAAGTAGCTCCACCGTCTTCCGTTTTAGAGCAGCAGTAGCTACTACTTGCCTCGTTGATATTGAATTCCATAACGATGTCAAATGGTCCACTGTCTGATGTGTACTGAGTGGTGTCGCTATCACATTCCGGTGACACACGAACGTTTGACCACCCTTCGAAGATGCAAGCTAGCTCACTCCAGAATGGTTCTCCATAATTGCGATACCATCCATATTTTTCGTCTGCCTAAAATAATCACAAAACAGAACAATAAAGATAAAAGTTGATCTTTAGAAATCTCAATAATAGGGAGGATGGTTTCTTACATTCAGTAGTGCTTCCCAAACTTTTGTTTCACAATTAAAAGTGTTTGTAGTGTGCTCCCATTTCATCCCGTGACGACCTAGAAGCCTGTTGAATGTCTCGTGCCGTTTAAGCAACAATTTGACAACCTCCTCCAACATACCTCTTGAATACTTGACTGCAAGAAAGTTCCACAAGTAGCTGGAGACCTCATCATACGCCTTGGTTGTTTTGTCTGGCCATACCCATAGCCCTTCATCGGCAAGTTGCTTCAGTTTTCTAACTATAAGCTGCACATGGCCTTTCGGCACTTTTCCTTCATACCAAGTTGTGTCTTGAGATGACCAAGGAGCAACCATTGAAAATCTGGTATTTGTATGTTGTTTGTGTGCAAAACGATACTTGTAACTTTTGAAGCTGCTCTTGGTG
>JAHHQI010000012.1:0-19216 GCA_028274465.1 Plantago ovata | reverse complement strand
CGTTTTTTTTTCACCAATTAAATTGTTTAAAAGCCAAAGAACACATTGGCCTACACAAAACAAGTGCATGGCAAGTTGTCCCCGATGTCGTTCTCTCGGACCTAACGTGGCTGTTGATCAAGGTTTTTTGCTAGCTAATTCAGTCAACTAGATGATGATTTTGAGAAAGATGTTTGAACAAAGAAGTGAGAAATCAAGAGTTTTGTAAACAAGTTTGGAAAACGGTCGGTGGTAGAAATCAAATACACATGCATGGATGAATATGCTCACAAGTTCAGTGCGTAAAACCTTCAACTAAGTCCTGCTAAGCAACTGTCTAGGTAACTTTCAAGACACACATCATAAAGGCCACTATCAATAATTTAGAGGTGTTTTGTCACAAACACCATTTTCTAGCATGCTGCAATCACTAACATACAATCCTATAGCTTTCATTGACCAACGAGTTTGTCACATACTCATTCGAAAGAAGATATTTTATAGGCAACTACGAATCATATGAAGAATTTGCAGCAAGATTGACTCACAACCTCATGTAAGCATAAGCAAATCCATAACATGCATATTTCTACATTCTACCACCAACACAAGGATTTAGCTACTCATATTCATCAACATAGACATCAATCATATGAATAATAATCAGAATACATCATATCAAACTACAAGACAAGAGAGTGATACAAGTTACCACCAAAGCTGTCACTAATCGGTGAATCAAAGAAAACCTCTCCGTAGATGATTACAAAGGATGAATTCCAATCAAAACCTTGAATCCAAGCTAAATTACAATGAATCTATGAGTTTCTCTGAGTTTTTGGGGCTTAGGGCTGTCCAAAACTCGTCTCCAATGTTCTGTATATCAAAAAGTAACTCCAAAATCAGTAATGAAGGCAAAATCTGGATCTGTAACGGCTGCCAAGCGCTTCGCTTGGGCAGAGCCAAGCGAAGCGCTTGCTTCCTGTTCCTCTTTTGAAATCTCCTGAAATTCCAAGCGTCCCGCTTCTCCAATTCCAAGCGAAGGGCTTGCCTCCTGGGCAGATTTTGGCCTCGAAACTCGATCTTTTGCCCACGAACGGCCCTCGGGTGCCTTGGGCTCGTCCTCTCGGCACTTATTGGGGCTCAGACACTCACGAACAAGCCACGGAGATTGGGGAACTTCAACGGGGCCATCTTTTCCATCAAAAAGGCTCGTTTTTAGCTCCAAAACGCCGTTTCGTACCTAAGTGCCTGAAAATGAAAACACAAAACGTGACACTATTCTACAAACTAACAAAAAACAAGGCTAAAAGATAGCAAAAGAAGGTAAAAAAGACAAGATGAACGCGTCAAAAATACGTTCATCAAACTCCCCAAACCAAACCTTTGCTTGTCCTCAAGCAACAAACTATCCTAAATGCAACACAAAAGGAGTCTCATGCCAAGTAAAGTGAACTAATCTATTGAATCTACCAAATGCTTATGAACAAAACCAAATGAGCATGACATGCAAGTAGGTTGAAGAATGCCTCGATTGCGAATATACACATTCATGTGCACTTGGTTAAGCAAGGAGTCTCTCGTAACATCTTCTACCTGGACCTGGTCAGTGACGACACAATGATTCATATCATATAAATACAATTGGCCCGTGCCTATGAAACCGAGGGCTTACTACTGTTCACCAAGCGAGACTTTTCCTCTCAAAGAGGGCGAACCAATACTGGCTCTCATCAAACGAAGGAGGGTTCCCTAGAAAAGAAGACACTCCCCTATTCTACCCAGACTCTCAAAGAACGAATCATTCAACCACTTCTTGAATAGCAAGACGAGGGTGGTCAAGAACAGGCCTTGGACAAAGGCGACACGAAACAAAAGATAGAATTTACAACTCGATACTTCACAAGGACAAAATATTTACATGACACTTGACACTACGAGACTGCTTTTGGCTTGCAACGACCCTTCTTTTGCTTTGGGTCTTATTCTTTATTTTCCTTTCTTCTTTTTTATTTTCTCTTTTTTTTTTTTTTTTTTTTTTTTTTTTTTTTCCCCCTCTCTTTTTTTTTTTTTTTTTTTTTTTAGAATAGCTAGGCAAGCAGCAGTACTACGTGTCAAAAACCTCCCCAAACCTATTCGAGAGAATAGGTTGGGCACAAACACAAAGAAAAAAAGGAAAAACCTTTTACAAAGACAAGCCTCCCCAAACCTATTCGATAGAATAGGTTTAATACAAGGAATCACAACACCTCACACTACCTCCTTCCTAGGCATTTGGCAATCTCTAATCGAGGTGAAAAACTTGTCGCCTCTTACGTACATAATTACACGGGTTACAACCATAGATTCTAACATGCATCATTTTATATGGTCATCGTGAACCGCAGTAGAAGAAACACCACTCGAGGTGATGTCGAGACTACTAAGCTTAACTAGTGCACAAGTGAATGTGACAAACCAAGCGAGACAAGCCTCAAACTACTTGCAAAGTGATGCAACATATGATAATGGTCATAAGCACTTAGTCTACACAATAGAAAAGTTCGAAAAAACTTGGCAATAGACTCCACACAACAACGTGCAACAACTAATCTATGGATGATATGCATGCAAAAATTTGAAAAACACGACAAATCACATGAACTTGAGTAAAATCAGGCATGTACGAACCACACAGCATATAGTACTGAAAATCCAATACCCCCCCTCCCCAAACCTAAACTTTTGCTCGTCCTCGAGCAAAGAAAGTTGAATGAAAAGGAAAAATTGGATTGAAAGTACACTTCCCTGAGATAAGGTTCGTGTCCAATCTCCTATATATGAGTAGTACCTGAAAGGACTCAAGAAACATGTGAAAACGGGTGCACAAAGGTGAGAAAATGGAAAAAAGGGGAAAACGGGGAAGCAGGGCCCAAGCGGGCCGCTTGGATTATGCCAAGCGACCGCTTGGGCAAGCGCCCGCTGGGCATCATCCAGGCGGGCCGCTTGGATTTCAGTAGGAGAAATCCTACTGAAAATCCAAGCGGTTCGCTTGGTGATGTCCAAGCGGAGCGCTTGGGCCCGCTGGTTCCCCAAGCGGGTCGCTTGATCCTGTTACTTTTCCATTGTTTTCAATTTCACCAACTAAGGCACCGAGACAAAAACTAAGCTACTCTAAACACGACAAAAGGCTCACAGGCCACAACTACAAAGCAAATAAAGAGTGCAAGAGACTAATGAAATGAACTAAGATACAATAGGTACCTCGACCAAGTCAACTTCCACTTCATGAGTCGACTCGAGAGGCTCTAGGTACGGCTTAACTCTCTGGCCATTGACCTTGAAGGTAGCTCCGGTTTTGTTGTCCAAGAGTTCCACAGCACCATGGGGTGCTACTCGGACAATTTCAAATGGTCCGTCCCATCTAGAACGGAGTTTTCCAGGAAAAAGTCGCAACCGAGAGTTGAAGAGGAGTGCCTTTTGACCTGGGACTAAATCCTTGCGGATGATGCCTCTATCATGATACCTCTTTGCTCGTTCCTTGTATATCTTACCACTTTCGAAGGCTTTCAATCTTAGCTCATCTAGCTCGGTGAGTTGCAAAGTCGTCTTTCTCACCGGCTTTCTCCATATCAAGGTTCAATTGCTTGATAGCCCAAAGTGCTCTATGCTCCAACTCCACGGGTAGATGGCAAGCTTTCCCGTACACAAGCCGGTAGGGAGTGGTACCAATCACCGTTTTGAACGAAGTCCTATATGCCCATAGTGCATCTGGCAACTTGGTGGACCAATCCTTCCTCGAGGGTTTGACCACCCGCTCCAAGATTTTCTTGATTTGCCGATTGCTCACTTCCACTTGGCCAGATGTTGAGGATGATATGGAGTAGCAACGAAATGTGTCACCCCGTACTTCTTCATGAGATTAGCGAAGACCTTGTTCACAAAGTGAGCTCCCCCATCGCTGATAATGGACCTCGGGGTCCCAAACCTATTGAAGATCACATCACGAAGAAAAGAGAGTACAACCTTGGCATCATTAGTCCGGGTGGGAACAGCCTCTACCCATTTGGTGACATAGTCGACCGCAACCAAGATATATTCGTACCCATTACTCTTAGGGAATGGTCCCATAAAGTCTATACCCCAAACATCAAAAGGCTCAACAACTAAGTTACCTTGCTGGGGCATCTCTTGTTGCTTGCCAATGTTGCCACTCCGTTGGCATGAGTCACATTGCGCCACAAATGAGCGCGCATCTTCAAACAAGCTGGGCCAAAAGAACCCGGATTGAAGCACCTTGCGAGCGGTTTTTTGGCCACTATAATGCCCTCCACATTCTAACTCATGGCAGAATCTCAGTATCGACAATTGCTCTTTCTCGGGTACACACCTCCGCAAGACTTCATCTCCTCCCTTGCGGAACAAGTACGGGTCATCCCATATGTAATGGCGACAATTCCTCACAAGTGAACGCCGTTCAGGTCCAGAGAGATGGGTTGGCATCACATTTGTGGCTAAGAAGTTAACGATATCGGCGTACCATGGTTCCAACTCTATGCGCATCAACTGATCATCGCGCAAATCATCTGGGACGGGTGTGTCATCTTGTGGAATGTTTGGCAACCGGGACAAGTGGTCCGCCACTAGATTTTCCTTGCCACTTTTATCAATTATCTCCACTTTGAACTCTTGGAGAAGAAGTACCCAACGCATCAAGCGGGGCTTGGTTTCACGCTTAGCAATCAAATGCTTGAGAGCTGCATGGTCAGTGTGAACAAAAACTTTGTACCCAGTAATATAGGACCTGAATTTACTTAGAGCAAAAATAACCGCTAAGAATTCTTTCTCAGTGGTAGTATAATTAATCTGAGCAGCATCTAAGGTCTTACTAGCATAGTAAATCACTCTGAAACGGTTATCAACCTTTTGACCAAGAACAACACCCATAGCATAGTCAGAAGCATCACACATAATTTCAAAAGGAATTTTCCAATCCGGAGAGACTACAATAGGGGCTTTTAAGAGTTTCTCCTTAAGTGTGTGGAAAGCGTCAAGACATTCTTGTGTGAATTCGAAGGGAACATCTTTAGCAAGCAAGTTACTCAAGCACTTAGCTATCTTAGAGAAATCTTTGATAAATCTCCTATGGAAGCCTACATGCCCAAGGAAGGATTGCAATTCACGCACACAAGTAGGTGGAGGTAACTTTTCAATGATTTCAAGTTTCCCTTTGTCTACCTCTATCCCTCTTTTAGAAATAGCATGTCCTAACACAATTCCCTCTTTAACCATATAGTGACTCTTTTCCCAACTCAATGTAAGATTACATTCAATACACCTCTTTAAGACACGATCAAGTTTATCAAGACAATCATCAAATGAATCACCGTAAACGGAAAAATCATCCATAAATACCTCAACAAATTTATTCACCATGTCGGAGAAGACGGAGAGCATGCAACGTTGGAAAGTGGCCGGAGCATTGCATAATCCGAAGGGCATCCTACGGTATGCGAAAGTGCCGAAAGGACATGTGAAGGTGGTCTTCTCTTGGTCCTCGGGAGCTATAGGAATCTGGTAGAAACCTGACAAACCATCCAAGAAACAATAGAACTCTTGCCCAGCTAGGCGGTTAAGCATATCATCAATAAATGGTAAAGGAAAATGATCTTTCTTTGTGGCAGAATTCAATTTCCTATAATCGATGCACATACGCCACCCCGTTGTTTTCCTAACGGGTACTAATTCCCCTTTATCATTTGCTTCGACCGTGATACCCGACTTCTTAGGGACTACATGGACAGGACTAACCCATTTGCTATTGGGAGCTGGGTAAATCATCTTAGCATCTAGGAGTTTAAGCACCTCTTTCTTCACAACTTCTTGCATAGCTGGGTTTAGCCTACGTTGTGGTTGCCTAACAGGTTTTGCATCTTCCTCTAAGGCTATTTTGTGGGTACATTGCACCGGGCTTATACCCTTGATGTCACCTATGCTCCATCCTATGGCTCCGGTATTTCTTTTCAACACCTCCACTAACTTAGCCTCTTCCTCCTTACCAAGCTTAGAAGATATGATTACAGGTTTAGACTCATTCTCTCCTAGGAAGACATATTTCAAATGGCTTGGTAATGGTTTAAGCTCAAGGGTTGGTTCACTAGGTGGAGGGGTCACTCCTTCCTCATCTATTCCTAGAGACTCTTCTACTTCTTCTCCTAGAGGAATTTTGGGTGCATTATCTAGGAGGGCTGTCATGGCTAGGACTTCTTCAGTTACATAATCTTTTTCAAGGTTCATAGTGAGGGCGGCTTCTAACGGTCACTAATATGATGAGCAAAGTAAGAATCGCAAGAAACGGGTTCATAGCAATCAACAAATTTAAGCTCTTCAATTATAGCTTCTTCAGAGTCAGGAGCATATACCTGTTTGTATTGTTCAATTTGTACCTTATCTCCGAGCACTTCCATAGTGATCTTCTTCCCTCGAAGCTCCAAGCAAGTGTTGGTGGTGGCCATAAAGGGTGTGCCCAAAAGCACTATGTTCTCTTTTTCGCACTAGTTCCCTCATCCGCCGTTTCCATTACTACGAAGTCGGTTGGCACGATGAGTTGATCCACCTTTACTAGGATATCCTCAACCACCCCAAGTGGGCGTTTCACACTCCGATCAGCCATTTGAACGACCATGCTCGTGGGTTGGATTTCTCCTAACCCCAACGCCTTGTAGATGGAGTATGGCATTAGATTAATGTTAGCCCCCAAATCAAGCATTGCTTTTGCAGATCGGCCGTTTCCCATGGTGATACTAATGATGAAACTCCCGGGATCTTTTTGTTTCAAGGGTAACTCGTTCACGGAATTAACCATCTCGAGTTCAGCTACCTCCCCCTTTTGAAAGATTTTCTTATTACTCCGCACCTCCTTGAAAAATTTCGTGTAGGCGGGAATATTTTGAATCAATTCCAAAAGGGGAACGTTCACCTCTACTTTTGACAAGATCCCATATATTGCTGAGTCTCTAATATCTCTCTTGGCCTCCTTAACTCTCCCTGGAAATGGAAGATGTGGCTTAGGAGGCACGTAAGGGTTGGCTGACTTATGAAGTTCGCCTTCCTTTTGGTGTGCACCCCCTTGCTCACCTTCCTTCCCTTTCCGGGAACGAGCTTGGGGGTTGGTGTCCCTTCTTCTTTCTCCTCCTTTTCCAGCTGCTCATCATCACCTGTATCACATGTATTATTAGGCAAAGATTTAGCTTTAGAAGGATACATCAAAGGATATGGTGGTCTTGATTCCTTGCCACTCCGCAAAAGTATGTTTGCCTCTTCAAGTTCTTCCTCAACTCTTGAGCTCTCTCCATGCTCTTCTTCACTTCCCATATCAGTCCTGAGCTCCTCAATTATCTCTCCATCAAGATTCAAAATTCCCTCGGTTGGAGAAAATTTCAGATTCTGCTCCCAGGTCCCAAGCGAGCCGCTTGGGAGAGCGCAAGCGGAGCGCTTATCAAGCGCTTCGCTTGGCACCTGACTCCCAATTTTTTCTTCTTTTTCAGCTACTGAAAATTCAAGCCCCCGACTTGGCTGTCCCAAGCGCTCAGCTTGAGATTTCAGTGAATTTTCCTCTTGCTCATGGCATTCGGATTCCCATTCTTCACTCATTTTCTCTTCTAGTAACTCGAGCATGACATCAGATTCTCCTAGAACTTCATACACACACTCCATTCTAGTATCAAAATCCTCTTGGTATTTACCCGCTACTTCGAGCACATTTCCCCAAACCTTCATTAGAGTGGATAACACCTCCTCTTCCTCTTCGGAGAAGCACTCCTCTTCACCTTGAGCTTGCGAGTCTTCAGCCTCATAGATGTAATATGGAATATTTTCGCCCGAGCATGTCTTCACTTTATAATCGAAGTTGTCATCATAAGAACTAATGGCAATAGGCTTGGGTGCTCGATACATCTCTGAGTAGTCAACCGGTGGCACAAGAGTACGGTTATGTGTCGCAACGAGCAATCTCCCAAAAACCTCTTTGATTTGGGATACGGTACAACTCTCCATACCGTCACATGCACCATCTATCACCAACTGCAAGTCTTCATCCAATCCCCGATAAAAACAAGTAATCAGTTCATATTCGCTCAACCGATGATGTGGGCATTCGATCTTGTAGAGCTCAAATCTCTCTAGAGCATCACAGAACCTTTCTCCCTTCCGCTGAGTGAATTTAATTATCCGCCTCTTGAGCTCTTCATTTTCCCTAGACGAAAGGAACCGATCAAGAAAGGCGTCTACCACGTCTTGCCAACTCCTCAGTGATCCCCCAGGCAAAGATCTCAACCATTCCTTGGGTTTTCCAGTAAGAGCACATGGAAACAACCGACGCAAGAGCTAATCATCATTCAAATCACGTGGTGGTAACAACCCAACATCACGCCGGTATTCTACCACGAATCGTAATGCATTCTCGCAAGGCGAATCTCGGAAGGTAGCTATGCTATAGAGAATTTCACCAGTGACCTCATATAACGTAGCCTCCGGTTCAAGATAAATCGTCGGCTCTTTCCTTATCGCCTCATACCGGACCTTGAAAGCTTCGTTCAAGCAAACTTCTTCCATACTTGTCCAACAACAAAGCCTTCAACTAACTGTAAGTTTCTGTTAGTTACGCAAAACTTTCACACAATGCAATCAAGAAAGAAATAAGGGGTGGGAAAGAGATGTTGGCTGAAAAAAACCAAACAAAAACACCAACCAAAGGAGTTAAGTCCCCGGCAGCGGCGCCAAATTGATGATGTCGTTTTTCACCAATTAAATTTGTTTAAAAAGCCAAAGAACACCTTTCACTACACAAACAGAGTGCAATGGAAAGTTGTCCCCGAGTGTCGTTCTCTCGGGACCTAACGTGGCTTTGATCAAGGTTTTTGCTAGCTAATTTCAGTCAACTAGATGATGATTTTTGAGAAAGATGTTTGAACAAAGGAAGTGAAAAATCAAGAGTTTTTGTAAACAAGTTTGGAAAATGGTCGGTGGTAGAAATCGAATACACATGCATGGATTACGAATATGCTCACAAGTTCAGTGCGTAAAACCTTCAACTAAGTCTGCTAAGCAACTTGTCTAGGTAACTTTCAAGACACACATCATGAAAGGCCACTATCAATAGTTTAGAGGTGTTTGTCACTAACACCATTTATCTAGCATGCTGCAAATCACTAACATACAATCCTATAGCTTTCATTGACCAACGAGTTTGTCACATACTCTATTCGAATATATTTTATAGGCAACTACGAATCATATGAAGTAATTTGCAGCAAGATTGACTCACAACCTCATGTAAGCATAAGCATAATCCATAACATGCATAATTCTACATTCTACCACCAACACAAAGGATTTAGCTACTCATATTCATCAACATAGACATCAATTCATATGAATAATAATTAGAATACATCATATCAAACTACAAGACAAGAGATTGATACAAGTTACCACCAAAGCTGTCACTAATCGGTGGAAATCAAAGAAAACATCTCCGTAGATGATTACAAAGGATGAATTCCAATCAAATCTTGAATCCCAAGCTAAATTACAATGAATCTATGAGTTTCTCTGAGTTTTTGGGGCTTAGGGGTGTCCAAAACTCGTCTCCAATGTTCTGTATATCAAAAAGTAACTCCAAAATCAAGTAATGAAGGCAAAATCTGGATCTGTAACGGCTGCCAAGCGCTTCGCTTGGGCAGAGCCAAGCGAAGCGCTTGCTTCCTGTTCCTCGTTTGAAATCTCCTGAAATTCCAAGCGTCCCGCTTCTCCAATTCCAAGCGAAGGGCTTGCCTCCTGGGCAGATTTTGGCCTCGAAACTCGATCTTTTGCCCACGAACGGCCCTCGGGTGCCTTGGGCTCGTCCTTCTCGGCACTTATTGGGGCTCAGACACTCACGAACAAGCCACGGTGATTGGGGAACTTCAACGTGGCCATCTTTTCCATAAAAAAGGCTCGTTTTTAGCTCAAAAAACGTCGTTTCGTACCTAAGTGCCTGAAAATGCAGAAAACACAAAACGTGACACTATTCTACAAAACTAACCAAAAAACAAGGCTAAAAGATAGCAAAAGAAGGTAAAAAAGACAAGATGAACGCGTCAAAAATACGTTCATCAGTAATCGTGTTGTAATTTTCTATCTTTTCTTTTCGTTTGAGTGTCATCTGTTCTAGACCACCCTCGTCCTGCCATTCAGGAAGTGGTGAATAGGTTAAGACTTTGCTTGAGA
This sequence comes from Plantago ovata, assembly GCA_028274465.1. Lineage (NCBI taxonomy): Eukaryota > Viridiplantae > Streptophyta > Magnoliopsida > Lamiales > Plantaginaceae > Plantago > Plantago ovata. The sequence continues at coordinate 8,989 of JAHHQI010000012.1, read as the reverse complement.
GATAGGTAGAATAGGAGAGTGTTATCTTTTTTAGGGAACCCTCCTTCGTTTGATGAGAGCCAGTATTGGTTCGACCTCTTTGAGAAAAAGTCTTAACTTGGTGAACAGTAGTAAGTCCTCAGTTTCATAGGCACGGGACAACCATTCGTATTTTAACATGTTTCATTACGTCGTCACTGACTAGGTGCAGGTAGAGAATGTTACGAGAGACTATCTTGTCTTGACATAAGGGCTTATGTGAATGTGTATGAGTCAATCGAGGCATTCTTCAACCTATATTCATGTTATGATTTGTATGGTTTTTGTTCATATGTTTTTTGATAGATTCATTAGATTAGTTCATTTCATTTGGCATGAGACACCATTTTTTGTGTTGCATTGTTTTTTGCATTAGAGTCTAGCTTAGTGGCTTGAGGACAAGCAAAGGTTCAGTTTGGGGAGTTTGATGAATGTGTATTTTACACTTTCATTTGAGTCATTTTTTCACCAATTTAGCTATCCTCTATGTTAATTTAGCTATATTTTAGTACATTTTATTAGAATAGTGTCACGTTTCCCTTTAGTTTGTATTTACAGGTTTTGAGTGAAAAACGAGGTTTTCCGGGCAATTATATTGAAGTAGACAAGGAATTGGTGTTCCGAAGGCCTATTTGGAGTATCCAGAAGATTCCGGATAGGATTTGAAGTCTAGAGGTCGAGTCTGAAGGCTAAAAGGTCACTAGAAGGCAAAAACCGAGTCCGAAAAGGAGAAGAAATCCTAAAACGCGTAGAAAACGCGTACCTGGCCCAAAAAACCTCTCGGGCGAGTCGCCCGGGACGTGGGGCGAATCGCCCACACCAGGAGAATCGCCCGGTGTGTGGGGACGCCCCCTGCTGAATCACTATATATAGTTGCTCAGTTTTCTCCATTTTTCATACTTTCTCAGACCTTTTCTCTCACCTTTCTCATTAGTTTTAGGTAGGAATTCTCCAGAGCATGTTCTGGGGATTCTTAGCTTAGGAGATACTTTTTCTTAGCGTTTTGGAGCTTGTAAGATCGCGATTCTTCGGAGATTGACAACCTTCGGTAACATTGTATCTTACAGTTTTTCTATTTATATTTATATATCTTTCAACATGTTTTCATTCATTCGTACTATGATTTCTGTTGATTGCATGACATCTATGAGTAGCTAAACTTCTCGTTGGTGATAGTATGTGATTTCTTAGCGAAGGGTTAATAATTATGCTAATGGCTATATCTTGCATTATACCTAGAGTTATTGCTTTATTTCTTTGATCTATCTAAAACTTCTATCTTCGTAGTGTTGAATAATTACGGAACACAATTGGACAATTCATTGATCAAAGATCTCTATGCAAAACCGGGGACTTCATGCATGATTATTAACCTACTATGCTTTGAATGACCATACTATCACCAATCTCCATTATCTGTTAAGAAAAACCTTTGCTAAGTCGTCTGTTGATTTTATATTCTTAACTTAGATTAGATAAAGCTAGTTATAGCCCTTAGAGATCGACACTCGACGTTATTCTACTGCTACACTACGGTTTTCGTTGTAGTTGTGAATTGCCTTTGGCTAAATACAAATTTATTTGATTAATTTGAATCTGACAAATTCACCGTTCATCAAATGTCTCAAAGCAGCATGATCAGTGTTAGGAAACTTGTAATTTTGATAAGCAATTAACCATGCTAAATTAAGAACAGTCCAGTAACTAGTACTCTTAAGGTCCATAGGAATTTAGAATTTTAAAGGACATTGTAAAAGAGGAACGTTTGCTGATGACTTAGATAGGTGTTAGATAAGTTATTTCTTCTGTGGATGACGTACTTTAATTTCTGGAAGAAATTAATTTATTGACACATTTGCGTATGATGTATTTTATTTTCTGAAAAGAAAATATCTTATTGATGCTTAGCTTTGATGTATCTTATTTTCTGAAAAGAAAATGACCTATTGAAGCATTTGCTGAAGATGTATTTTGTTTATTACAAACAAATTATTGAAGCAAATAAGAAACCGGTCAGAATCTTGAAGACTTTTGAAGATCTGAAGACTTGAAGACTTGAAGACTTGAAGATTGCTGAAGACTGGTAAGGCACGTGTTGCTCAGAAAGTGAAATTTTCAGCAACAGCATTGCATAAGTGAAAATCTGAAAGACAGAGTAGGTTGTGCTTGCTGAAACTGAGAATGAACACTTGCTGATGAACATATGTGACCTCTTGCTGAATGTACGTGATTTTGCGCTCCATTGTTACTGTTTGAATTTTATTCAAAGGTGCATTTAATGCAAAGCTTACACACAAAGGACATGAAGACTAGAAGACAAACAAAGGTTGCTGCTGAAAGTACAAAAGCAAGATAGTGACATGTTAAGGAACAAAAGCTTTAGGATTTGAAATTCAAACGGCTCCTTACTTGCACTATAAATAGAGGTCATCCGGCAAAGAGTTGAAGTGTGTCAACAACGTGATCAAACTCTCACTTGTGCTTAAAATTCACAAACCTTCAAACACTCTTACTGCCATTGATCCGTTCCAAGACTTAAAGCTTGAAAAAGCTACTTGTGAAGAAGTAGAACAAACTCGGCTAAGAAATTAGTTAAGTGTTCTTTCTTTCGAACAAGAACAAGTCTTGACACCAGAAACAATCTAACTTGTTTACTGCAAAGTATTCCAAGTTGTGTTTCTTAGATTACTTGTTGTAACTGAATAAGTTATAATTAAGTTATCTCACCCCAAAACTCTCTAACTGAAAATACACCCTTTCAGGCGTGATATTCAGGGGGAACTTAATCGAGCAAGCTTTTGCTGATTAAAAGTACCAAGTTTGGTGGAGAACAAGGTTGAGTTCTCTAGTTTAGGTTGGAGACAAAGCAAGTGTGCTTCGGTTTCTGTTGAATCGCTTTAGATAGGAGATTGTAAGGAACCTCAATCATATCTTAGTGGATTCAGTCCTAGAAAGGACAAAGTGGATTAGTTGGGAGATTACGCCACTCTCAGATACCACTCTAAAAGTGTTTGTGTGATTTACTTACTGCATTTAGCTTTCAGCAAATTATATCTGTTTGTACACAGTCACTCACATCACTTGCTGAAACTCTTTACTTGCTGAAAAAACACTTATCGTATCAAAGACTTCCGCTCTCTGATTTTAAGTATCAGCAAACCAAGCTACTGTAAAGTAACTTACGCTTGCTGAGAAAGTTAAGTATCAGCAACCTCATTACTGTAAAGTAATAAGTACTTGCTGAGAAAGTTTTAAACGACAAAAGTTTGAAAAGACTATTCACCCCCCCCCCTCTAGTCTTTTCTTGTTGTTTAAAGGGACCAACAAGTGGTATCAGAGCAGGAGGTTCTTTAGCCTTCTGCACTGAACCTAGATCCCCTTAAGTGCTTTCCGTAAATCTCTTTCACTTGATCAGTTTGGTAGTGCTTTGCTGACAGTGATGTCTTTAGGAGATGCTCCCTTGCTGATGCTGGAAAATTACGAGAAATGGCGAAACAACATGATGTTACATCTTGAGGCCATTAGTGATGAGATGGTCACCGTCATTAATGATGGACCTATCAAGATCACCAAGGTTGAAAGGAGTTTCCCTCATAGAACCACTGAAGCTGGAAAGGAAATCATCCAAGGCGAACCATCAGATACGGTTGTGCCAAAACCAAGAGAGGAATGGACTTCTGACGAAGCTAAGAGATTCCGTCTTGATGGCTAGGCAAGAAATATCATCATCAGATCAACTCCGGATACCATACAGTGCAAACTGTGGGGTGCTAAGACTGCTAAGGAGGCTTGGAAAATGGTTCAAGATCTTTGTGCTGGATCTGACAAGACCAAGGAAAACAAACTTGAAGTACTTAAGCTGAAGTTTCAAAACTTTAAGCAAGGTGCTAACGAGTCACTGGAAGACTTGGACTTCAGATTCACAACTCTTGTTAGTGAAATGGCAGCGCTGGGTGTTGGAAATCTTTATTCAGATTCTGAGAAAGTGAAAACTATCATCAGAAGTTTGAATCAAGAATGGATCCATACTCAGAATTTCTATTATAATCAAGGAATGCCTGACATTACACCAACTGAGTTGTTCTCTCATCTTGCTACTGTCAATTATGAGACAAAGCAAAGAGAAAATGTGTTTGCTGAAAAATCGCAAAACATTGCTCTTGCTGCAAAGCCGTCATCTTCTGAAAAGAAGAATGATAAAGAGCCTGCTGATGAAAATGCTTTAGTTGTTAAAAACATGAAGAAATTCATCAGTAAGGAACTTGAAAGGCGAAAAGCAAAAGAGAAGCTGAAAAAGCATCTTGGTAATAACTACCATAAGTACAAGAATGATACTAGCTCGCTGAACAAGCAAGCTCAGCAAGCTACGTCATCAGAAGAACCAGCAGTTGGAAATGATCTATGTTTTTACTGCAAAAAGCATGGACACTTCAAAGCTAATTGCCCTTTGCTGAAAGGCAAATCTGCTGAAAAGAAGAAGAAGTTCAAAAGAGCTTTCATTGCTGAAGAAAAGAAGAAGCTTCAAGCAAAAATCGATGCATTGTGCATTGAGACAAGCTCCGAAGACAGTAAGGATGAAATTTCAGACACCAACGATGAGGAAGCCACTCTAGACGTGGAGATTGGCAAAGAAGTGTGTGGGATAGCTATGGAAGCTTATCCAGATGTGTCGAATTACGAATTCTGCCTCATGGCCGGTCAGGTAAATAATTCTACCTCTGACTCTGATTCAGAAAGTGAAGACGAGATTGATCTTGACAAGATTCAAGGAGAAATCGAAAGATTTGAGAAAACTCTCAGCAAACAGCAAGAAAAACTTCAATTTGCTGAAACTCTGACCAAGCAAACTACTGAAAAGTACGCTTTGCTGAAGGAAGAGACAGAAGAAAAGGATGCTGAAATAAGGCGTCTTAAGAAATTGATTGCTGAGGCTGCAGAGAAAAATTCTCAAATGGCATTAGGATTGGAAGAGTATCAGTCCTCAATTCTAAAGTTACTTGCTGAAATTCAAGAAATGAAAAAGATGAAAATCAATTTCAAATCCTATGTGGAAGCAAGTAATACGCTGACTGAACTAAACTCTTGTTTGAGAGATCCATCTCAGAAAGAAGGTTTAGGAGCAACGTGTGAAGGTGATAACGTAGAAATCTTGAGAAAAGATAAATCACCGATCTCCTTTGTACGTGCTACTGATAGTAGTCCACCAGTGATCTATCAGTTTGGTTAAACTAAGGTTGCTGAAACATGCAATCAAGTACCTATGACCATAAAGCCCGCTGTTGCTACTCAAAGTAACAAGACTTTAAAAGGAAAACAGGTTGCTGTGAAGCAAACTGGAAAGAAAAAGAATGCCGTGAAGCATTCCGCCAAACAAGTTGCTGAAAAGCAAGTTGTTAAGTCTAAAGGCAAGATTACCAAAAGTAATCAGAAGTCCTTTGCTGACAAACCTGAATCAAGTAAGGTTGCTGATGCTAAAGCTCAGCATTCTCCAAAGAGTGGACTCGGTTTCAAAACCAAGCAAAGTCAACTCTTTCATGAGTATAAGCAAAGTCAGCAAAGATACTTCAAAGAGATGAAGAAAACCAAGCCTAAGAGTTTTGAAAAGACTCCCAATGATAGGACTAGAAGGAACCTTGCTAGAAAAGAACTTACTGAAAAGTATGTTCAGCAAAAAGGTCAACAGAGCAAGACACCACATCAGAAAGTGGATTTGACCAGCACGAGTCAAAAGTCTTTCAGCTCAAAACCTCCTAGTTCCTCAGCAAGTAGAAAACAAGTCAAAGTTGAAAAACTTCAGACTTGGGTTTCCACTGGACGCATTCTTGAACATGTTAATGGACATCCATCATTGGATAATTAACTTGTTTGCTCTTGATTGTGCAGACTGCAGCCACGGAGACAAACGATGCAATCTGGCACTTTGATAGTGGTTGTGGAAAGCACATGACGGGCAACAAGAATAACCTTATAAACTATAGACGGTGGTCTAAAGGTCCAACAATAAGGTTTGCTGGTGGAGGCTCCGGATCTACAAAAGGCTATGGTGATGTGAAGTTGGGATGCATAACCATTTCTGGAGTTCTTTATGTCAAAAATCTTAACTTTAACCTTTTCAGCATGAGTCAATTTGCTGACAAAGGATACTTCATCGAAATTAAAAGTGATGAATGTAAACTTGTAGATTTTGAGACTAAAAAGGTTATAATGATTGCAAGAAGATCAGGAGGCTTGTACACCGTTGATTGGTCTTCAGCAAACGTTGAAAAATGCCTTGTCTCAGATCATGATTGCCTTGCTGGAAAAGCATGGTTATGCCATAAACGAACAAGTCATCTAAACTTCAAGACGCTGAATAAGCTGTCTAAAAAGGCACTTGTAGTTGGATTACCTAGGGTTACTTTTAACAAGGATGGTGTTTGCAATGCATGTCAGCAAGGAAAGCAAACCAAATCTTCTTTCAAGAACAAGGCAGTACCGTCAACTACAAAACCTTTACAACTCTTACACATGGACTTGTTTGAATCTTCTTCAACAAGCTATGCTGGTAAGAAGTATGGTCTAGTCGTGGTAGATGACTATTCAAGATTCACTTGGGTAGTATTCATCAAACACAAATCTGAAACCAAGACTGAAAGACCTAACTTGCTGAATAAGCTTGAAGTCATGAAAAATGACAAGGTAAGAGTCATAAGGACAGACCATGGTACTGAGTTTGTAAACCAGTACATAACTGAATATTGTACCTCCAAAGGTATTCAACATCAGTTATCCTCAGTAAGGACACCACAGCAAAATGGTGTTGCTGAACGGAAGAATCGTACCCTGAAAGAAGCCGCAAGAACAATGCTTGCTGACACTGAGATAAGTGAGGCTTACTGGGTTGAAGCGATTAATACCGCCTGCTATACTCAGAATACATGTTTGATTACTAAGGAATACAACAAAACTCCTTATGAATTCTTTGTTGGAAGACCTCCTAACATCACTCATCTAAGAGTATTTGTTTGCAAGTGTTTCGTTCTTAACAATGGTAGAGAATACCTAAGAACATTTCAACCAAAGGCAGACGAAGCGATATTTCTTGGCTACTCCTTGCATAGTAAAGCTTACAGAGTTTACAACAAAAAGGCACAAAAGATTGAAGAATCTGTGCATGCTGTATTCTACGAAAAGACACAAGGTGTGCCTGCTGAAGAAGAAATATCAGAATGTATGAAAAAGCTAATCATACATGAGCAAAGAACTGAGTCTGATGCTACGCAAATCAAGTCAATTGAACTAAATGATGATTCTGACAATGATTCTCCTTTCCCGAATCATGACAAGATAAATATAGTTCACGACAAAGAATTTCTAGCAAAAGATGCGGTTGCTCCGGAAGTTGCTGAAATTACGCAATCTCCAGTGCCTGCTGATGAAATATCTCAACCCAGCAATGCTGAGCAGCAGTTGCTGACGATCAAATCTCAGCAGAGACACAAATTCCCAGTAGTACTGAACAAGTACATACTGAAGAGTCACATGCTGATAAGCAAACATATCCTGATCCAACAAACAGGAAACCTGTTAATAAATGGATTAGAGATCATCCCTCTACGGATATGATTGGCGATATTAATAAACGCCAAGTGACTAGATCCAAAGCTACTCAAGGACTTGCTGAAGAAGCAACTGTCGTGGAAGTAGAATCTTTATTCTCTTACTTTGTTTCAGAAATTGAACCTAAAACCATAGAAGAAGCTTTGAAGCATTCTGAATGGATAAAGGCATGCAAGAAGAATTCGATCAATTTGAAAGAAACAAAGTCTGGAAACTTGTGCCACTTGCTGAAAATAAGAAAGCTATTGGTACAAAGTGGGTGTCAGAAACAAGCTGAGCGAGTCTGGTGAAGTAACAAGAAACAAAGCACGCTTAGTAGCTCAAGGTTACTGTCAGACTGAAGGATTGGACTATGATGAGTCTTACGCTCCAGTTGCAAGATTGGATGCAATTAGGCTTTTCTTGGCCTTTGCTGCTCACAATGACTTCATTGTTTACCAAATGGATGTTAAGAGTGCATTCTTAAATGGTGAACTTGCTGAAGAAGTCTACCTAGAACAACCCCCTGGCTTTGAACTTCCCTCAGAAACCAAGATGGTATATAAGCTTCAGAAAGCTGTATATGGTCTAAAGCAAGCACCAAGAGCATGGTATGATACCTTAGCTAAGTTCTTGCTGGAAAATGGTTTCAAGAAAGGTGAAGTTGACAAAACTCTTTTTACCATGAACCATGATGGTAATTAATCTTAGTTCAAATTTATGTGGATGACATAATTTTTGGATCTAAGGACAAGCAACTTTGTGATGATTTTGCCAAACTCATGACAAATAAGTTTGAAATGAGTATGATGGGAAAATTGAATTATTTCCTAGGGTTGCAAGTCAAGCAACTCAAAGATGGAATATTCATAAATCAAGCAAAGTATGCGAAAGAAATGCTCATAAAGTTTAGGATCAAAGAGGATGAAAACCTGAAAAGATCCCTATGAGTGTTGGTACCAAATTGGGCTATACTAAAGAGGACAAAAGTGTTGAAGAACACAAGTATAGGAAGCTCATTGGTTCCTTGTTGTATTTAACAGCAAGTAGACCTGACATTCAGTATGCTGTTTGTGTGTGTGCAAGATTCCAATCGGATCCAAGAGAATCACACTACAAAAGGCAATTAAATACTGAAATATGTTAAAGGTACAGTCAATGTTGGATTATGGTATCCAAAAGATTCTGGACTTGAATTGGTTGGCTATTCTGATGCTGATCATGGTGGATCAACTCTTGATAGAAAAAGTACCTCTGGAACTTGTCAGTTTTTGGGTACTAGATTAATATCATGGTTCAGCAAGAAGCAAACGTGTGTCGCCAATTCATCTCTGAATCTGAATACATTGCAGCTGGTTGTTGCACAGTCAAATCGCTATGGATTCAACAACAA